>WEDG01003050.1:0-309655 GCA_017591395.1 Schistocephalus solidus
GTTTACGTATTGTTAGGGATTGAAACCCGCAGTATCCGCGTGATGGTTGACGCACAATTACCAGGAATTCGCATAGCATTGACGGGTCGGTTTTTTAATTTTGAGCTTTGAATTACTGATCTTCCAAACAATAAGCTCGCTTATTTGAAAGTCAATAGTTTTGTTGCCACCGCATAAGTACATATCAAAACACTTCGAATCTTTATGCGCTTCAGTGCGACGGAAATTCAGCCACATGTCCAAGCTCTTTTAAAGGCAGCAGTATTTTATTCTTGTTGCCGCCCGAGTAAATATGCTGGCATGAAACGTGCGCTGCTGACGTTCCGCGGCGGAAAGAAAAGGATTGTACGTTAATTGAAATAATATAAAAGTACTCTTCAAGGTACAAAACTAGAGCGGAAAGCTATAAAATTAAGGACGCAACTATAAAGGCTACAGGACAGCACAATACCAAACATGCTGAAAGTACGTTAATCATCTTATTCAAAGAAAAAAGATAATTGGGTAAATTAAGTTTTATTTTTCTGCAAATGTACAGATTCTACTGAGGATCGCTTGAAACCGGCTTCATGTAAATTCCGTACTTTATAAAGCCGCTTTGAACGTATCAATACATTATTTACTTTTCCCTTTTTTTCGCAGAGTAAAGCAAACTAGCAAATAGGCTTCCGTAGCGTAAAAAGGAGAAGATAAATCATTCCTTAAACGGTGCTTCAAGCTCAAAGTAGTGATGACGGTGCGAAATGCTCTAATGCTTTGAAAAGACTGCCCTTTGTGGCCCTATTCCTGCTTTTGATGCTTCTACTCGCTGCCGCTATTCAGCGCGTTTTTTGTCCTTATAGGTGCTTCAACGCTTCCTGCTCTAGGGCTTAAATGAAATGAGCAATAATTTGGCTAGGAGTAAATATGACTTTAGTTCTTTGTTGATTGATGACCCGTTAATCTTCCCTTGTCTAGATATAGTTTCTCGGTTATTCTTTCAGAGGCTTTGCTCGCGGAAACCGAGGAAAAAATGATCTTAAATTAACTCTGAGATTCTCTTGGTGAAACGCTAATACTTTTAAGCTTAAACCCCAGTCGACTTCTGCCTGTAGTAATTAGAAACGCAAGTTTTTGCTGCTCATCTCACGCTTTGTGACCGCGGGAGTACAATTTTGACTCGCGAACTTAGCATGAGTTCAGATGGCATTATTTCTTAGATTTTCAGAAAATTTTGACTACCGAATAGTTTATAAATATTGCGCCATTGAAAGCATAAGTTTTCCCTGGATTTCTACGCACCCTGATCTCCAAAACCTAATCAGATAATAGTGCCGATCAGCGGTCCGGTTAAGATTACACATTAATCGCCGATCATTACGCTTGCGCTTTCGGTTTTCAGTGTCCTTCCTACTGCCTCACGTAAATAAAATTTTGTTTTTCCCTAGTCTTTTCCACTTCCTCGTTATCTACAAAAATTGAATGGATTTTAGTATCGTAGCACTATCGGCGCTCGCCCGTCATGCTTCAATCTCGCGAGTTAATGGCCCCCAGGAAGCCAGTACAAAAATCCTTCATAAAGCCATATGCGAGCCTTTTGCGATACAACTGCGCCGCCACCGTTTTGGCGTAGTCAATCCAAAAAATAATCAGGAATACCAATGACGCCGATTCGGTTTTGATTATATTTTCGCGGAATCTATTCGCTTCCAGAATTTAGCCATTGATTAAATTGTATATCAAACGACAATCTCGCGTGAAATATTGGTTTGTAATTATTAATTCGCTGCCAGGTGAAGGGAAACTATCCCCGTAATGCTTCCATGGATCTTTTGTTTAATTTGGGTGAGATGTATGGGTTAAGTAAGGATTAGGTTTGTGCGAATATTACGGTCGCTTTTATTGCTGTTTTTCTTAGGGTTTGGGTCGACACGCTTCGCCATTTTTATCTTCCTTTGAATTAAGGAATTCCAATGCCTCTATGGATGGGTTTTCTAATTTTTTCAGCAACCTGGTTACCGCTTATCAATTTCTTAAGACCGCGCAATATAAACGTACGCGGGGTTTAAATTTGTTAGTTTTAGTTACGCAAATAATATCATTGATAGAGTTCAGTAAACTTGTTCACGGTTTGATTCAGCGTAAATGTTAAATCAAAAGGTTACTTTGATCGCGTACCAATAATTCAGTCGGTAACGCATCATGCATTGCCATTCGTTTAAAATTTCGGCATGTACCATTCCAATGCTGTATTATATCAAAATCACGTTTGTAGATACCGTCATCTTAAATGCTGTGGATATGCGCTAAATCAACAGTCGCTTAACGTCCAGTGGTAGAAAAAGCGCGCGGTTCATGAAGTTCCACTGGTGACACCACGTTTAGAAACACGCACTGACGATTTTGAGAAAGACTTATTTAGGTGCTGCAGGACGTGCATGGATAAAGCATTCCAACAAGCCATATTGCAACGAAGGTTTCTTTCGGAGACCTTCCATTGATTTCCTGTGGTATTTCTCGTTAAAGCCCTTGTTCTTCCTCTGAGGAAGAGCAGCCAGGATTTTTCGTTCATTGCCGCGTGTGGCCTTGGCGACTCCTTTACTACTGACTGCTGTATTGAAGGACATACCTTCTCCCCATTAGACTTCATTTTCGTTATGACGTTTGTCACGAAAACAAAAGTTACGTCACGATTCTTACTACATTAACCCTAGTACGTATAAAATTAGCTGGGATGCCAGTTCTCACTGACATAGGTAGAGTACAGAATATGCTCAGTTCAGTAATTTTTAAGGCATATCTTCAAAATCCACCTGCATACCGCACAACAAACAATACTAAGACAGAATTCTGTGTTACATGTGAACAAATATGGAGCCTGAATTCGCTATCCGTTTTTAATCAATACGCTAAACCTTGCGCACGTATGCACGAGAGGCGAACAGCAGTCAAACATCGTGAACGATGAAGGCCACTGTTCAAACTTCGACTGAGCAAATTACCGGTGTACCTTTCGTGTACGAGTTAACTTTAAAAATGAGACTTTGCACAACATTGAACACACACTTTTCTCCCCTTATTTACCTTGCTCTAGTTGGTAAAGACACAGCGTCGTGAGTTCATTGGTACGTGGTGGCGTGAGGACGCAGTGGTGCTAATGAACACAACAGCTGGTCTACGCGCGCTACGCCGCACTAACCTAGCTCCCTGCAGTATCCAAAATGCTTTCACGAGGGTAGCTGGATTTCACATGCGTGCTGGTGAGAGCCAAAATAAAAATCAGGTCATCTGAAGCTTAACTGTTAGACTGGAGCTAATCCTCCATCTTCAGCAGGAGACTCTATGTACGGAAATATTTTTATAAAATTTATTTTAATTTTTATATTTGCATTAGATTTACTTTTGAGGAAAATTAATCCTAAATAAAATGGAATTTTAAGATAAATCCTACACTATGTGTAAGGATATAAATCAGCGGTCGTGGAAAGATGGTATCTATTTATGTGCATGTTTAGATCGTATAGACTTGAAACAAGTGGGACGCATACATTGAACGAAAAGCGCATTCTGGAGACAATCTCCTTCCCTTCATTGTGGACATGCACTCTCACCTCCAAGGTCGGTGATGAGTTTCACGAATAAATGCTTATACTTTTCAGTCCCCATTTTAAACGTTACTATGCAACAGTGACTCTTTTTCCAAGTCCGCATGGGCTTGGTTTTTGCTTGAAGTTTTATCTTTATAAAAGTGAAGAGCGTCAATGTGTGCCTTTTAAGATCATCTACCGCTTTTGATACGTAAAATGGAACTTGCAAAAGTTCTCTTATGCAAACATGAAGTCACAAACTAGGCATCCGCATCACTCAAGTTTTATATTTCTTCGAGCGTGTCGCAGTTGCTTTCCTCCGAAATTATTTCTACGAAAATTTGAATCGTTACTTCCGCATGCACTTTACTGCAGTTATTTGACAGGAATTGTGCTAATTCTTTACATGAAATCGGCATTTATACTAACTTAACCTGCTTTGCAGCTGTTCATATAATTTCGCGAAGGCGTACATACCACTAAATATGGAATTTTCTCTCGGCACGGTCTGCGTGCTGCGCGCCCGGTAACGTGTTGATGTTCTGGCGATGATGATTGCTTGCTAAATAAATACTTTCTGACGATGCATCTCCTGTAAATCTAGCGATCCAGTTAACTTTCTATAGTATAGAGTTAAAAGAAATTTCTGGCACACATCGATGTTAAAGAGAGCCGTACTAGTTGAATAATAAAGGCGTAATCTCTCGAGTGACAAAAACTTCCTCGAACAACTAATACTTGATTTCGCCGATTCATCATTTTATCTCTACCAAATTCGTATTAGGATTGCAGCTAGCAGCACTCGAGAAACAAATGATTGATAAATGCTTACACCAGTTCAGAATTTCTACTGTTTACCATCCTCTCGTTTGAACCAGCTGCCGTTTCTTCTCGAGTTTAAGGCGAGATAAATAGTACTGAGATCCTCATGTCCATCAGTCAGATTCCTCCCTAATGCATGACCTAAATAAAGTGTCGGTTTGCAGTGAATAGATAGACGCTTCAGCAATAGAATTTTGTCTAAGACCCAGTTGTAGGAATATAGACAGTAATCCGGAAGCGGCGATTTGTCCGTCGGTGATAGATAGCTGCTGCTGAAGTTGCAAAGCGTCAGGATAGTACTTTTCTAACTTCAAGTTTGCTGCACCTCCGTGACAGGACACGTCGTAAGAGCGTGCCATAATGCAGATGGCTTTGCGCTTGGTTTTCAGTGAAGTTGAATGTCAGCGGATGTCAGATAAGCAGGATGTTTAAGGCTTGGGAGTAGGGTTAATAATGGGCTGATAACGAAATATGTACTCAGAGTACTGAACTCCGACCGCACATTCCATTATGGAGTGGAAATTGGTATGCTCTCTGTCCACAACGAGGATTCCTATCACCTTACATAATGCATGTATTACGCCCTTGTTTTATCAATGGAGCTTCGATAAATAAAATGTTTGACCAACCTAACGTCGATGTGCACAAACCGGGTCGCAGGATGCGTTTAATATCGTCGCTTTGTTGGCCAGTTATTTCTATGGCGTCTCCAGGTGTGATTTTCAATAACATCACACGCACATTTTATCGTGAGGAAGCATTTGACTTTCATCATCTTTTTGTGCGTGCTAGCAGTTCACTGCCAGAAACAAAAGTGAGTCTAAGTCGCACTCACAGCTATATATGATGAAACCTCGTGCTCTTCGCGGCGCATAGGTCTTGATTTTAATACGCTGTACTACCTCAAGTTCAGCTAAAATAAATCGCGCCTGAAGTTTTAACGGTATGTCTTCATATATAGAAACCCTTTTAACTAAGGCTAAGGTGTCTTGAAATGTCTTTACCGTACTGTTGGTTCTCATTTTTATGTTCAATAGTGTTAAAATTAAACGAAAAGTAAATGCGAAAGTGGTAACGTGGTTCAAGTTCGATATTACCCTTTAAAAACAATTCATGCGGAACTTGGCTTTGTGGGCAGCGATATATACAGGCACCCGCTTGGCTACACAATATAGTGATATTTATGCGCGCCATGTCACCTCGTTCTTCAGCTGATAATCTGTGAATTCAAAAGTCACTGGCCATGCGGCTCGCTTCTTTCGATGAAATAGTCGATTAATCTCATCCAGGTGTGACATCGTGGCGTTTTAGTCCTGATTTAAAACCCACAACACCAAACGAGAAACTTCAGTACAGCGCTCAAACGCTCGTTAACTCTGAGGTACTGAGGGCTCACCGTTTATCTAAGCGAGTCGAATCACACTTAAGCTCAAGTTTCCAGCCAACGTCCGTATGGAATCCACTGAATCTCGCATACTGCAGGATTCCTAAGTGATCTACAAGCGTAGAATCCGCTACGATGAAATGCCTGTGCAATTAGCCTAATGTTGTTTTGTGGATGTTATACATTAATATGATGTACTTGTGTGGATTAAACTCACGGCTACCTGGTGGGGCCTCGTGGTGAACATTGATAAGAGCTGTTGGTTGTGCGGTTAAACCTTTCCTTGCTGTCACGAAGTTCGAACTCCCGTCGAGGCGGCCAAGTTTATAGAAGTAGATCAAGGAATGATTTCATAAAGCCTGAAAACGCCTCAATCACATGGCATCGATTCTAAATACTTTACTCCAGTGAAACTTTTACTTTAGGCCACTCCGATTTTGAAATGACCCGGCGTCTGGTCAGAAGGGTTGCTGCTTCGGAAACATGCACATCGAAATGCCAGATCTGTGCTGCCGTGGAGCTTAATGCATGCCATTTTGCAAGCCTCGTTCAATTTAAGGGGAAGACAGACGCCAGTACGATGCGAGTTGCGTCCAAAATGAAGATTGCTTCCATGTCTAAGGTGCATGCATGGGTACTCGAAAACCAGGTTAGTTGATTGGCCTCCTCAATATAAGTAGCTGTCCATGTGCCTTGTCAGAATTGTCAGCATGACTCTAAATATAATGGATCAGTGCCACGAACGTGTTTGTAAGTGAATTTTCTAGATAAAACGGTGGTCAAAAAGTATTTAGGGGTCGCGTACTGGATACGATACGTGTAATGGGCCCTCAGGCGATTTTTAGTGGAGCAGACACTCGTGTTCGTGATTTAATCTATATTAAAGTTAGAAAGGTTCAGTCCCAACTTATCTTAATACTGGTAGATAGTATAAACGCGTAGATTTTCAGCAATAAGTAAGGTCGCTTCTCGGCTTTTTGTACAATTGAAACTGTAAAGTGACTAATAATACCTGTGAATATGAGCAGAGAAACCCCTGAAAGTGAAAATTTCCATAGGTGAGTTTACATTCGTACACAGTAGATAAAGGGCGAAAAAGAAGCAAACTTTAATTCATGCGTGCATGCACGCAAAATAATTAAATAAAATGAAATCAATTTCATCTGCATCTGCTGATGATTCAAATTAGTCACTAAAATTAGTCTGTACCAGTTTATTTTCTGACTGATAAGAGTTATTTGGACTTGTTCCTCAGGCAATCTTTTCCGGAAATGGAAAGTGCTTATTAAACTTTTCATTGCTTATATATTTTCTTGACTCCTCTTATATGTTATAAGTTATTCCTTTTCCTTTCTCCTTTAAAGTTCCGGTGATATATACAGTCTTTAATTTTCAAGGCAGAATATTTCATACCAAAATTCGCGCCTAGGACTTAAATATGCATTGCAGGTTTAACCGCAAACAGAAACCTAGTAGTTTTATTCCATCTCCATCGCAAACTAAAGAGGTGTCCACTAAATGAATGCAAACACACACATGTTATTTTTGCGTATCGCTTCAGAAGTGAAGTGTAAGTCATCTTCAAACGCAGCACGCAGTTCTTGCCCTATCGCGTCCTTCGAGGTATTACTTTATAATGTCAAATTCGCGACAGCACGTGACAAAGCTTCCGGACTCACAGACTGTGGCTGCTGAACATTTTGCCGCTCCTCGGATCCGACAACAGCGAATATCCAGAAGATATACTTATTTTGCATTAGTCTTCAAAATTGTATTGCAATGTATTCCTACCGAAGCGCCTTCCAATTGTGAAGAAACGTGCTGACAATTTCAGAAAAGCAAACATTGCCGATGCGCTAAATCAGTACTGGAAATAGCAACACTTTCCAAAAATGGATATGATTACTCTTCTTTAAGTTGGTTGCACTAATGATTGCCTTTATTGCCGCTCAATAATTTTGTAGAGTGGCATCCACCGTCAAAAGAAAAACAGTAATTTTATGGAAATTGCATTAAACACAGTATATTGCTCCTCACACACTACGCCTTCCAATGTTAACACATTAATCCTACTACGCGTGGAGCCCTTCTAAGAATAACGCTAACCAAGGCCTCTATGCATAACCTTCTTTAACTTAAACTCTATAATTTACAATTAACAAAACCCTAGACCGCTGGGACTACAAGCTGTGTATACGGGCAATTTGAAGCGGTAAGGAGAGTTACAGCTCTTTTTGCTCTACGGTATGGTTTTGCAACTTTTGTCAATCCATTCTCAATTTAAAACATCTTACCAGACGTATGTGGGCCATCGCGAAAACCCATCTGAGTAAACTTCTTTGCTGGTCTTCACCGTCAAAGTTGAAAACACCAAACGCCGGCACATACGTCGATGCATTGAGCGTTTCTGGTAATATCCGCGTAGTCATTATTACTCTGACACATAAGTTAAATCGAAATTAGCGCCCTATAAAAATTACGCACTATGAGAGCAATCGACTTTTGGAAATATTTCCAAGTCATATGTCGAAATATGACGCAGTCTGCCATCCCTTTGCTTTAAGCTTGGGCGCTGCTCTTAAAAGGCTAATTTTTCAGTGAAATTATGCTGCGGGAAATAAGTTTCAAAAATAGCAGGCACATTGTATGCGAAATATTTTTAACCGGCTGAAAAATCTGCAAACACGGCACTTCTTATCTGAAAAGCATAACTTATTCCTGACTTCTTAGGATTTGTCTGAAATAAAAAGAATATTGATTAAAACACGTCACATAATATTACACATCATATACATTACAGCAGAAAATCTATCCGGATTTGATGCGCACTCTCTTTGAAATCGACATACAGTAGTTAAGTGCACTATCCCAAGGCTATGCAACCACAGGCAGATAAGCTATTTTTAATTGGACAGATGACATGCTACGGTTAAAGCCAAACCAGTAATTGTGTATCTGTAATTCCCACCATGGTGATCATCACAAAGTGCATATAAACACAGTAGTAAATTTGCATGCTGCTTCGCAAAAAGCACAAGTTCGCATCATCTATTCTATGAGTTTTTCACCGCAAGTCTATTCACTTTCCCATCCGCAGCATATTACTCGAATGGTAATTTAGGATGTTATAACGATAGCGCCGCACGCTGTAGTTCGGTTATCCAGGCACACAAGCCGCTTCTCGACGGACACTGGAGTGCTGCATTTGAATGCCTTTGATAAAAGCCACAAGTTCACGAAGCTATTTTTCGAATAATGCATAGAATCAATTGGGGATTTGAGCACATGTTCTTATCTTTGCTGTTGCCCGTCGATCACGAACGATAACATATGACACGTACCGATGGGCGTCATGTGCTCTCGTGCTTAGAAGAAACAGATGCGCAATTGCTGCGAACTCTGTACATAAACATTTAATCATCACCTTCGCTAAGGCGGCCAATCCTGAAGCTTTCTGCGTAAAAGCGTGCATCACTGGCATACGAGGAACCGACCTCCTAGTCACGTGAAAGTGCGCAAAATACCTACACTGATACCGAAAAATCTGCCTCTGTTTTGCGATTTCAATCGCTCCGAACGACCACAAGGCTCTGCTTTTTGGTGATACTGGAGGAAGCGGAGAAATGGGTTGGCTGGGCAACTGTTTCGCGAAGCAGCGCGCAAGAGCCCGAAGCATTGTCGTCCTGTTATGGGCAAACTTAGCAGCTTTATGAAAGCCACATTTGTATGATTAAGGAGGTTTCAAGCCACTCTTATGTAGGGATGCACGCGAACTTTGCGCGTTGTTGGTTAGCTTTCCTTCAAAATGGTTCATGTGAAAGTCAAAAGTTGAAACATAATGAACAAAATGCATAAATAACGAATAAAACCCGTGACCGGTCTGATATGTAGATGCGCGGTCAACCATGCTTAAATTCAAATGCAACAAGGCAGTAGCCTTTTGCATTAAATGTCTTTGTACTTTCTTTGCTTCTGTATATCATGCCGCGGCGTACCTTTCCAAAGATTCCCAAAATCCAAAAACTTTTCGCTATCTTTATTAAGAACATTTTTCTAAATGTGCAGTATATGAAATGAGAACTTCAAAGCGTGGAAAGCTGGCAGATTTCAATATATACATATAGTCAAAGGTGCTTGGCGTGTGCTACTTTTCTGAATAAATGTTACATGTGTGAAGTTTGATGGAACGCACACCAGTGTTGGCTATGAAATAGCTTTAACTTCATAAAGCATGGAAACGTTTTGTCTCTAGAACAAGCTAGGCTGTGCAGCATACTAATCGGTAGCTTTCACTTCGGGCATCTTCCTGTAATGTCCAGAATATGTATCCTGATAATATTTTAAATATTTTAATATTTAAAACGAATTCGCTCCAGCTTTTAGCCTATTTTACCATATGTAGATGCATCAAATCTCCGTTTTAAGCAAAAACACCCCACGTGCAATAAGTAAGAAAAATTTTACAACATATCAAATAATATCCCGCACTTCTACTCACCTGGAAGTGACAGGTTTCTTCTGGTAGAAATGACTACCCATGATTCATCGTTTATTTTTCATACCATTACGGTTGCTTTCCAATGGAAATTGCGGTGCTCTCATGTTTCAGATCATACCGTTACACTGATAAATCTCAACCTTTGGTTCCATTATTTTCGGGCACTGATTTCCAGCTCGACGCTGCATTTAGAAGGCTAACATAGTCGCAGATAACCGCATGTCCACCAGTAAAGATCCTTTAATTGTGCGAGTAATTTTCAAATATATTAGGGCGGTAAAATTAATTTCATCAGTTCCGGCCCCGGCATAAAGGAACTTTTCTAGCATGGGTTAACCTTCCGTTCAACTTATCGAACATTGAGGACACGCCTTTAGTCGTAGTAGTTTGTAATACTTCACTTTGCAGTGCTCGTAGCAAAATATTTTTCCAATTGTTTCATTTGGGAAATCTATCAATACCCCCTCAGCTTGTCAACCCGGAACTGCTCTTAAATTATTTCCTAGTTCTGAAAGAGCAAGTGCAACGGTCACTGTTGGCACTTCCAAAGCCTACCACTCCTTGTTCCTACTTTGTCCGCTGGCTAGGACGTTATAATACGCATGCTGGTGTGACCTCAGTAGGGACACGGATGCTTCCAGCCGCGAACTGCTGCAGCGCTGGTGGTAGCCTATTGATACTTTCGCAGATACCCATATGCCTGGACCTTTGAAGGGTTAACCAGTTGGTTCTGCACCTTTCCTTCTATTTTAGTGAGTACCTCGCACTGCACTTTCAACCATATTTGTATCACGCAGACTAGTCGTTAGTAAGGCGTGGTTTGACTACCCAGCTGTATGACCACTCTCACCACGTTTCTCCGAGGGTGGTGTAGGGAATGCAGAAGTCGGTAGGATAGCTTGTCTGGTCGCCTCAAACAGGACATATGTGACTAAGAACCGTCCAATCACTAAATGTGGCTTTGCGCAACTTCCGTGTATTGAAAAATAAAGTTTAGAATTGTGGTGAAAGCAGGACTAGGTTTAGGTTAGCGTAAATGCTAAGTTAAGGTTAGAATCGGGGTATGAGGCATGACAAGACTAAGTGAGTTCGCCATTATCATGTTGGAGTGTAGGGTTTGCAGGCTTTATGTTAGGGTAAGATTGACCGTTACAATTTTATCTTTATGCTAGGATTAATTTTCAGCTAAGCCACGGGTATATTTATCCTTCCCCAAACTTAGCGTAAGGTCACCTCTAAAAGCGAGCGGGTGCTTATTATCGTGCCTGTTCAGGGCAACCATACAAGGCATCCCTATCCAGAGTGTCTTTTACGATTTTTACGCCGACCTCCCCAGCAACGTGTTGTAGCGATTCCAGGTCATTTTGCACGGTTTCGGTTCATTCACTGCTCAAAATTGTTGATCTCAGGCGACTCTACGTGCGGAGGCAGAGAGTATACTGTGGAGAAAATATATTGCTACATGCTCTAGTGGTTGGTATTTTGGCTATAATTGATACGAAAGAGCATCTAGCAGGGAGATGGTTTGGTTATTATTTCGCCAAACTCGGTCATCACTTTCGCCATCTTCTCGATGGTGGTCTTTCGTTCCATCCGGGCGGCAAACATCGATTACCTCCAACACCCTCAAATTCCTGACCGATCGCCTCGATCGAAAGCTGCACCCATTTGAGATGCAAATTACATAAAAAGATGTTATAACCAATGAAAAGCAAGAATGCTCGCCCACTTCTGGTTCGCTATCAGACTTGGAAATAGTAAATTCTCAGATGGCATTTAAGCTGCTAGACTTAAGGAGAAAATCTTTATAATAACAAAACAAAACCTACTCCATAGCATAAAATATAGTACTCCTCGACAAAACTGCTAAAAGTCGTACGCATGCATTAGGAGTCTATAATTTATTTTCGCTTCGCCATGAGAAATTATTATTACATTGCTCGGCGCAGTAAACGAATCCAAGACTTATGCACCATTTCCTTGTTAATTTCGACTCGCCGTATGCAACAATTAATGTGCGATCGGGCATATATATATAATCTGTATTTTATACAGTTTTCGAGATGATGAAGAGGAAAACGCAAAGGCTCAAATCAAAATGTATTAACTCCTGCAAATGTTTTATGTATCTCGTTCTTTTGCAATTCACTTAAAAACACCCTGAAATCAAAGTTATTTACCGTTTAAAATGGAGGAATCTTCTTGTTGTTTTCAGGCGAACATTGACCATGAATAAACTTGTGGTTGTGCATTTCCGTGGCAGATATCTAGTATGTTTTAATTTTAAGGCTATTGATTTCGCCTCGATTTCGCGCATTTTAATTGCGGATTAACTAGCATGAAATTTAAACTTTGGTGTAGCGTCCACCGCTCCTTCTATATACAAGAGTGGACTCTTTTGCCTTGGAACTGCTAGTGCTCAGTGACGTGCTAGTGCATTACTACTAAAATTTGACGTTTAAAATGAGTAAATATCTTCGGATGTAAAATCTCCAAGATATGCCCTTCGGAAGGAAAGTTAAGGAAGCCTAGCGGAATAAATTCATTATCTGCAAGGTGGTACAGTTTCCAGGAGTGTTAATTGGCGTAACTATACTTCCGCTCTTTGCTCATAGGTTCATGTATGATTATACTGCTTTAGTGGACCTGGTGACAGCCATATAGTTACATCATTTGCAAAGGAGGTTGTTGGACGCGTAATATAGTTTCAACGGCTTTCGTCCCATTTCAGCATAGAAGTCGGGCTAAAGTCCTTTATAAAAAGTCGGCCTTTTAGGGATTAAATTTCCACTTTACTCTTTTAGACTCGGGAGGAGAAAAATGTTCTTTGTACAAATTGTGCCTCCCGGAGACATGCAAGCTACAAGGTAGCCAATCAGTCAAAAATGCGCAGACATTCTGATCCCCTGCTTCTGCTGCATGTACAAACGTTTCTTTTCTGTCTCCATGTCCAATTCTACTTTTGCGCTGTCCGATAAAATAAAGTGCTTACATATTCATTAAAAGCTTTACGTACCAACTGAAGCGTAAGTCTCTACCGTAGCGATTCAAATAAGTAAATTCTTTCGTTACTCAGCAACACATGCAGTGTAACCACAGCATCATTCATACTGCAAGCGGTTCCGCTTTACGCGGGATAAAGTTTGAAATATATATTGCGTCTTTTACGGATTCGACAAAAGGCGGTGAAATGTTATAAATGCAAAGATTGCTAAAACGGTTACAGCTTCACAAAAGTAGACCTCAACCGCCAATCACGCTCATTGGACCTGTCTAGACAGTCCCATGGAGTTTTCAACAAATATTTGTCAAAGTAGTATCACATCGTGCTTCTTTGGTCTATTGTCACTGTGAATCTTTCCCGCATCTATTTTCGTTGTTCCAGCAAAACAGTAGCCATGCATTCTCCTCGTGCGCGGTTGCTCCTTGGCCTTTGTTCCTGGTCTTCAATCACTCAGCACGGTGATTAATTTTGGTACAAGTTTGGCTTTTTCTCGCAAACTCTACACATAAAGCCTACCGCTAAAATTTCATGCGACTTTTCCTCTGTTCTGCGAATGCCCAGCAGTGCTGTATGTGATGTGAGAGGCGTAGTTTACGTGGCGACTCCTTTCGAATTATCAAGGTTCTCCCTACAAAGCATTATTTTGATGTCTCGGGCAAAAGTTTTATGTACCGCATAGAGTGCTGTCACCATATGTATAGCGCGAATTTGGCAGCATAACCTCCAGTAAAGTTCGTCTTTGCTGCTGTGAGCATTTGCGCAGTCCTTAGTTTTCAGATTCGCTTGATCGTGCCAGCCAGGCGCACGACCTGATTCAGCGAAACAACTGGGCGCAATGGACAGTTTCTCCCTCCTGTTTGAGTGCGAAGAGTCTTACATTTGAAGCGCCTCAGTTACAACCTCCCATTTTGATTTATGCCGTTATTACACTGGCGTATTATGACAAAAGTGTTACTGAAATACATGTCAAAAATGCGCTAATCCAAAATCAAACCCTGGCCATTTTTGAAAGAAAGGTGAAACATATGGTTACGAAATCCAACGTAAAGGTCGCTCGATCTCGGCCTACTGAAAACCAATGGAGCAGGAACCACATACATGTCTCTAACTTCAGCGCTGATAGGCGGCAGACGAAGTCTGCAAAATCCATCCTGGTAAACTTTACTTAGAGATGTTTTTGAACGGAACTGCGCAGCGTTTGTTTCTTTAATCTCTAAGTTGCGGTGATAGTAAGGTTGGCACTCGGAGCGATAAAACGCGGAACTCAAACAAGTAAAATGCATCTCGGTGAGAAACTCTGTGGTCGTGTTTAAGCGCTTCCTCGTCTCGATGGTATCGAAACGATGTGCCGTGCAGCTTTCCAACTCATCATCCACTAAACACCCGAAAGTTGTTCGCAGTGCTGGACCACGCTTTAGCCAGCACGATACCCGGTGACACAGCTTCTTTCTAAACTACTGAGCTTTCAGATTTTACTGCAGACAGGCCTTCATTGTGAAGGAAACTTCTGGCGTGAAAATTTGTTTTGCATATTAAAACGGACGCACACTCTGGCTTTCTTGAAATCTCAAATGCTCATTTTAAATCGCTGCCTGATTCTCAGCAAAGCGCAGTAAAACCATAGGCTTTTGGTTGCTGGAATCTAAGAGTTTGCTGCTACTTTCGGCATTTGACTCCACTTCAATCCGCCCTGAACCCCGAACTCGCCCAATTTCATTTCTCAGCCCTTTCACTGCCTCCTGCCACATATGATGTTTGTGCTTTGAGGTGAATTTCCGTACTACCACATGGATATGTGTAGCGCGTAGAAGTTTTACAGGCGTGGATCTGGCTGACCCACTTGCCGCTGCCGCCGAATCCTCCTCCCGGAAGCTGTGGACGTTTGCCCAGTCAGTCAGCAGTGAAGTGCCAAACCGTCAACGAGCCAGGCGTGCCCAAGCGGCAGGTACGGCAAACAGTGTAACCTCGATGTGCTGGCTCTGATTGCTGCTCGCTAAGCCAACGATCCGGCAGCTGCGGCGGTGACTGTGACCTGACTCGTCAAAAGCGATACGTGCGCCTGGAGCGTTTGAACTGGCGCAGGTGGCTCCGGTCGCCCTTCTTTAACTCAAAATCACCGGCTCAATGTTTCTCACTATGCAAAAGTTTTGACGATTGAGTCGGTACTGCAAACGTTTATGGCAGGACAGTCCAAATGGACTGGATCAATCGTATAGCGATTCCGGTCCAGACTGAGGTCTTTCAAACCTCGAGACCACCCTGTTTAGACGAAGTAATCGCCTACAAGCATATCCACTTCGGCTACGCCGCCGTGTTGTGGTAGGTAGGCGAAGCTAATCTGACCCCTGCTGGTATCAGGCACTAAACGAGTGCAAAAGATGGAAGCTTCATTATGCTCACGATGCGGCAAACTACATCCGCTCCAGAGTTGGCCTTAACCCATGCGCTCCTTACGAAAACAAGATCACTGGCTCTTCAGTTAAAGCGCCGGTCTGCGAAAATAATTTTAAAAATACGATGCAAACGGCTGCCGACATTCACACAAAACCGGTCCACTTGGATGATTATCAGGAGTTCATGGGCCATTAAACCGCCAGCTAAATATATATGCTGCCGTACCGTGAGTGACGAACCGAGGCATGGAGGCAAAACGTCAGACAAAACTCTTGACCTTTGGATTTCAGTAAGCGAGGGAACAGATGCAAAATATTGGATTTTGTGTGCATCAGAAATCGCGGCTAAAAGTGTCCGTTTGATCCGGTTATGGGTTGGCCGAAAGCATAGACGCCAATTCATCGGCTGCCGTTTGCATTTGCGGTACGCATTTCGATCAACTCTTAGTGGTTTTACTCATAGGGCTTCTGGCGATGCAGACTGATAAGTTAGTTACGCAAAGCCATATATATTTGCTTTTCAATACATCACCAAAATTACAACAGTGGCCTCTGTTGTCATGACTTCTACGCAGGAAATAAGAATAGACTTGTTTGGCAGTCTAATGTAGGATGTAAATGGCAAATTCACGAAGTACTTAGAATTGCACATTTCAAGAAGGATATTTTGAGGAGTTATCCGTGGCCCAGGGAATGTAATGTGCCCCGTTGTCAACCAAATGTACTGTTCGTGACCGATTCACCAGAACAAAGGGGAAGTTTTGTCCGAAATTGAAGTTAAAGCAAGCATGCGATTACAGGAGACAGCTGCCACCGATTATGAAAACAGAGGCTGTTATTATTCACTTAGGAGAAAGAGTTAGTTCCTCTTGACTCAGTAACTGGACAGATTTGTTGAATGAAATTGTGTTATAAAATCATTCAGAAGGCAGAAGGGTTAGCTGGGCACGTAATGCAATCAATTAATCACTGCGAAAATCTTTATCTAGACTACAAATTTCTTCTGGTCAAACTTTTGAGACCACACCATCTGTGCTAGAACCTCGTAACTTCAGTCACAGTTGGTTTGCAAAGTATTCACAAATGACTAACGAAATTAGATCGTGGTGTTTTCCTTTTCGCGTGGAATTTTACCCAATGTCCTAAGCATTGTGTTGAAAATTCGTGAAGCATCGTCACATCTCTTTGTCTCTATAGATCATTTCCATCGATTTCAAAAAAGATTAAAGGAGCGCATCAACGGCCTTCTTCGAAAAATGCATTTACAATCGGTTTCAACCCATTTTAGGCAGACTAGATTTACCGTTTTCAAACATGGAGAACCTTAAATATTCGATACTTTGCCCTGCTAACTTTCACGATCCTTCTTTAGCATATCAAACCCATATTACGGTTTCTGAGTTTGTCAATGGGGTGAACTGTTTTCTCTCATTCGAAAAGAGTGGGCAAATTCAAGTAAGTCAGTATAAGTTTCACGTTGCATTTGTGCTTATGCCCGCGTTTTTCAGGAAAGCCGCTCTCTAGCTCCTCTTCGCGCTGGCTTTACCCTTGTAAACCGCCCTAACTCCCAGACACCATCTGCGCAGGATCCGTCAGCCGAATCCTCCTCACCCAAAATTGCACTTCTAATGATCCGTTGTAATTAAGCTGCTTTCCAGAGCACAACTTGATATTTAGCTTTCTGCTGACTTGAAAGGCCAGCCTAGCTTACTGTGACGGTTGCTGCCCATAAGCGAAGTTCCCACCCAAACCCTACGTGAAGGCATTGACTGCGGTTACTAAGCGATCTAGCCCTGCCAACTACGCAGAGAAGTATGAGCACACACAAGGCTTATAAGGCGATACTGAGGGCCAGCCATATCTAAAAATAAGCTTTGAATAAACTGGAATTCGAAACCATATGACTTGGTCATGGAACCCTTTTAAGTCCAACGCACCGCCAGGTGCTCCACTAGTTTTGATAGGAAATAACCCACCCTATGGCCTGTGACCCAGCGCTGGGGCGTCCGGCTTGGTGTTAGAATGAGTGGGCTGACGATTACCATCCAAATCGCCACCGTCTTTTGTCGGTTTTTCCCTTTCGGCGTATATTATTAATGATCTTTCACAAGCACCCGATAGCGCTCTAGTTTGAGCTCCAAGGCGCAGGAGATGGTCACTCCCTGTAGACCGTTGAGAGTACACATTTTCGGTAAGTTCGATGGATTATCCTCATGTACCAGATAGCCATGCGTGCACGGAAAGGTCTCCATGGAAACTTCAGAAAAATAGCCCTCGGAGTCAACCAGGCATTATTCGAAAACTTGGAATTCGTAGACAAATTATTTTGCCGAGATACGAGGCTTTCGTAGCAAATAGTTAGCTATATAATACGCAAAGCGAATTCGTGGGAGACTGCAGAGGGACTTCAGTGTTGCACGAGTATACCAGCTTGTAGTAAACTTTTCTGCAAGACCCATTAAGTTGAATCTTTATTTAAAATTGAGAAATGTTGCAGCTGAGCATCGATATTGCAAACTCTCACATCAAAAGCCAGGTTTTGTTTCATAAAATTCTGTCGTAATTCAGCTGCAGTTTGGTCTCCTATGAAGGCCGATTCCAATTGCATTTTAATGCAGATAAATAAGGTTCCAACAGTGTCAAATAAAAACATACAGATTTGCGACACTTATCAAATTGATCGAACTTTTTTACCGGATCACACACCCCGGTAAGTCTAAACGATCGCTCAATTTTGGCCAGGTTGGCGATTATGAATTCAGCCAGCGTGTGCACGATGAGGCATTTAAAGCAAATGATTGCAGAATGTATGGTTAACGCTGCCAAGAAGTTCAAAACAATTTAAATATTCATACGAGGCAAATTTATTATTGGACAAGCATCCTTTAGAGAACAGAGTGACCTAAATCTATGACTATGTTACTGCTAGGTGTGCTTAAGCGATTATTGGCAAGTATAATTTATATGGACCAGTCCACGAAACTACTGACCGCCACCGCATTAAGAGCTTATTTGAAGGATAAAATCGAGAGATGGTACATCTTCAATCAGAGAAAAACTGGATTTCAATATAATCAGGTGCGAGGAATATTCGAACAAATTCCGGCAGTGAACACAGAACTGCAGTAACACCGAGGACTCAGGAACCACCAAACTTTCAAATCGAAACGAACTAATAACGTCGTGCTTACGAATTGTACACTCCATTGACATTTGAAGTGCTCTTTATTAACCGCGAACATCTTCATCTGCCTCCCATGGTGACGTGCGAAGTTTAGTTTTCTATGGGAGACTGAACGCGCTGGCAGAAAAGTGAATGGATTGGACATTAACCAGGAGCACTTTCATTTAAGTCAAACCGCAAGATAATAAGTCTAGGGTGTTACGAACTAACCAATAGAAATTTTGACAGACACCACTTTTTCAAAAAGAGAATAAGCTGGGAAAAGTTTTCCAATACATCTGATAGATGATCAGAATTATCATTAAAAGCAGCAGTGTGGGATTCTGCGTCAACTCACAACTTTGCACGAATGTTTCTGGAGGTCCTATCACCATGTGCCAATGGCGCACATTCAGTAACCTTTTTCATGAACTGCTTTATCAAAAATTATAAAATGAGTTTCTTCCAGTCAGAAGAATAAACTAGGTGACGTTTTTAATATTGAAGTATTTTGAGTATTTTTGACACGCCAATTTACTGACTTTTGTATGCACCTTACTCAGTCCACCTCGCAAAAAGCCCAGGTGATAACAACTTAGGTTACATGCGTTGTCCTATTGATTGCCGAGGACATCATAAATTCTAACTTATGCAAATATAATCTTCTTGTACGTACGGTGCGATTGCAACTCATCTCTTCATCAACTTGGTTTTTATAGAAAAGTGAAATTTAGTTTTAAACATTTACCGAACGTCAAACTACTTGAGTGTTGTGTGTCGCTGCATTTACGTGCAAGGTTTGGGGTCTACACGTTGTTTGCTTCTTGTCGTATAAAGAAAAGCATAAATTCCTCATACCCATTAGTACGATGATATATTGGAGTTATTGAATCACATTTGATAGAATTCTTTTTAATTTTATCACTTTACTCAGTGAATCAGTCATGCTTGGCTACAGCGTCATACCATTTATGAAAGAAACCAGATAAAGATACGGTTGAATATTCAAACAGTAGTAAAATGTCATCGGTTCGGCGAAGAACGGCCACTATTGCTTCTCGCAATAACATAGTTCGCAACACCATACTACTTTAACTCCTCACGACTCGCATACGGAATGATATTATGACGAGCAACATCTTAAAGAAAAAAAATAATAGTTTAGAAAGCACCTTCCTACCAGTAGGTTAATGGCCCCAACCAAATCCAAATTCCAGTTGCTCGATTTGCTACCTGATGCGGACGAATTTCCGCACCAGTTACTGCAGAAATAAAAAGATAAGAATTTCTCGGACAGATTCTTTAATGGAGGCATGATAGGCAGACAGTATCCGGACGATTTCTTCCGATGAAACAACTCGCGTCCATGTCAAGCCAGTGAGGAGACATTCATCTTGTGAAATTAGCCACTCGTTTTCTGGATTTGCAGACCTGTCGCTTCGGCTAATCCGCCACTGACATGGCCACGAGAACCGGCAGTGGGTGGTAGAGCGTTAAACTGCAACACTCAGCGTTCGAATCGGGTCATTAGATCTCAGAAGGGGCTTGGCTGGTTATTGACTGACGACAGTTATTCCAGTCTCCCCTTGTCTTTGCCAGCATTCCTTCGCATTTATCCCTTTATAAACCTGCCTGCACCAGCTCAGAATTGAGTAAGAAGACGCAATGGGATGAACGATTCCTGTAACCTGATCAATACACATCCTTGCTATAATACTTTCTTTTTGTTGGGGCACAGGTAGGTTTGGCAAACCTCCTTTTGTTATTGGGTACTAAAAAGCAACAAAATACAGCACTCCTGCTGAGAGGGTCGCAGTACTGGAATGATTTTGCACTTTTGAGCAAAACTATGGTGCAGTAGAGCATTGCAGAAAAAGGTACAGTCAACGCCATTAGTATTTCTCTCCTCGCGTATCCAGTTGGCCATTGTGAGTGGCCTGGTGGGTGTATTGTCCGTCGAAGAGGACAGAGGCATTCTCATCGAAGGTGTGACCGCCTACTGCAAAGCCATTTCTTGGCCAAATGCTGGCAACACCTTTTGTTCACAGTTGACCGCTCGCACTGAAATGATATGCCGGGCCCACCCACTCAAGTGAACTCCTCTGGAATTTTTAAAAGCCCAACGAAGTGAATACTCACTGGCACGCCAGATTATGCGCGCGGCCCTGGAAAGGGAATTTAAAATGAATTTTTCCAGACCGTCGGTTTGGTCAGGCAATTTTCGTTCCATTGAAAGGTGGCTTAGAATTTCAGTTATGGGTAGCTATAGCGATGAAATTATACGGTAAAAGATACTGAGTGGTTTTCGCTAGTAACTTGCACCAGAATTTCACTAGTAACGCGATTACAATTTATCCGGGCTGGTGTTTCCTTTTTGGTTTTTTTGTTTTGTGTTTGTTACCCAGCGACTAGAATGCGAACCAAAGTTTGACCTATTGAGGCTGATCAGGCACTAAATGCGTACATCGTTATTTTTTTTTCATACCATCGGATCCATTTTAAATCAAATACAATTTCAAATACAATTAAGGCAGGTGATGCTAAAATTTAGTAGATAGTATGAAAACGCTCTTCATATAAACAATAAATACGCATACTACGTGCTTACTTTTAAGGTAACCGCTGCTGTCAATAAGGAGGTTCTCCGGTTTCAGATCCCTGCGTATGTCAATGGAATAGATATTCACCAGCCAGGATAACTTGCTTCCATAAAACCGCCGTCCTCCCAAAGAGCCGGAATTGTTCTCCTGGTAAGTTTTGAATCTCTATGATTAAACTGTTCACAGCTAACATTACTCGTTGTTGAACCTCGAAAGCTTGTCAATTTTCAAAAAGCCTTCTAGTCGTATGTAGCTAGGTCATATGTTAGAGGTACACTGGAGGAATGCACGAAAAACACCGTAAGATATCAACCTTCTCAATTGAAGTCATGTTCCCATGAGTCAGCTTATTATGGCCAAAACACCCTTTTTCCAATTTCCCAACACTATAGTAAGTGAAAAACATACACATTCTGTCAATAGGGTAACATAACTTATCGAAATATTTTCAGAATTTGAGGAAATGCGCAAGAAGTGGAAATGCACAGCCCGGATAAATTGTAATCTCGAGTTACTAATTGAAATTCTGGCAAGTTACTAACGAAAACCACTCGTATCTTTTACCGTATAATTTCATGTTTAACTACCTATAGCACCCCTGAAATTCTAAGCCACCTTTCAATGGAACAAAAATGCCTGCAAACCGACGGTCTGGAAAAATTCATTTTAAATTCCCTTTCCAGGGCCGCACTTGCACAATCTGGCATGCCAATGAGTATTCACTTCGTTGGGCTTTTTAAAAATTCCAGAGAGGATTCACTTGGAGTGGGTGGGCCGGCATATCATTTCAGTGCGAGCGGTCAACTGTGAAACAAAGGTGTTGCCAGCATTTGGCCAAGTAGCTTTGCAGTAGAGCGGTCACACCTTCGAATGGGTATGCGCTCTGTCCTCTTCAGAACGGATTACACCCACCAGGCCACTCACAATGGCCAACTGGATACGCGAGGAGAGAAATACTCAATGGCGTTGACTGTACCTTTTCCCCTGCAATGCTCTTACCTACTTTTTATAGTTTGCTCAAAAAGCGCAAAATCATTCCAGTACTGCGACCCTCTCAGCAGGAGTGCTGTATTTTGTTGCTTTTTAGCACCCGCAACAAAAGGAGGGTTTACTTAGAGCCCTACCTGTGCCCCCAACAAAAAGAAAGCAATTATAGCAAGGATGTGTATTGATCAGGTTACAGGAATCGTTCATCCCATTGCGTCTTCTTTACTCCAATTCCCTGAGCCGGTGCAGGCAGGTTTATAAGGGATAAAATGCGAAGGAATGCTGGCAAAGACAAGGGAGACTGGAATAACTGTCGTCAGTCAGCCAACCAGCCAAGCCCCTTCTGGAGATCCAATGACCTGGGATTCGAACGCTGAGTGTTGCAGTTTACCGCTCTACCACCCACTGCCGGTTCTCGTGGCCCTGTCAGTGGCGATGGGGATTAAGCCGAAGCGACAGGTCTGCAAATCCAGAAAACGAGTGGCTAATTTCACAAGATGAATGTCTCCTCACTAGCTTGACATGGACGTCACTGTAAAGGATTGTTTTCACTATCGGAAGAAATCGTCCGGATACATTATGTCTGCCTATCATGCCTCCATTAAAGAATCTGTCCGAGAAATTCTTATCTTTTTATTTCTGTTAACTGGTGCGGAAATTCGTCCGCATCAGGTAAAAACAGGCAACTGGAATTTGGATTTGGTTAGGGCCATTAACCTACTGGTAGGAAGGTGCTTTCTAAACTATTATTTTTCTTTAGATGTTGCTCGTCATAATATTTTTCATTCCGTATGCCAGTCATTAAGGGATTAAGTATGGTGTTGCGAACTATGTTATTGCGAAGCAATGTGACCAAAAACGTTCCTTTTGCCGAACCGATGACATTTTACTTCTGTTTGAATATTCAACCGTATCTTATCTAGTTTCTTTCATAAAATGGTATGACGCTGTAACAAACATGACTGATTCACTGAGTAAAGTGATAAATTAAAAAGAATTCTATCAATGTGATAATAACTCCAATATATCATCTTACTAATGGGTATGAGGAATTTTATGCTTTTCTTTTATACGACAAGCAAACAACGTAGACTAAAAACCTTGCACGTAAATACAACGACACACAGCACTCAAATTATTTGACGTTCGGTAAATGTTTTAAAAACCCTAAATTTCACTTTTCTATAAAAACCAAGTTGATGAAGAGATGAGTTGCAATCACCGTAGTACAAGAAAGATTATATTTTGCATAAGTTAGAATTTATGATGTCCTCGGCAATCAATAGGACAACGCATGTAACTTTAAGTTGTTATTTTCACCCCTGGGCTTTTGCAGGTGGACGAAAGTAGGTGCATACAAAAGTCAGTAAATTGGCGTGTCAAAAATACTCGAAAAATACTCAATATTAAAAACGTCACCTAGTTTATTCTTCTGACTGGAAAAACTCATTTTTATAATTTTTGATAAACAGTTCATGAAAAAGGTTACTGAATTTGCGCCATTGGCACGGTGATAGGACCTCCGAAACATTCGTGCAAAGTTGTAAGTTGACACAGAATCCCACACTGCTGCTTTTTTAATGATAATTCTGATCATCTATCAGGTGTATTGGAAAACTTTTCCCAAACATTCTCTTTTGAAAAGTGGTGTCTATTCAAAAATTTCTATTGGTTAGTTCGTAACACCCCTAGACTTATTATCTTGCAGTTTACTTCAAATGAAAGTGCTCCTGGTTAACGTCCAATCCATTCACTTTTCTGCCAACGCGTTCAGTCTCCCATAGAAAACTTAAACTTCGCACGTCACCATAGGAGGCAGATGAAGATGTTCGCGGTTAATAAGAGCACTTCAAATGTCAATGGGTGCACACCCGCAAGCCTTAGAACGTTATTAGTTCTGTTTCGATTTGAAAGTTTGGTGGTTCTAGTCCTCGGTGTTACTGCAGTTCTGTGTTCACTGCCGGAATTTGTTCGAATATTCCTCGCACCTGATTACATTGAAATCAGTTTTTCTCTGATTGAGATATGTACCATCTCTTTTTTTTCCGATTTTATCCTTCAAATAAGCTCTTAATGCGGTAGCGGTCAGTAGTTTTTGAAGTGGTCCTTTTAAATTAAATTATACTTGCCAATAATCCCTTAAACACACATAGCAGTAACATAGTCATAGATTTAGGTCACTCTGTTCTCTAAGGATGCTTGTCCAATAAATTTGCCTCGTACGAATATTTAAATTGTTTGAACTTCTTGGCAGTTAACCATACATTCTGCAATCATTTGCTTTAAATGCCTCATCATTTGCACACAAAAAGCTGAATTCATAATCGCCAACCTGGCCAAAATTGAGCATTCGTTTAGACTTATGGGGTATGTGATCAGTAAAAAGTTCGACCAATTTGATAAATTGTCGCAAATCTGTATGTTTTTATTCTGCACTGTTGGAACTATTTATCTGCATTAAAATGCAATTGGAATCGGCCTTCATAGGAGACCAAACTGCAGCTGAATTACACGACAGGGAATTTTTATGAAACAAAAACCTGGCTTTTGATGTAGAGTTTGCAATATCGATGCTCAACTATAACATTTCTCAATTTTAAATAAAATTCAACTTAATGGGTCTCTTGCAGAAAAGTTTACTACAAGCTGGTATACTCGTGCAACACTGAAGTCCCTCTCACAATCTCCCACGAATTCGCTTTGCGTATTATATAGCTAACTATTTGCTACGAAACCTCGTATCTCGGCAAAATAATTTGTCTACGAATTCCAAGTTTTCGAATAATGCCTAGTTGACTCCGAGAGGCTATTTTTCTGAAGTTTCCATGGAGACCTTTCCGTGCACGCATGGCTATCTGGTATGAGGATAATCCATCAGACACCGAAAATGTGTACTCTCAACGGTCTACAGGGAGTGACCATCTCTCTGCGCCTTGGAGCTCAAACTAGAGCGCTATCGGGTGCTTGTAAAGTCATTAGTAATATACACCGAAAGGGAAAAACCGACAAAGACAGTGGCGATTTGGATGGTAATCGTCAGCCACTCATTCTAACACCAAACCGGACGCCCCAACGCTGGGTCACAGGCCATAGGGTGGGTTATTTCCTATCAAAATAGTGGAGCACCTGGCAGTGCGTTGGACTTAAAAGGGTTCCATGACCAAGTCATATGGTTTCGAATTCCAGTTTATTCAAACTTATTTTTAGATATGGCTAGCCCTCAATATCTTATAAGCCTTGTTTTTTTGCTCATACTTCTCTGCGTAGTTAGTAGGGCTAGAAAAAATCGCTTATTAACCGCAGTCAAATGCCTTCACGTAGGGTTTGGGTGGGAACTTCCTTGTAGAACAGCAAATCACAGTAAGCTAGGCTGGCCTTTCAAGTCAGCAGAAACTAAATATCCCAAAGTTGTGCTCTGGAAGCAGCAATTACAACGGATCATTAGAAGTGCAATTTTGGGTGAGGGAGGATTCGGCTGACGGATCCTGCACCCAGATGGTGTCTGGGGTTAGGGCAGTTTACAGGTAAAGCCAACGCGAGAAGAGGAGCTAGAGAGCAGCTTTCCTGAAAAACGCGGGCATAAGCACAAATGCAACGTGAAAACATACTGACTTACTTGAATTTGCCCTCTTTTCGAATGAGAGAAAACAGTTCACCCCCATTGACAAACTCCAGAGCCATGTATAGGTTTGAATTGTCCTACAAAAGAAGGATCCAGTGAAAGTTAGCAGGGCAAAGTATCGAATATCCCCAAAAAGGTTCTCCATGTTTAGAAAACAGGTAAATCTAAGGCGTCTGCCTAAAAATGGGTTGAAACCGATTGTAAATGCATTTTCGAAAGAGGCCGTTGATGCGCTCCTTTAATCTTTTGAAATCGATGGAAATGATCTATAGAACCGAGATGTGACGTGCTTCTGAATTTTCAACACAATGCTTAGGACATTGGAGGGCTTTTCGGTAAAATTCCTGAAAAGGAAAACACCACATGATCTAATTTCGTTAGTCATTTGTGAATACTTTGCAAAACCAACTGTGACTGAGATTACGAGGTTCTATAGCACAGATGGTGTGGTCTCAAAAGTTTGACCAGAGAAATTTGTAGTCTAGATAAAGATTTTCGCAGTGATTAGAGTGAATTGATTGCATTGCATTGCCCCAGCTAGCCCTTCTGCCTTCTGAACAAATTTTATAACACAGCTGGGAAATTTCATTCAACAAATCTGTCCAGTTACTGAGTCAAGAGGAACTAACTCTTTCTCTAAGTGAATAACAGCCTCTGTTTTCATAATCGGTGGCAGCTGTCTCCCGTTTCTCTTAATCCCGCGCTCTTTGCTTTAACTTCAATTTCGGACAAAAACTTCCCCTTTGTTCTGGTGGGCAATCGGTCACGAACAGTACATTTGGTTGACAACAGGGCACATTACATTCCCCTGGGCCACGGATAACTCCTCACAATATCCTTCTTGTCAAATGTGCAATTCTAAGTACTTCGTGAATTTGCCGACTACATCCTACATTAGACTGCCAAACAAGGTCTACATTCTTATTTCCTGCGTAGAATTGGTCATGTTTCTTTCTAAGAAGGCCACTGTTGTAATTTTGGTGATGTATTGAAAAGCTATTTTTTCATGCGCTTTGAGTAACAACTTATCAGTTCTGCATCCTTAAGCCGTATAAGTAAAACCTACTTGCTATGAGTTGATCGAAGTATTTCAAATGCAAACTGGCCGATGAATTGGCGATGTCTTTCGGCCAACCATAACCAGGACAAGGACACTTTATGCGATTTCTGATGCACAAAATCCAATATTTATCTGTTCCCTCGCTCAATCCAAAGGTCGGGTTTTGTTTGAATTTTGTCTGCATGCTTCAGTTCGTCCTCCTGAGCACAGCAACGCTTTATTTTAATTGGCGGTTTAGCTATGGCTCGACACAATCATCCCAGTGGACCGGTTTTTTTAATTTTTCGGCAGCCGTTTATGTATTTTAGAATTTTTTCACCAAACCACATGCTTTAACTGAAGAGCCGAATGTTTTCGTAAGGGCGCATGGGTTAAGGCTTAACAGGCGGATGTAGTTTGCCCGAAAGCTTTCATTGAGCATAATGGCTTCCATCTTTTTGCCTCGTTTAGCGCCTGAAAAAAATATAACGGGAGTCGTTAACTTCGCCTACACTACAACTTAGCGGCAGCCCAAGTGATAACGTAGGCGATTGCTAAACAGGGTGGGGTCTCGAGGTTTGAAAGACCCTATTCTAGGTCAGTCCAATCGCTCCCCTATAAGATCGATCCAGTCCATTGACTTTTTTCCTGCCAAACGTTTGCTGTCCTACTCATCGTCGAAACTTTGCATAGTGAAAACTTATTGAGTGATTTGAGTTAAGAAGGGCGACAGGAACCTGCGCCAGTTCAAAACCTAGGCACCGATCTTTGACAGAGTCAGGTCAAAGTCACCACCGGCACAGGATCGTTGGCTTAGCGAGCAACCAATCCAGAGCCTGTACATCGAGGGTTAAACTGTTTATGGTCCCTGCCACTTGCAGGCCCCACTGACTCTCGTTGACGGTTAGCCTACTGTGACTGACTGAACGTCACAACCGGGAGGGGAGGGTCGGCGGCGAAAGCAGGTGGGTCAGCCAGTCCACGCCTGTAAAACTTCTACACTTACACATATCCAAAAAGTGGTAAGTACAAATTCCTCAAAGTACAAACATCATGTGGCAGGAGGCGGTGAAGGGCTGAAAATGAAATGGGCAAGTTCAAGAGTTCGGGCGGAAAGTGGGGGGTCAAATGCCGAAATAGCAACAAACTCTTAAATTAGCAACCAAAAAGCCTTGGTTTTTACTGCGCTTTTGCTGAGGAATCAGGCTTGGGTTAAAATTTTTAAAAAGTATTTAGTTAAAGCAGAGTGTGCGTCATTTTAATATGCAAACAAATTTTCGCCGCAGAAGTTTCCTTCTACGGCTTAAGAATAATGCAGTAAAAATCTAAGCTCGTGTTAGAAGAAGCTGATATGCTTCGGGTATCGTAGCTGATTGACTGCGTAGATTCCGCTGCGATATAACTTTGGTGTTCAAAATGTGGTGTGAATTAGTTGGAAAGCTCACCGGCAGATCGTTTGTCACCATCAGACAAAGCCAGAGGCTTAAACACAGTACGAGCGAAAACGAGTTCTCTGGAGTATTTACTTGTTGAGTTCCGCGTTTTATCCGCTCGAGATGCTCACCCGCTGTCACCGCAGCTTGAGATTAGAAACAAACGCTGCGGAGTTCCGTTAAAACATCTCTAGTGGTTACCGGATGGATTTGCAGCCTTCTTCTTTTTTTGCCGCCTATCGCTGAAGTTAGACATTGTGGTTCCTATCCATTGGTTTTTTCAGTAATGTCAGCGACACCTTTACGTTAGTTTGTAACCATATTTTTCACCTTTCTTTCAAAAATGGCCAGATTTATGATTTGGATTAGCGCATTTTTACTTTTGTATTTCAATTAACACTTTTGTCATAAAGCATAAGTGTAATAACGCTTAAATCAAAATGGAGGTTGTAACTTTTTGAGCGCTAAATAGCAAGACTTTTCACTCCAAAAGGAGGGAGAAACATTGCGCCCCAGTTGTTTCTTGATCATTCGTGCCCTATTTGGACACGATCAACGAATACAAAACTAGGACTGCGCAAATGCTCACAGCAACAAAGACGGAATTTACTGGAGGTTATGAACTCTGCCAAATTCCTCCCTATCATTGTTTTCTTACTCTATACGGTACATAAAACTTTGGCCCGAGACATCAAAATAATGCTTTTT
The DNA here is from genome assembly GCA_017591395.1 of Schistocephalus solidus. NCBI lineage: Eukaryota > Metazoa > Platyhelminthes > Cestoda > Diphyllobothriidea > Diphyllobothriidae > Schistocephalus > Schistocephalus solidus. The sequence continues at coordinate 29,220 of WEDG01003050.1, forward strand.
GTAGGAGAACCTTGATAATTCAGAAGGAGTGGAGAGCATAAACTAAAACCTCTATCACATACAGTACTGCTGGTATTCGTAGAACAGAGGAAAATCATGGCATTTTTAGCGAAATTTAATTTATGTGTGGTTACAGAAAAGCCAAACTTTTTAACAAAATTAATCACCGTGCTGAATTGATTGAGGCCAAAGACAAAGGTAAAAGACAGCAGACAAAAACTAGGGAGAATGCATGGCTACTGTTTTCATAAAATAGTGCGGGAAGATTCCATTGACAATAGCAAAGAAACTGGTGTAAATCCTACTTTGACAAATATTTGTTGAAAAATATGGACTGTCTAGACAGGTCAATGAGTTGTTATTGGCGGTTGAGGTCTATTTTGTGAGCTGTAACGTTTTAAGCAATATTTGTTATAACATTTACCTTTGTCGTCCGTTTTTTAAAGACAATATTTCATTTTATGCGTAAACGGAACCGCTTACAGTATGAATGATGCTGTTTTTGGTTACACTGCATGTGTTGCTGAGTAACGAAAATTTACTTATTTGAATACTTCGTGAGACACTTGATTGGTACGTAAGCTTTTAATGAATATAGCACTTTATTTTATCGGACAACGCAAAGTAGGTGGACATTTAGACAGAAAACGTTTACTGTCAACGAAGCAGGGGATCAGAATGTCTGCCACATTTTTGACTGATTGGCTACCTTGTAGCTTGCATGTCTCCTGGGAAACAATTTTGTAAAAAAGAACAGCATTTTCTCCTCCCGAGTCTAAAAGTAAGTGGAAATTTAATCCTAAAATTATTTTATAAGGACTTTAAATACGACTTCTATGCTGAAATGGGACAGAAGCCGTTGAAACTATATTACGCGTCCAACAACCTCCTTTAAATGATGTAACTATATGTTGTCCTGATCCACTAAACAGTATAATCATACATGAACCTATGAGCAAAACTGAAGTATAGTTACGCCAATTAACACTCCTGGAAACTTTTACCTGCAGATAATTTTATTCCGACCGGCTTCCTTAACTTTCCTTCGAGGCATATCTTGGAGATTTTTACATCCGAATATTTTTCATTTAAACATTCAAATTTTATTAATGCTCCTAACGTCACTGAGGGCAACAGTTCCAAGGTAAAAAAGTCCACTCTTGTATATAGAAGAACGGTGGACCTTTAACCAAAAGTTTAAATTTCTGCTAGTTAATCCGCAATTTAAATGCCTTGAAATTTTCGAACTTAATCAATAGCCTTAAAATTAAAACATACTAGATATCTGCCACAAAATGCACAACCACAAGTTTATTCATGGTCAATGTTCGCCTTGAAAACAACAGAAGATTCCTCCATTTTAAACATTAAATAACTTTGAATTTCAGGGGTGTTTTTTAAGTGAATTGCAAAAGAACGAGATACCCCATAAAAACATTTGCAGGATTAATACATTTTGATTTGAGCCTTTGCGTTTCCTCTTCATCATCTCGAAAACTGTATAAAAAAATACAGATTATATAATATGCCCGATCGCATTAATTGTATGCGAGTCCGAAATTAACGAAATGGTGCATAAGTCTTGGATTCGTTTACTGCCGAGGAATGTAATAATAATTTCTCATGGCTTAGAAAATAAATTATATACTCCTAATCACATGCCATTGTTTTAGTTTTGTCGAGGAGTCCTATATTTTGTATGCTATGGAAGTAAGTTTTGTTTTATTATAAGATTTTCTCCTTAAGTCTGGCAACTTAAATGCCATCTGAGAATTTACTATTTCCAAGTTTTCGATAACGTTTCCAAGTGGGCGAGCATTCTTGCTTTTTCATTGGTTATAACATCTTTTATATAATTTGCATCTCAAATGGGTGCTTTTCGATCGAACGATCAGTCGGAATTTGGTGTTGGAGGTAATCGTGTTGCCATAGGATGGAACAAAGAAACCACGATCGAGAAGATGGCGAAAGTGATGACTGATTTGGCGAAATAATAACCAACCATCTCCCTGCTATGTCTTCATTATCAATTATAGCCAAAATACAACTTCCTAGAGCATGTAGCAATATATTTTCTCCCAGTACTCTTTCTGCCTCCGCACGTAGAGTCGCCTGAGATCAACAATTTTAACAGTGAATGAACCGAAAAAAACCGTAAAAATGACCTGGAATCCGCTACAACACGTTACTGGGAGGTCGGCGTAAAAATCGTAAAAGACCTCTGGATAGGGATGCCTTGTATGGTTGCCTGAACAGGACACGATAATAGGCACCACCCCGCTCGCTTTAAAAAGGTGACCTTACGCTAAGTTTGGGGAAGGATAAATATACCCGTGGCTTAGCGCTAAAATTAATCCTAGCATAAAGATAAATTGTAACGGTAATCTTAATCCTAACCCTACCATAAACGCAAACCCTACACTCAACATGATAATAACTTGAACTCTTAGTCTTATCATGCCTCATACCCCGATTCTAACCTTAACTTAGCATTTACACCTAACCCTAAACCTAATCTTACTTTCACCACAATTCTAAACTTTATTTTCTTTGAAGTTGCGCAAAGCCACATTTAGTGTGGACGGTTCTTAGTCCATTGTCCTGTTTAGGCGACCAGACAAGCTATCCCTACCGACTTCTGCATTCCCTACACCAGCCCTGGGAAAACGTGGTGAGGGTGGTCATATAACTAGGTAATAAACACGCCTTATAACACTAGTCTGCGTGATACAAATAGTTAGTGCAGTGCAGTACTCCTAAAATAGAAGGAAGAATTGCAGAACCAACTGGTTAACCCTTCCAAGGTCAAGGCATATGGTTATCTGTAAGTATCAATAGGCTACCAGCGCTGCAGCAGTTCATGGCTTTGGAAGGCTTATCCGTGTCCCTACGAGGTCACACCAGCATCACGTATAACGTCCCTAGCCAGCGGACAAAGTAGGAACAAATGGTAGGCTTTGAGGCAAAAACTGACCGTAGCACTTGCTCTTTCAGGACTTAAAATAATTTAAGAACAGTTCAGGTTGACAAGCTGAGGGGTAGTGATAGATTTCCCAAATGAAACAATTGGAAAAATATTTTGCTGAGCACTGCAAATGAAATGTGCAACAACTACGACTAAGGCGTGTCCTCCAATGTTCGATAAGTTGAACGGAAGGTTAACAGTAAAGTTCAGCTATGCCAGGGCCGAACTGATGAAATTAATTTTACCACCATAATTTATTTGAAATTACTCGCACAATTAAGGTTTACTGGTGGAATATGCAGTTTATCTGTGAGGACTATGTGCCTTCTAAATGCAGCGTCGACTGGAAATCAAAAAAGTGCCCAAAAATATTGGAACCAAGGTTGAATTTATCAGTGTAACGGTATGATCTGAAACATGAAACGCAATTCCATTGGAAAGCAACCATGGTATGAAAAATAAACGATGAATCATGGGTAGTCATTTCTACCGAAGAAACCTGTCACTAAGTTAAGTTAAGTGCGGGATATTTTTGATATTTGTAAAATTTTCTTACTTATTGCAAATGAGGTGTTTTTGCTTAAAAACGATTGGTAAAATACTACATATGGTAAAATAGGCTAAAAACTGGGCAATTCGTTTAAATATTAAAATATTTAAAATATTATCAGGATCATATTCTGGACATTGGAAGATGCCAGTGACTACCGTTAGTATGCTTTTGCAAACAACCTAGCTTATTTATAAGAAAAACGTTTCCATGCTTTATGAAGTTAAAGCTATTTCATAGCCAACACTGGTGTTTGTGCGTTCCATCAAACTTCACACATTAACATTTATTCAGAAAAGCAGCACATGCCAAGAACCTTTGATTATATTTAAAATATATTGAAATCTGCCAGCTTTCCACGCTTTGAAGTTCTCATTTTCATATACTCACATTTAGAAAAATGTTCTTAATAAAGATAGCGAAAAGTTTTGATTTGAATCTTTGGAAAATTTTATATAAACATAATCAAAGAAGAAAAACAAAGACATTTAATGCAAAGGCTACTGCCTTATTGCATTTGAATTTAAGCATGGTTAACCGTGCATCTACATATCGGACCGGTCTGGGTTTATTCGTTATTTATGCATTTGTTCATTATTTCTTTGACTTCCATGAATATTTTGACTAACCAACAACGCAAGTTCGCGTGCATCCCTTCATAAGGGTGCTTGAAACCTCCCTTAATCATACAAATGTAACTTTCATAAAGCTGCTAAGTTTGCCCATTTCGGACGATATTTTTGCTTCGGCTCTTGCGCGCTGCTTCGAAAAACAGTTGCCCAGCCCAACCCATTTCTCCACTTCTCCAGTATCTCCAAAAAGCAGACCTTGTGGTCGTTCGGAGCCGAAAAAAGAATTCGCAAAAGTAAAACAAAGGCAGATTTTTCCGGTATCAGTGTAGGTATTTTGCGCACTTTCACGACTAGGAGGTCGGTTCTCGTATAGGAATGATGCACACTTTTACGCAAAAACTGGATTGGCCGCCTTAGCGAAGGTGATGATTAAATGTTTATGTACAGAGTTCCGCAGATAATTACTCATCTGTTTCTTCTAGCAAGAGCACATGACGCCCATCGACAGTCATATTTTATTTAATGATCGTTCGACGAACGTCAACAGCAAGATAGAACATATTGCTCAAATCCCAATTGATTCTATGCATTATTCGAAAAATATCTTCATTGAACATGGCTTTATCAAAGGCATTCAAATGCCCAACATCCAGTGTCCGTCAAAATGGCTTGTGTGCCTGGATAACCGAACTATAGCATGCAGCGTATCGTTATAACATCCTAAATTACCATTCGGAAGTAATATACCGGATGGGAAATTGAATAGACTTGCAGTGAAAAACTATAGATTATAGATGCGAACTTGTGCTTTTTTGCGAAGCGCTTGTCAAATTTTTTACTGTGTTTGCTATGCACTTTGTGATGAAAAAATCACCATGGTAGAATTACAGATACACAATTACTGGTTTGGCTTTAACCGTAACATGTCATCTGTCAATTAAATAACTTATCTGCCTGTAGTTGTTTTAGCTTGGGATATTGCACTTAACTACTGTATGTTCGTTTCAAAGAGTACCGCCCCTCAAATCGATAGATTTTTCTGTAATAATATGTGTGTAATTTTTTTATTATGTGAGGTGTTTTAATCAATATTCTTTTATTTCAGACAAATCTAAGAAGTCGGAATAAGTTATGCTTTTTCAGATAAGAAGTGCCGTGTTTGCAGATTTTTCAGCCGGTTAAAAATATTTCGCATACAATATTACTGCTATTTTGAAACTTATTTCCCACTGTATAATTTCCTGAAAAATTAGCCTTTTAAGAAGCGCGCTAAGCAAGCAAGGGATTGGCAGACTGCGTCATATTTCGACATATGACTTGGAAATATTTAAAAGTCGATTGCTCATAGTGCGTAATTTTATAAGGCGTAATTTCGATTTAACTTATTTTTTGAGTTTGTCTAGGAAATATTGAAACGATACACGCGGATATTACCAGAAGGCTCAATGCATTTTTCCACTGTATATGCATTCGTTGGTGTTTTCAACTTTGACGGTGAGAAGACCAGCAAAGAAGTTTACTCCCAGATGGATTTTCGCCCAATGGCCCACATACGTCTGGTAGATGTTTTTAAATTGGTTGATTGATAAAAAGTTGCAAACCATACCGTAGAGCAAAAAGAGATGTAACTCTCACCGCACTTCAAGTATACATACGCTTATGTCCAGTGGGTCTAGGGTTTTGTTAATTGTAAATTATAGAGTTTAAGTTAAGAAGGTTATGCATAGAGCCTTGGTTAGCCTTATTCTTAGAAGGGCTCCGGCTTGAGTAAGGATTAATGTTAACATTGGAAGAGTAGTGTGTGAGGCAATATACTGTGTTTAATGCGAATTTCCATAAAATTACTGTTTTTCTTTGACGGTGGATGGAATTCTACAAAATTATTGAGCACAATAAGGCAATCTATTAATGCAACCAACTTAAAAGAAGAGTAATCCATATCCATTTTTGGAAGTATTGCTATTTCCAGTACTAAATTTAGCGCATCAATAATGTTTGCTTTTCTGAAATTGTCAGCACGTTTCTTCACAATTGGAAGCCTTGTTAGAATCATTGCAATACAATTTTGAAGACTTTTTAATGCAAAAAATAAGTATATCTTCTGGATATTCAGCTGTTGTCGGATCCGAAGAACGTAAATGTTCAACTGTCTATTGGAGATCCGGAAGCTTGTCACGTGCTGGGGCAATTTGACATTAAAATAAGTAATACCTCGAAGGACGCGATAGGGCAAGAACTGCGTGCGTTTGAGTGCACACACTTCACTTCTGAAGCAGATACGCAAAATAACATGTGTGTGTTTGTTCATTAAGTGGACACCTCTTTAGTTTGCGATGGAATGGAATAAAACTACTAGGTTTCTGTTTGCAGTTAAACCTGTAATGCATATTTAAGTCCTAGGCGCGAATTTTGAGTATGAGAAATATTCTGCCTTGAAAATTAAGACTGTATATATCTCGGAACTTTAAAAAGGAAAAGGAAAAGGAATAACTTATAACATATAAGAAAGTCGAAAAATATATAAGCAATGAAAAGTTTAATAAACTTTCCATTTCCGGAAAGATTGCCTGAGGAACAAGTCCAAATAACTCTTATCAAATCAGAAATAAACTGGTACAGAAAATTTTGTGACTAATTTGAATTATCAAGCAGATGCAGATAGAAATTGATTTCATTTATTTAATTAATTTTGCGTTATACGTATGAATTAAAGTTTGCTTCTTTTTCGCCTTTATCTACTTTGTACGAATGTAAACTCACCTATGGAAATTTTCACTTTCAGGGTTTCTCTGCTTTTCATATTCACAGGTATTATTAGTCACTTTACAGTTTCAATTGTACAAAAACCAAGGCTACCTTATTGCTGAAAATCTAGCCATTTATACTATCTACCAGTAAGATAAGTTGGGACTGAACCTTTCTAACTTTAATATAAAATTAAATCACGAACACGGTGTCTGAACTCACTAAAAATCGCCTGAGGGCCCAACACGTTCGTATCCAGTACGCGACCCCTAAATACTTTTTTGACCGTTTTATCTAGAGAAAATTCACTTACAAACACCAGTTCGTGCTTTGATCCATTATATTTAAGTCATGCTGAAAAACCCCAATTCTGACAAGGCACATGGACAGCTACTTATATTGAGGAGGCCAATCAACCTGTTTTCAGTACCCATGCATACCTTAGACATGAAGCAATCTTCATTTTGGACGCAACTCGCATTACTGGCGTCTGTCTTCCCCTTAAATTGAACAGGCTGCAAATAGCATGCATTAAGCTCAACGGCACACAGTCTGGCATTTCGATGTGCATGTTTCAAACAACAACCCTTCTGACCAGACGCCGGTCATTCAAAATCGGAGAGTGGCCTAAAGTAAAGTTTCACTGGAGTAAAGTATTTAGAATCAATTATGTGATTGAGCGTTTTCAGGCTTTGAAATATTCACTTGATCTACTTCTATAAACTTGGCCGCCTCGACGGGATTCGAACTCGTGACAGCAAGGGAAAGGTTTAAGTACAACCAACGCTCTTATCAATGTTCTACGAGGCCCCACCGGTAGCCGTGAGTTTAATCACACAAGTACATCATATTAATGTATAACATCCACCAAAACAACTTATTAAGTAATTGCACCTGGTATTCATCGTATGGATTCTACATAGATCACTTAGGGAATCCTGCTGTATACGAATTCGTGGATTCCATACGAAGGTTTGGCTGGAAACTTGACTTAAGTGTGATTCGACTCTTGGATACCGGTGGGGCCTCGTACCTCAGGTGCTTTGAGCGTTGGCTGTACTGAAGTTTCTCGTTTGGTGTTGTGGGTTTAAATCGGACTAAAGCCACGATGTTTTTCACACCTGGATGAAATTAATCGACTATTTTTCGGAAACTTTCGGTATAGTAAGTGTTTTGAATTCACAGATTATCAGCTGAAGAACGAGTGATAATTTTTTTGGCTCGCAAATATCACTATTTGTGTAAACTGGTACCTGTATATATCGCTATACAAGCCGTTCGCATGAATTGTTTTTAAAGGGTAATATCGAACTTGAACCACGTTACCACTTTCGCAACTTTATTTTCATTTAATTTTAACACTATTGAACATAAAAAATAAGAACCAATAAACAGTATTGTATTGAAATTCAAGACACTTGCCTTAGCCTTAGTTAAAAGGGTTCTATATATGAAGACATACGTTAAAACTTCTGGTATGATTATTTTAGCTGAACAGTTATTACAGCGTAAAATCAAGACATATGCACATATAGAGAACACGAGGTTTCATCATATATAACGAGTGCGACTTAGACTTTTCACTTTTGTTTGGCAAGTGAACGCTAGCCCGCACAAAAAGATGAGAAATCAAATGCTTCCTCACATTAAAATGTGCGTGTGATGTTATTGAAAATCACCTGAAAAGACATAAGTAATAACTGGCCAACAAAGCGATAAACGCATCCTGCAGCCAGTTTGTGCACATCGACGTTAGGTTGGTCCATTTTATTTATCGAAGCTCCATTAATAAAACAAGACGTAATACATGCATTATGTAAGGTGATAGGAATCCTCGTTGTGGACAAGAGCATACCAATTTCCACTCCATAATGGAATGTGGATCAGGTTCAGTACTCTGAGGGGTACATATTTCGTTATCCCAGCCCCATTATTAACCCTACTCCCAAGCCTTAAACATCCTTCTTATCTTAATCCATGACATTCAACTTCACTGAAACCAAGCGCAAAGCCATCTGCATTATGGCACGCTCTTACGACATTGTCCTGTCACGGAGATACGCAAACTTGAAGTTAGAAAATCCTATCTGACGCTTGCAACTACAACAGCTATCTATACCGAGACCAAATCGCCACTTCCGGATTACTGTCTATATTCCTACAACTAGGTCTTAGACAAAATTCTATTGCTGGCGTCTATCTATTCACTGTAAACCGACACTTTATTTAGGTCATGCATTAGGAGGAATCTGACTGATGGACATGAGGATCTGTGTACTATTTAAAAAAATCTCGCCTTAAACTCGAAGAAACGGCAGCTGGTTCAAACGAGAGGATGGTAAACAGTAGAAATTCACTGGTGTAAACATTTATCAATCATTTGTTTCTCGAGTACTTTTAGCTGCAACTAATCTTGCAATTTGGTAGAGATAAAATGATGAATCGGCGTCAAGTAGTTGTTCGAGGAAGTTTTTTGTCACTCAAAAGATTGCCTTTGTATTCAACTGGTACGGCTCTCTTTTAACATCGATGTGTGTAAAATTTCTTTTAACTCTATACTATAGAAAGTTAACTGGATCATGATTTACGGAGATGCATGTCATAAGAAATATTTATTTAACCAAACAATCATCATAGAGACATCAACACGTTACAGGTATGCAACCTTGAAGACCGTACCGAGAGAAAATTCATATTTAATTGGTATGTACGCCTTCGCGAAATTATATGAACAGCTTCCAAAAAGGTTAAGTTAGTATAAATGCCGATTTCATGTAAAAATTAGCACAATTCCTGTCAAATAACTGCAGTAAAAGTGCCCCATGCGAAGTAACGATTCAAATTTTCGTAAATAATTTCGGAGGGGAAACAAAACTTGCGAAACTGAGAAATATAAAACTTAGTGTGCAGATGCCTAGTTGTGACTTCATATTTGCATAAGAGAACTTTTTGCAAGTTCCATTTACGTATCAAAGCCAGTAGATGATCTTAAAAGGCACACATTGACTCTCTTCACTTTTTATAAAAGATAAAAACTTCAAGCAAAAAAACCAAGCCCATGCGGACTTGGAAAAAGAGGTCACTATTTGCATAGTAACGTTTAAATGAGGACTGAAAATTATAAGCATTTATTCATTAAAACTCATCACCGACCTTGAAGTGAAATTGCATGTCCACAATGAAGGGAAAGGAGATTGTCTCCAGAATGCGCTTTTCGTTCAATGTATGCTCCACTTGTTTCAGTCTTACGATCTAAACATGCACATAAATATATTAGCATCATTTTCTGACCGCTGATTTATATCCTTACACATTTTTTTTAAAAAAAGTGTGGGATTTACTCTTAAAATTCCATTTTTATTAAAAAAAGTTAATTTTTCCTCAAAGTAAATCTAATGCAAATATAAAATTAAAATAAATTTTAAAAAAATAAAAATATTTCAGTATAGAATGCTGAAGATGGAGGGATTAACTCCAGTCTAACAGTTAAGCTACAGTGACTGATTTTTATTTTGGCCTTCCTGGCACGCATGTGAAATCCAAGCCACCCTCGTGAAAGCATTTTGGATACTATGAGAGCTAGGTTGTACGTGGCACGCGTAGACCAGCTGTTTGTTTCATTAACCACTGTGTCCTCAGCCACCTCTCGTCATTCTGACGCTGTCTTGCAACTAGAGCAAGGTAAATAAGGGGAGAAAAGTGTGTGTTCAATGTTGTGCAAGTCTTTTTTCATTTTAAGTTAACTCGTACGAAAGGTACCGGTAATTTGCTCAGTCCGAAGTTTGAACAGTGGCCTTCATCGTTCACGATGTTTGAACTGTCATTCGTGCATACGTGCGCAGGTTTAATATTGATTAAAAAGAAGGCTGGATAGCTAATTCAGGCTCCATATTTGTTCACATGTAACACAGAATTCTGTCTTAGTATTGTTTGTTGTGCGAGTATGCAGGTGGATTTTAGACTATGCCTTAAAGTACTACGAACTGAGCATATTCTGTACTCTACCTATGTCAGTGAACTAAACATCCCAGCTAATACATACGTACTAAGGATATGCTTAATTGTAGAATCGTGACGTAACTTTTTGTTTTCGTGACAAACAATCATAACGAAAAATGGTCTAATGGGAGAAAATTGTCCTTCCAATACGAGTCAGTAGTAAAGGAGTCGCCAAGGCCACACGCGGCATAAATAATGAACGAAAAATCTAGCTGCTCTTCCTCACTCAGAGGAAAGAACAGCTTCAACATGAAATACTCCCACAGGAAATCAATGGAAGATTCTCCAAAAATAATAAGTGCAATGTCGCTTATTCAGTCTTTATCCATGCACGTCCTGCAGCACCTAAATAAGTCTTTCTCACAAAATCAAATCAGTCACGTGTGTTTGTCTAAATGGTGTCTCAGTGTTTTACCCCTTTATTTCATGAACCCTTTTCCCTGGACGATGCCTAGCTTTTGACTGTTAAGTTGCTTTATATATCCATTAGCATTTAGATGACATTTATCCCTACAAACGTGATTTGATATAATACAGCATGGAATGTGAAATTTGTCTGAAATTTTAAACGAATTAGCAAATGTGATGGAATGCATGACTGAATTTAGTGTTTTGCCGTCCAAAGTAACCTTTTTGATTTAACATTTTACGCTGAATCAAACACGTGAACAAGTTTATCCACTGAACTCTATCAATGACTATTATTTGCGTAACTAAAAATAACAAATATTCGTAACCCCATAATACGTTTATATTTATGATGTAGGGATAATCGATTAATAACACATTTTTAGTGCTCAGTTGCTGAAAAAGGAGTAGGAAACCCATCCATGAACATGGGAGGCCTTTGCTTAATTCCAGGAAGATAAAATATTGTCTTGTCTCGACCCAAACCCTAAGAAAAACAGCAATAAGCATTATCTTCACTTTAAACCTAATCTTACCCCCAACCCGTATCTCACTAAAATTAAGCTCAAATCCGCCAGTATTACAGGGATGTTCCTATTCACCTGACATAGTCAATAGTCTACAAACCAATATTTCTGCCAGATTAGCCGTTTTGATATACAATTTTAATCAATGGCTAAATTCTGAAGCATGGAATACCTTCAATTCCGCGAAAATATAATCAAAACAAGTCCACAGCAATCATTGGTATTCTGATTATTTTTTTTTGGATTGGCTTATGAAAGCAGTGTGGCATGCAGTTATCACCAAAGGCTCACCTTGGCTTATGAAGGATTTTTATTGCATAAAACTTTCCTGAGGCCACGTGCTCACCGAGGACAACGCGACCGAATGAGCCTGTGCCGATAGTCTTCACAATGCTAAAATCATTCAATTTTGTATCGTCCTTGAAGTAGGAAAAGGCAGGAAAAACAGAATTTTTTAATTGTGAGGCAGTAGAGGGACACTGAAAAAGCCAAAAAGCGCAAGCGTAATGATCGGCGTTATGTGTAATCTTAACCGGACGCTACAGTCGGCCCGGCACTATCTGATTAGGGTTTTTGGAGATCAGGGTGCGTAATCAGGGAAAACATGCTTTCAATGGCGCAGCCATCTTTACTAGGCTATTCAGTAGTCAAAATTTTCTGAAAATCTAAGAAATAATGCCATCTGAACTCATGCTAAAGTTGCAGTCAAATTGTACTCCCCGCAGTCCTAAAAAGCGTGAGATGAGCAGCAAGCACGTTTCTAATTACTGAGTAAGAGTCGACCTGGGATTCTATTTTAAAATGTCATCCCCTTTTTCTAAGAAAATCTCAGGGGGTTAATTTTAAGATCATTTTCCTCGGTTCCGCGAACGGCAAACCTCTGGGGATAACTCAAAACTATATATCTAGACAAGAGGAAGATTAACAGGTCATCAATCAGCAAAGAACTAAGTCATATTTTACTCCTAGCCAAATATTATTACTCATTTAAGCCCTAGAGGCAGGCTTGTTCAGCCTGGGACATAAAAACGCCGAATCGCGGCAACGAGAGTAGAAGCATCAAGCAGGAATAAGGGCCTACTCAAAGGGCAGTCTTTCAAAGCTACATTAGGCATTTTCGCACCGTCTTTACTTTGAAACTTGACACCATTTAAGGAATGATTTATCTTCTCCTTATATTTTAGCTCTCTGACTATATTTGCTAGTTTGCTTTACTCTACTGCAAAAAGGGAAAAGTAAATAATGTATTGATACGTTCAAAGCGGCTTTTATAAAAATGCAGAATTCCCATAAAAATAGTTTTCAAGCAGTCCTCAGTAGAATCTGTGATACACATTTGTAGAAAAATAAAGCAATTTTACCAATTATTATCTTTTCTTTGAATGAATGATTAACGTACTCATGTTTGTGTGCTGTCCTGGCCTTTATAGTGCGTCCTTAATTTATAACCACTCTAGTTTATGCCTTGAAAGAGTACTTTTATATTATTTCAATGCTGTACAATCCTTTTCTTTCACTTACGTTTGTCAATAGCAGCACACGTTTCATGCCAGCATGTTACTCCTTGGGCGACCGGCACCAAGTCAATACTGCTGCCTTTATTTTAAGGCTTGGACATGGCTGAATTTCCGTCGCACTACATGAGAAGCCCTTATCAATTCAAAGTGTTTTGATATGGCTTTACTCTGGTGTAGCTCAAAATATTTGATGAAAACTTTCAAATATGAGCTTATTGTTTGGAGAAGATCAGTAATTCAGCTCAAAAATTAAAACTGACCTTAAATCAATGCTATACGGAACTACAGTAGTGTGCGTCAACCATCCTGCGGATACTGCAGGTTTCAATCCTGCCCTCTATACCTTGTCATACTGTGATCAGAAGTCATGATCGGCACTATTTGCGTGCGCAGATACTGTGCCCGGTAGCCTGCGGTCGATCGCAATCAAACGGGACAGCAGTAAAGTCACACTTGACTCCTATTAGGGTATCCAAATTGATCCTTCAATTACGGAGGTCTACTCACGAAGGCGTGTGCACACGCTGGTTATTGGACTTTCTACCTCAAATAAAGCAGGTGTTGTGCCTTGGTTTCAGGAACACAGAACTGATCTCGACAGGTATCAGCAAAGCTATTCACTAGCTAAAACACTTCCACATTAAAATCCATCTACCGGAATTAGGTATTTGTGTCACAAAATGCTCAGTCAATACTTTCCGAGGTGGTAGATTTCATCGGTTGGACGTTAATACTCAAGCTTCTCAAACGGTTGGTGCTGCAGAGATGAAGCTAAAGCTTTCCAGCCTTGTCTCCATGCGTAGACATTTTTCCATACCTTCTCTTCTGTCTCAAACAGATGAGAGTTTGACAGGGAAATCCATGGCCCTTGGCATTCATTTATGAGATTTCGTGCCTTGAAAGCAAATAAATACCATTCATTTTCTTCAGTATGTCCATCTAAGCTGCAAGGTCACCTGCCCTAAATGAGTCCCCATTGTGCGTGAATAAATTGCTTCCCTCAAGTCATGCATATATCAATAATAATTCCTGTTACTGGGGGTCTTCTGAAAAGGTAATTCCTAACAGTGGGAACTTTCGTCCACTACTACCACCATTCATGCATCATCCATCATTTTCCATGTGCACTCTGAATAGTTTTCCAATACTGAATGAGATGACCAGCTGTAATAGTTAATATCGGAGCTATGTACCCGTCTCCTTGTGTCAATTGTCGAAATAACAAACACTAAAAAAAGTGGCGTTTCCCTTTTACGGAGCACCAGCCCCAAAAATATGGATTGTTTTCGACGGTTGAGCAAGTAATTCAAGGTTGTTCCTTTGAAAATATTAGGGAGCTTTGCGCCGTGGCTGCATGCATGTCTGCTCACTACCCAAAACGTGAAACTATTTTATGTAACAAAATCTACAGTTTTTTTGTATGCCGTCCCCTTTATGTTGTGCAAGTTACAAACAGTGGTCACGTGCGATGTCTTTAAGGCTTCCTGGAGGCCTCTTCGTGTGGTCGTTAAGTCATTAAAGGACGTTCCTCGGTTTACACTAATTTACGCACATTGCCGAACGTAAAAAAATATAACAGCTGGAATGACAATTTGCCACCCTATTAATACCAAGGTTACGCGCTAAAAGTCCTTATTTCAGTAAAGATAACAACAATTCGAGACAACATCTTCAAAGTAAGTGTCCGCTCCTAAAAATGTAGCTTCATGTTAGAAGATTATGCTCGAATTAAGTGAATTCAGGGGCTTCCATTGTTATTGTCTACATATTAAAAAAGAACAGCTGCATACCATAAAAGTGTCAACTCGCCCACAATATTACCGCGTCTTTTTGTTTTAGATATTTCCCTTTTGTGCTAATAAATCAGACAATTGGTTGTACGTCGTCTACTTGGTCACGATAGCCTTTCAGTATTGAATCCCCTACTGTTCAAAATGGGTAACTGACTTCAGGGAAAATAACATGCACGGGAAAATTTATATCGGAAAAAGTCCAAAATTGTCGGCAAGAGTAGACTAGGAAAGAATGAGATACATTAAAAATCAAGCATGATTAGCGAAACATTCCGAAGAAAAATCTTGTGTAAATCAGTGCTACTATTTTGCCAGAAAAGGGCATCTAAGCTAATGAAGAATTAGAAAGTAAAGACTTACGCTTGCAAGGCTGGTCTGTTAGGCCAGAGGATGGACACCCGTAAGCAGAAAACTGTTAGCACGTTTACTCAAACAAAATTTTAAAAAACCATGGTTTTGCTGCTTTAAGGGTTAAAAAAACACTGCACATAGCAAACAAGCAGCATTAGGTATAAGGTCAGGCAAAAAGTTAGTTCTGCAACCTACGTACTGCAGGGGCCTAATTCAAAAAATCATTAGGGAAATCAGAATTTTTCTCTACTTAACAGCTTTGGAAAAACTTCTTTAAAAATTATTTACTTTTCCCGAAGAAGCCAGAAGTTATCAAGCTTTCAAGTATCTGCAGTAATGACAGGGTTGAAAAAGTTATGTTTCCAATAGACCAATGCATTTTTAAGAATGGCAGATGTACGTACAGATGTTTAATACAGGAATCATTTGGGTCGGAAATGTAGGGCTTCAATAGGTGTTTTGCGGTTTTATTGAGTAACTTTGACCTGCTTGCTTATGAAAATAGTTATGATCATTTTTCTCGAAGAAAAATTGGCAAATTGAAGAGTTTGTTCGCATTAAGTTACTAAAAAACGTAACAGACAATGCGCGCATCATTTTTTAGTTTCCTTAGGTGTCCCTATCAATTGAATCACGATATTATTTCGTCCTGCGAGGTCATGCAAGGATACCACTGTATTTTTTCTTTTCCAATTATACTGCTCAAACCGGAGATTTTACTGCTTAATGTGGCGGAATGCGATGTGAAGGGATCTTTGTTTAACTAGAATGGTACCTCAAAGTTAAACAAAAATCCAGGAAGTGATCGGCACCTGTAGTTTTTGTCCCCTGTCACACTCACTGTGATTTATTTTGGAAATGGTCTACCAGTTTTTTGAAGTTTTGTCATTTGAGAACTTTTTTGAGGGAAGACCGTGAAATATACTGCAACCAGTGTTCGCTTGTTCTGTTCCAATTCTATATCAATTTCTGTTTATTGCAAACGCGCAGTATTTACAAAATCCAGCTTCCTGATTGAATACCCTGTCAGCAATTCCGACAGGTATTCCAGCGATCGTCCGCACCGCCATCTGACAGCTGTCGAAATTTTAGTGGATACCTAGCCTGCAATTCGGGTATAAATTATAACAATTAATTTTGACTTTAAATCTAGAAGTCGTTTAAGTACACTATGCAGACATTTACTTAATTATTGTATGAAAATTACCTTTTCGGGATTCTCCCATTTGGCCAGGAATTTCTCTTTAGCAGAGCGAAGGTAGGAGGAAACTGAAAAAGGAAGTCAGTTTCGATTAAGTTTTAAATAAAACGTGACACGGCAACCATGAATCTATCTAGCAGGACCAAAATGGGCTGAAAATATGCAAAGGTTTTGAATCTGTCAGTCCGTTTTGTAAACTCTCCACAGCTAACGTGATCGGTTGGTGTGTGGACACGTGTATTAGACTGTTGAACCGGATACGCAAAGGACAGTGAGTATCGCAGCCGAAATCAGGCAACATGTTTAAATTAGGTGGGTTTACTTAACTTGATTAGTTGATTAAGCCATGGGCTAAGTCATCATCTATTAAATCCGACTCGAGTCACTATTTGAGTCTTTTTGTTGATCCCTAGCGGGATAATTACTGATAATATTTTTAAGGCTCCTTGGTTTCGAATGCTCTTCGTTTAAGCATTCCTTTCCTTTGTCGATGACGGAACTCAGTCGCCCGCTTTGTCTTGGTGCTCGTTCTAGAGCCCCGCCAGCAGCCGCACAGCGGAAAGGCAGATAAACAAGGCCAAAATAGACAAAAGGAGTCTGCAATGACCATTTTGGCCTATTAGCCACCAGCAACCAGCCAACGGGATAAGTGAGTTACGGTAACGATCGGTGGGCATTCAGCAACGAATGCCGTCAATATGCGTGATCTAAACCGGTAAGAAAACGAGCCCGTGGCTCTAAAATTAGACCGTTGAACTGCTGAACAACAGAGCGTGGGTTGGAGCCTCTGGTAAGGCAACACTTGGGGTTGGGTATGCCTGGCCGATGACAGCTAATGTGCCAGAAATAATCATTCGATTCTCCCTTGTCTTTGTCGGCATAGTTAAATCACTTCCATAAAGGGATGATTTTTTTGAATTTAAAGTGGAAGAAAAAGCAGTCATTCATTTCTTTTTCAGGCGTTTGATTTGATGACAGAGAAATGTTTCGCTTGCTTTTCTTGGGATAGTTGACGTTTTACAAAAACGTACCCTAGATGAACAGAAAGCAAAGAGAAAAATGACCTGGTTTGTGTTTTTTTACCAAATGAATTTCTGAAATATATGCAATCTCCCGGCGCGCAAGAAGTTTGATAGCCAAATCCTTTTTGTACTAATTGACTTGCTTCAAAATCATGAGAAAATGTATCGTTTGAGGTCAGATTCCCGCCGGCATGCGCCGAACGAAGCCATAAAACTTTTATGTGGTATTAAACTGCTAACTTGTCAGTGTGTTGTCTTCACGCTTAATCCTGCTTTCCTCATCACCAAATGCTCAATAGCTAAAGAGTGCTAATTCAAAGTTCCTTTGTTTATTACCACTGATTTTGAAGCCTGCGCGAGTTTGTGCTTAGGCACATTAGCACGTAGTCTCTGAACTCACCTATTCTCCTGGCCCACGAAACTGACATGTTTTATTATTACAGGCAGTGCGCTGTTGGCTTACTCTTGGGTTTTCAAAGTAGCATAACGCAAAGATGATGGAGCTAGTAGACCCGGCATTCAGTTAAAATTTCCTTCCACGGATAGAATCCAAAACACGAAAGATGTCATATCCGAAGCTGTCTTTTGTTGAGAAATGAATCTCAGAACCCTTCTCAGCGTTTTGGTTGCAGACTTGTACGGTTTTTCTTCCTGATTGGTTGATACTTAAATACTTCTGGTTAGTACAGTGTTCCAGGTCTGGGGACCATGTAGGCGATTAAGAGGAGGAGAGGGGAGGAGTCTAAGACATCGATACCAAAACGCGCCCTAAACGTGGTGGAAACCTTGAGTTTGCCTGTAACCCTGAGTTTGACAGTCGACATGGTGTCCCAGTAGCCGTTGCTAACGTTATACTCTAAGCGTCTAGCGCACAGTCACTAGACCCCACCTCCTGGCACAGTTATGCAGTCGCACAGGTATCACGCTGCGGTTAGCGGTGTCAGTGTTGCCGGGGAAAGCTGTAGCTCTCATTCACAGGCCTATACATATCTATCAGCTGCTAACAGTTGCTTGTTGCAGTAACATGCAATGAGAGCGCCTCCAGGGCTTTGATCGGCCTTGCACCGTCGGCGCTAATGAGGGCTTGCAACCTCCAATGAACACCCACGCGCCTGAGTCATCGAGAGAGGCTAGCCGCCGATAAATCTTCGTAGCTCAAACCCTTCCACTTTCCTATACGTGATAATCATGGGGGATGTGTGATAAGGTGCGGGTCAAATCTGAACCGTGGACCTACGACGTATTCGCACCTCCTTCACTCGCTATAGACCATCATTCAGCATGACTGGCAACGTTCGAACGTATACAACAGATGACATTAGCCACGGTCTTGAAGTAAGGTTTATTCCTTTGATTCTCTTGTAAAACGGGCAGGCATTTGGCGGGATTCGAACGCACGACAGCAAGGCTAGTCTTTGCTACAACCCACACTCTAGCCACCTGACCAAAGAGGACCCATCGAAGCCGTGAGTTTAATCACACGGGTCAAATTACCCGCTCAGCCAAGGTCATCAAGTTTTCCATTACGGGGTCAAATGAGCTATAAAAATCTTTCAAATACCGACTTATAATTAATTGCGCTTAGTATTCATCTGGTGGATTCTAGCTGGAGTGCCTATTAAATCCTGCTTTCTAAGTCAGCTTACTTTAATCGAATTGGTGTATTCCATATGCTGCATTTGCAGATTAAAATCCCGGCGTCCAATGTGGCCTCGTCGATCAGGTTGCTAGGTGTTCGGCTGCATGAATGCCTGCCCTTTGCTGTCATTGGATCGAATTCAACCTCGTTCACCGAGTTTTCCAAAAAAATTTCAAACGAATTATTGAAATCTGTCATCCCCTATTAATTAAGTTAGGAAGTAAAGTTAACCCAAGGGACACACGGAAGAAAGCATGCATAAGCTTGGAAAATGTAGCGCAGGAGGGGAACAGAAATCTTCACAAATGCTCTCTGTTTCTTGTATCCAAAACAATTTTTTTATACTGAACCCCCAAACACATCTTTGAATTTGAGAGTACTCTTGGCAAACTGTAGTTGCAACTCTGAGTCCTACACGAAATATTTTGAAAACTGTTCTTTGAGAAACACCTTGTTGGTATAATTCTGCGGTCGATACAAGCGAAAATGCACTTGAGAAGGAAACTTCATAGCTGGCGGAAGATATTTTAGTAGCCTGAAATTAGGGATCCACATTCAAATTCAGCAACAGAAGCTGCATCAAATAAAGGTGATGCAGTAGTCATAGGTTTGTCACTTCATATCTTTCGAATGTTACTGCTCTCACATTCAGTGCATATAGTTGCGCTGAATGTTATTCTTTTTTTGATCATACGCTTTCAGTTAGTTAGTTGATGGATTCCAGTGCAAATTCAAATTATAAAGCCAAAAAACTCCTGTTTCTGCAATCTTCTTTTCATTTTCTCGAAGTCAAGCAATACTACCGAGCGATTCTATCGAGTAACGTGCGCGGGCACAGGTTTCACACACCATCTTCCCGTTAAGCGTCGGCGTCCACTAGGTTTACGGCTTGTTTACGTAGTTTGGGGTGATTCATGTACCCTCAGTTTTTCTAAGGTTGACATTCACGTCCAGCCGTCCACCATGACAGCACATGGTAGGTCGGGGGATAATGGGCTACGCCTGACTCGCCTGTGGGTCTGACCGTTTGCCACGCGGTGTTGCTGCTCTGTTTAAACACTTATGCTCAATTCCGAACTATATATGTCTGAAACTTCCAACCACTACTAACGATCAGTATAGGCAAACTTCGTAGTCTGCTAGTTTACTCTGAAATGCAATACATGAGCCACTGCTTTTTTAGGTAAACTCTTCCAACCGTCTTCGTGGCCGTCAGTATTGCTCAAACCCTAAACCTGTCAGTCCATTTGGGAATTTTAACTCGACTGGAGGCTAAATGTCGACCACAATTACGCAAGTGGCTTCAGAGCGGGGTTTAGAAAAGGGTGTTGGAGGTGCTTCTACTAATACCCAAACAGGACATCAGAATATTACCTTCTCACTTAAATAAAACCTCACCCTTACCCAAACCTGGCCCTAAACTTAACCCTAATGCCCGTAAAATATAATGTAAAATCCCCTCTATTATGGCTGGTTCCAGTTCCCATATCCTGCCGGTGGGGTGGGGGCATATAGGCAATTCCTTTTTAAAAGAGAAGGATGCATTTTACTGAAGTTGTACCTGGTTTAATCACATTTCTCAAAGGGCAACGCTAACTGACAGTTCTCGAATGTGACAAGTTACAAAAACTGAGCCGATCATTTGGCATAGGGTAGACCACTGCACAACACATCGTTCCACTATTGAATGCCCATAGATGGCTTTCATGTCCTTTCCTTGGAGGTGAGGTAGAGGTGTACTTTCATCCAAGTCCACCACCGTTCGTCCTGGCCCCGGGCCTGCCACTGGACCTAGATGGGTGATGCTGCACAAGTCTGCTTTACTGCAGATGCTGCACAAGTCTGCTATACTCACAATTCCTACCCCTACGCTCCGGGTCACCTTGCGGTCAGCGCTCTTAGTGACTGTCAAACTGTCAGGCCCACCGTCAACAAGAGGGTTGCTGTTTCTTGGACCAGATCCAGATCCAGATGGACAGGTGAACACCCCCCTCCCCCTAATTTGAATTCACGTGAAACTGCGTAATTGCCGAGGAAGGTGTGCAAAAACAATAGGCACCTGTAACGACTTTTATCTTCCCAAGGGTCGGCATCAAACATCCTTGGTGGTCCCATTTTGGCCGTCATAAAACGCTGTAAAGATATGAGACAAACCAGGTCGCAATGCAAGGTAAGAGTAACCATTGCTATTTCGTGCGCGCTTGCTGACTTAAGGAGGCACATTGGGCTGTTTAAAACGCAGCACTGTCTCCTTAACCACTTGTTGATGAACGTCCGCCATGTTTTAACGGATGTCTCATTCTGCCTTGGATATCATTCTCGAGCCTGGCCAGCAGCCGCAGAGTGGCTAATATCATAGGCAAATTATGATTGCCGGCAATGACAAGGGAGACTGGAATGGCCATTTCTGGCTTATTAACCGTCACCAGCCAGTCAATGGGACGAAGGAGTTCCGCTAACCATCGGTGAGCGTTTATCAACGAAGGTCCATATTCCTGACAACAAGCCCGTGGTCAAATGTTTTGAGCGGTGAACATCTAATCAACAGGTCGTGCGTTCGAGCTTCGTCTGGGGCTGGGTTTGGACTAGCTGATGCCAACTAATTAGCCCTAAAAGATCATTCCAGTCTCCCTTGACGTTTTTCGGCATTTATAATGTACGTCTTCTTAAAACCAGTTTGGTTACCTCCGCCGAAATCCCTTGAGCTCAGCAGTTTAGAAGTAAACCTCTGCTAGGAGCCTGACAACGACGACGACGACGACGACTCACATGCATTCCTTGCCGGATTGCGCTGTCTAGTTCCGGGTCCAACTTCGCGCATTCTGCATGATTTATACTGTTGAGATGATTAAATGTGTACATTACGGCTCTCGGTGTAGTAGGCCAACGGCGAAGGGCGCAAGTGCGGAGGAAGGAGTAACAGAGGATCAGGACCATGGCTGCACCGAGTTGGTCGGCTTTTTTACTAGGATGGGCTTAAAGAAACTCGATTGGTGGTGACTGTGTGCAGATAAGCCTGACAACCGAAAGCCAAATAAATCAAACTTATATTGGCTGGAAATTCCTGCTGACAGAACGATTTGAGGAAATAAATTACACGGCTACTTCAAAGTGGACCTGAATAAGGGTCCAGCAATGTATGTGCTGAGGAATTTGCCTGGAATTTTATCGAGGAAGCGGATAAAGGGCAGCAGCCTTCTGATCTAACTCCTTGGGTCCCAAAGACGATGTCATATGGAGAAATTTGTTTGTCGCCGTAAGCGTGTTCCTCGTGAAGTTTAATGAGGACATGTCGCTTCCAACTACGAGAGGCGTCGGGAAACATTGAGGCCTTGTTTGTTTACCTGGGGATGATACTCAGAGCTGCAAGGGCACTTCACTTAAATCTTTTTGACTACCCTAGTGGAATATTTCGTCGACCGCCAATTACATACCTTGTCGGAAATCCACAATTTTAGAATGATACATTGAAAGTAAGGAATTCTTTTTACGTTGATTGCTGTATCCACTACTTTGAAGGAAACCTAACAAGCGTACTGATCAGGTGATTTTACAAGCAAGAAGAATCATTAGGAATTTCACGCTTATTTATCGACGTCCTCATAAAACAGATATACAAGGGTAGTACTTTGTACATGCTCATTTATTTTACGTTTATTCTACGGTCTTTAAAGAATCCAGTGCTTAAGCACAACTTTGATGAGAAAATTATAAAATTTAAAACGGATATTTTGCAAATAATTGAAGTGGTTTTGTTGAGTGTTTCGTTTCCGTATTTTATCCGCGAATATGCTTGTTAATCAACAGGGCGGCAAATCAGTAAATGTCATTTCATCGCACCCAGGAATGGTGCATGAACTTGGTGTAAAAATCAATGTGGAGAAACGTCTTGCTCCATGCACCCTCATTATTTCTATTCCGAGTAACAGATGACAGCAGGTCGACCGTTCTGTTTGGCAAACTGACCGGATATGCGTTTGTATACCCGCCTGACTTCAGAGAGCGCACAAGTTCGTTCGCTTCGTTTCGACAGCACCAGAATTTACTATTCAGTTTAAAAAGCGTCCAGAGCTTGGAACAAAGGCTACAATTCAGCTGCTTTGCAATGTTGGTAACGAACTTTCTATTGCCGAATTTCAGCATATTTGACGCTGTATTTATTCCGTTTAATTGCAATATTGTAGTAGAACGTATTTTAACTTGAAATGAATGCTGTTTAATGCATTAATAACATCCGCTAAACAGCCCTGTATCAGCAAAAATCGGTTAGCTTTTTCAAAATGGTTTTGCTAAATATTTCTACTTTGTAGACGTCTTCATGTTAAAAAGGGCTTAGCAGCTATCTTTTTTCATCCCACAACAGAGTTTCTTAAGATGTGTTTGCTAGGTGAGTTAGTCGTTCTTTGAAGTAGCTGACAGTGGTTAAGTTTCTCTAATTGATGGAGTAAAGTAACACGTTCGAGCAGGTTTACATAGAAAAGTCGAAAATGCGCTATTGACAAAGTCAAGGAAACTCAGTTGTCTGCCGATCACGAGCAGCCATATCTGACTCCAACTCGCACAGACCCCAGTGGAAACTCAGGATTTGTGAAGTATTAAGCACAAGGTCTACCCTTATGGTTCCAGAGTTTAGCTTATCCCTCGAGATCATCGTGGTCACCTAGCACTGATGCGAGCGAAAAGCAACGACGTCTTTCGTCTAGCGACCTGGGCAGATTGACACTCGCCTCTCACGCTCATTTTCTGCTGTTTGCAACAAAATTCCTTAGTCTAGACTCTCTTTGAAAAGGTATCATGTGGGAGGATCTTGCAGTGAGCAAGATACACCTTAAGTCAGTTGATCGAAAAATAATTTTCTCCAACTTTTTCGCCACTTGCACGTGAAGATAATGGTAAAACTATGACCAATGTGGGATAAGAAGCAGCAAAACGGCTCATTATTCGCAATTGTGTTGATTTATGAGCATTCGGTTAAATAACACGCATTGCAGAATACTCAAATTTTAGATAGGTTTTTTATTTAAAACAGAGTTGAAAAGTAAATGTGGGAGCGTACAGCTTGTGTAGTGTTATTAAACAGTCCTACAACAGCATCAGGCTCGGCACCTTAGGACTAAATGAAGGCCACTTGTTCATAAGATGCCAATTCGTCCCTCACTGAGTTATCCTGTGTGCATTACGACATAATAGTGACCACGGTCGAATGCTCATTACCACTCACATTGCCTTCTTCCTTTACTGCTGGCTGGTAGCCATGTCAGAGTCTTTGTTAACTATGAAAATGTTTATATTCCTAACTGATATGATCCGGATCATCTGTCTGTCTGTCTGTAAGTTTAATATTAAAACTCGTCGGGCCTGTTATTTGAATGTTACAAACTGCAATCTACTGTGTTTGAAATGGGGTGCCACACATAACCACAGGTAATAAAAGTTGGAAGAAATTGTTGTATTTGGCGGTTCGCCCTTAGGATTCCTTCACTGAGTATGTCTTAGCAACTGATTTTTTAATTTCCGTAAACCTACGGTTTTATATCTGATATGCTCTAAAACAAGCCACCGATTGTAAATGTACGTGGTCCAAGCAAAGTGGAAAGCAACCTCAAATAAATCGGGGAATTATATGGTGACAACTCAGAACTGGTCAGCATGTCTTATTTTTGAAAGTATTTAAATTTTTGGTCAACGAGGACTTGTGCAGTCTCGCCGGTAACCGACAACTTAGCTTATAATTGTGATGATAAAAAAGGACAAAAGAGCATCTTTTAAATGCAAAGCCGAGCAAGCGACTTTGAAACCACACAAAAACCTAGATTCATTATTCCCAAAGATAGGTTCGCCTGTGTTTGTTTCCTCCTTTAAATGTCAAAGTTTTCTGGATAGTTAAGTGAAGTGGAAATACGTAGTCTACCGCCAGATAAAATGCCATTTTAATGTTAATTTAGTTAAACGTCAACAAAGTTGACTATGCACGAATGTGTTGTTGCAGTTCCCTCAAAATTAGTTAAAAGCGTACTAAGAGAAGGACTGGTGCGACCAGTCAGTGTCCTTTCCTGCATGCATTACCTCCGTTTTTTTAAATTTTTTGACTCCTTGCGCTACCTCTTTCGAAGCGCGAGCGGTATTCTACCAGTTACCTGCTTCAGACTGTACAATACTGCCCTGCGCTGTCAGTATGCAAACAAAAAGTGGGATCTTAAACAATAAAATGGCACTTTAAATTTTTCTCAGTGCACATCCGAAAGTGGCTTTTAACTTTCAGAACATCTAGTGGTTCGAATTACTTATGTAGCCATCCTTACCAAGACACGGGCCTGGGAATACCTCACAGAAGTAATAAAGGGGGCTCTGTGCGCAAAACCAGTGAAGGAAAGTAATCCCGTGTCCTGTCCCTACAACTAGCCCTACCGTATGCTTAAACTGTAGCCCTTATCTTAAACCTAACAGTTCAGTTAAGAAAATCAGATCATAAACGATAACTATAACTCTAACTCGTCTAAACACTTACCTTATACTTAAACCTAACTCCAATCATAAACACTACGCTTAATTTCCTATATGTTGGCGCAAGAAAACCCCGTACTGCTGACCGCTTCTGTTCTAATTTCCTGCTGAGTGAGCACCAAATACTTATGCTGGTCTGGCGTTCTTAGGAACTTTTGTAGTTTCTGATCCATGTACAAATATTATTAAGAAAATTGGGCAGTACAACTGTGCATTCGGAGGACTGCGCTTAAAAAGTGCGTTCAATATCGTGCTTAGAAATTCTTTGGGAGTGATCAAACGCTACTCGTCGATTGACTTACAACGCATTATACCTTTTGATAAAATTTTAACAGCTTACTAAATATAATCATCCCATGGAGGATGGCTGCGATCCTTATCTGAAAATGGTTCAAAAGAAAAGGAGTAAACGTGTCCAATATTTTCTATTTTTATGCAGCCATATACTTTCTATTCTAAAATATAGAGTTACTTTAAGCCGATTGAAAAGCTGTGTAGATTAAAGACCCACCGATATAGTCACACCAGGTACTTAACACAGTTTGTGCTGTACAGCGCACGTCAAATGCAGCTTTCAAACCCACTGTGTGGAGTTATTTGCCTCATTTTTCAATATTTATGTGTTTTGTTGTCAACAGACGATAAATCACCCAATAATTCCAGGTATACATGAATATTATTTGCGGAAAAAACGGAATGCCTAAATGGGCGCGCACTGCTTTTTCATCTGCCTGCTGAACCAATATGTCCGTGAAAGGTAAACGCAGGCTTTTTAATTCGGAGGGCAGCATTTGTGGGGACATAATTTTCTATCGGCGGATAAAGTACAAAAATGACCAGGTATGTTGCTATGGTGGCAACCTGCAAGACGCAGACAGCTGTTTGACGGTTGTTACCCATCAACTGTAGATCATATGCCTTATGCAGTTAGCTATATACAGAAGTCAAACAAGCACGTGAACCTCAATGATGTGGTTAGGACCTCACTTGATTCCATTCTTTCTATCCGTCAGCTTGCAACTGGCGAGTAAATCACGTTCTGTCATAAGACACATGCCACATGTAATCAATATGTTTGTTGCTGAGACTGCACACAGCAAGACGCAGACAGCTGTTTCACGGTATTTACCCATCAACTGTAGATCATATGCCTTATGCAGTTAGCTATATACAGAAGTCAAACAAGCGCGTGAACCTCAATGATGTGGTTAGGACCTCACTTGATTCCATTCTTTCTATCCGTCAGCTTGCAACTGGCGAGTAAATCACGTTCTGTCATAAGACACATGCCACATGTAATCAATATGTTTGTTGCTGAGACTGCACACAGCAAGACGCAGACAGCTGTTTCACGGTATTTACCCATCAACTGTAGATCATATGCCTTATGCAGTTAGCTATATACAGAAGTCAAACAAGCGCGTGAACCTCAATGATGTGGTTAGGACCTCACTCGATCCCATTCTGTTCCGCTGCCAGCTTGCTACTGGCGAGTAAAGCACATTCTGTCGTAAGACACATGTCACGTGTTAGTAACAGCTATGTTGATGAGGGTTCAAACAGCAAGACGCAGACAGCTGTTTCACGATTTTTACCAATCAACAGTACTTCATATGCCTTGTGCAGTGAGGCATATACAGAAGTATAACACGGCGTGACCCACACGAATGGGGCTGGGATCTCACTTGATCCTATTATGTGCACCCGCCAGCTTGCTTCTGGCAATAAACGATCGTTTTGTCATAGGACACCTACCACCTATAATACACATATACAGAGGTATGTTTCTGAGGGTGCAAAAGGCAAGACGCAGGCAGTAGTTTCATGGGGGTTACCCATCATATACCTTGTGCAGTGAGGTTTATACAGAAGTCAAACAAGCGCGTGAACCTCATGGAGATACTGACAACCTCAGTGAGGGCAACGCGCTTATAACGTGTGAATAAAACCGCGAAGCAGCTGTCTGTGTCTTGTCTTTTTCCCCCTTTTACAACATACCTTTGTGTTATAAGTGGCATGGGTCCTATGGCATAACGTTCGTTTATCGTCAGTTTCAAGCTGGTAGGTTGACAGAATGGGATCGAGTGAGATCCTAACCACATCAGTGAGGGTCACACGCTTGTTTGACGAACGGCCGGGTGTTGACATCCACACAAACCCATTAAGTAACAGGAACAACAGTAACATCGTCCCCTTACATCACTTTCATTTTTGCTATGTTCTTACAGTAATATTTTCATCGAATTTCATCATATAAACTGTCTGTTTCACAAAATATTATGGACACTCGTTTAAGGTTTTTGATGGAGCACAAGCGAGTACAAATAATCTTATGTTTTATTTTCGGCTCTTGTAATTGAGGAGAAATCGAGATTGTTCTCTTATCATCCAGGGAGATGAACTTACTTTAAAACCAACTTAGTTAATTTGAAAACACCTGGATTTTTGTTGTCAGAAAGCAATTGATTTGTCCTCTTGAAGCACTGATGTATCAGACATATTCCAGCGCGTTTTTCTTCATATGTATGAGGGCAGCCCTGCGTCAGACAAAATAGCAAGGTGGGTCAAAGTCTAAGCCTGCATATTCCCTTTCCTGATTTTCAACGTGCGTATATAAGTATGCAAAAATGGTTATCCTGGAGATTTTTTGCATAGATGCATGTGACGATAGGAGTTACATGAAAGAGACAAGGAGGTAGATTTTTTCGATCAGGTGTTTTAACTAAAACACTTTCGAACACTTTCGTTCTGTAAAAACGTATAGAAACTCGTTGACAAACACTCGGGGAAGCAGCAAATCTAACAGGCGCTAAACCCGTAGGCTTCATCGCGGAACCAGCTTTTAAAACCTAAGGATAGGGTTGGCTATTTGTTTGAAAAAGAAGTCGTCTACAAGATTCTATGTGGGCGTTGCAATGCCATGTTTTTGGGACAAACCAGAAAATCAGATTCTACCTGCCTATACCAACATTTGTTGGCAGTAAAAGGGGCAAGACGACTTGTTTAACGTTGCCATGCATACACTGGAAACTGAGTGTTAATTTGCAAGGACAAGACTAGCATTTTTGGTTTCTGTTCATCTAAGAAAAGCCGAAAATATTTTGAGGCCTACATTCAGATCACTCGTGCATTAATCGACAAATCAAAATTTAAATGGCGTGAGCAACTATCTCAAAGAAAAACGGAAAAGCCAACAGCCGATTCGAGTAAGAGGTTGACCAACAGTGACGGCTATTGGCAGAAATTACTAAGAAATGTCGATTTTGCCAGGCATATTTGCCATTTTAGCTGTTTTGCACATGGACTGCGCGTCTGACGATGACCTGGAAAACCAGTGTTGAAACGTTCCATAAAAAAATTAGAGACAGTTTCCCACAAAACTTATTTCCTTCGAAAAATATACACACATAAATGTGGTAGTGAGATTTCCGTTGATTTTTCTATGGGATAAACGCGTTCCGCTGTGCCTCTATATGTACGTATATTGTAGTAAGCGCAAAAGGTGTTTTTGCCTTGTCAACTACTCTGTCTACGTCAATTAGTCGCCTTTATTTCATTTCCATAAGTAAACAGGTAACCAAAGAAGAGAAAGTAAGGTAACTGCCGTACAGGCCCAATTCACTGTAAATGCATGCAGGCTTCAGTATTCGCTGCACTTATTTCCCTAAGCAGACGGGAGTCTCATTAGTTTGCAATAGTTTAATGTTCATGAAACTTATATGAGCTCCTGAGTGAATAAGTTTTTCAACCACCGTGCGTCCTAGCCATTTAAAAAAATATGTACCAATTTCATTTACTGCTAATGAGGGCAGATACTTCTGAAACATCAATCTTACGTAAAAATCCAACCAGACAGCTTTAAATGTAAACATGCAAAACAAAAATTTTGGCAGAAGGGTATATCCTTAGATTTCGCCAATAACAAGCAAGTTTTATTTTTCTCCGGAAAGCATGTTTTCTTTCCAAATAACACACGAAAACAATTTTATTATAGCTTCTCCTTATATGGTGGTGATCGCTAGCGCTAGATGGCATGGTTAAAGTTGCTTATGGGTAGGTTTGATTTGTGCTTGTATACCGTAAACATTTTCTTTAGCCTGAGAGTATTTTATGCTGTAGAGGAGTTTTGCTCATTAAAGAATGAGAGCATAAAAGGACATATGCAATATTCGGGACAGTGTCATAACGCTGTTTTCAGCTTTTTAAATTGCCTCAGAAATTGATCTCTTACTTGAGATAAATCAGTATCTACTGCGATCTATAGGCGCAGACTAAAAAGGGAGATTAATTTCAAAGGAAGTTAAAAGCTGCAAGTTCAAAACTGGAGAAGCTACCAGAAAGCACGCGAGGAATTCTGGGACACCCACTGCACTGCAGCGATCGAATACGGACAAAAAAGGTGAGTGGGGCTTTTAGGTAGTACCGATGTTGCCAGTATAGTGTATCGTATAACCCCAAGACTGTTTACGTTCATTTTATGCGATGGAGTTCATTTCATTTGGAGTATATTGTATTCATATTTTACTGGTGTTTCAAAGCACATGGCCATGATCATGATGTCCTGTTTCACTGTACATTATAACTATTTTACGCGAGTTAAACAACGTTCAGTCAAGAAGAACAGAAAAATTTTGCAAATCTCCTATTTCGGATACTTTTTTGACGGTTTACACTTACTGCTCTGTAGTCTGTTCGGTATATCGTTTGGAAATATGTCGCATCGTAGGGGCCCATCCTGTATGTTCAAAGTTTTGATCAACTACTTACTTTCATCAGCTTTGATGTTCACCTATGCAGCTGGTGCTTGCATGCGTTTTATAGTAAGGTAGACTAGTTCAGGAGGCATAAACTAGTTTCAAAGGTTATATAAATACAGCTTCCAGTAACGAATAAACGCAAATTTAGTGTCTAAGCACTTACAGTAGTTTAACTGTTCCTCCATTGGTCTTACTTTGACTGGTGCTTTTGCGTTGACTGGCATTTCAACCGTATCCCCATTTTCACTGTCAGTGTCATTAATTTCTAGCACAAAGGTTGCCTCCACGTCGCAGTCTGAGATCTTTGTGGATGCAGGTAAAAATACCTCCATGTCCCCGCAGACACACGCGTAGGAAAGTGCAAAGACCAAACGTAGATCCAAGGTGCGAAAACGCGCACTTCCTTTCTGTGCCTCGGCTCGAGCAAGTAGTCCGATGTAGTCACAACTATGTCTGCAAATTGTTCTAACTGAGAGGGGGTGGGCTGGGGGTCTCAACCGTTCAAATTATTGCAAATCTGTTAATTGAAAAAGGATGCCGGATGGTGAAACGCTCGCTCTTTCTCAAGTCACGCCAGCCTTCCGAATGTCTGGCAGGCTGTTTGAAATGTCGACGCCTTCCAGCTGCAGGCGCGCACACGCTGACCATGAATCGACCAATGAAATGGCTGAACATTCGACAGCCAACGGTCTAGCCGCCCGGCAGACGCCGCCACCACCGCCACCACCGTTATCGGCGTTTCGCGGGGCAATAGACAGATTTCATTTATCTCCACCCTTTTTAGAGGCCTAGAAAACATCAGTTCAAAAGTAAGTGGTAAGTCGGTAAATGGTATTCAATAGTGGTGGAAGTCGTCAGTTAGTGGCTACTTGGATTTTGGACTCTACGCTTGCGCTTAGTAGGTTGTTTTGAGGGACTAAATACTCTTCTCACAGCGACCTTATTGAATATCTTGAAAACGATTTTCCAATGTTCATTTTTATTTCAAACATAAAGTCGCTAAAATGGTATTAAAGAATCGGATGGTATGCAAAAACGTAAAATACCAGGTGATTGTGCTATTAGACAACCGGACTTACGTTACAATTATTATCTCCTAGACGCACCTATTCGTTCGAAAGACTTCATCTTAAAAATGTCAACAGTCACACTGCGAAGCCTTCCTCTCAATGAATGCGAAAACATATCTTTTCCTGACAATTTAAAAAAAGATTCATTTCAGTGATTAAAAATGTCTTAAAACAACGTTCTGGATTTTCAATTTTATCAGCCGATTAATTTACCTGTCAACAATCAAATTTTAAAAACAATCAATAAATGCTTTCTGAATTTTATTTGAAAGCTGTATTCATATGATTTGATTAACTCACATGTTTTTATATTTTCGTCACAATTTCCATTAGTTTGAGAAGACGGGATCCAAAGGCCTTCTTTGACCTGGTCCACTTACCTCAAGAGCAATCTTTTTCTTAGCAAAAAATGTAAAAAGGAACTTCTTTTAAAATTTACAGCCCATATCATATCCAGTTCAGCTGATGCACAGATTGCGTAGATCACTGCGTAAATGTGGTTGAATTTGAAATCGTAATATCATACAGATAATAAGGCATGTTGGAATTTCTGCCATTATATCTGCGAAGAAAATTTCATTTTTCACCCCGCATTTGATAGGGCGATATATTAGCAAATGGTAAAACAAGTTTGCTGCAAGGTCAAATGGAAACTCCACCAGATGAAGTCTGTTCTGTTTGCGTGAATGGTAAGCAATTGGCCTCTTTAGGTAATTTATCGACGCAACGAGATAAACGGTTAAATATGTCTGCCATTCCGATATAGGATAATGCAGAAAATATCGAGGCCGGCTTTGGAACTATCTTTTAATTCACATATTGCTGCGTAAATTAGAAGTTTATGATAAAGATAAATTTGCAGTTACATCGTAAAGAAACGTGTTTCAGTCAGAAATGTTTAGATCCTCCCCCTCCTTCCTCCGCTCCCACCAACCCCCCCCCCCCTCCGCCCCGACAAAGTACGGAAATAAGAATTCCGAATCGGTAGCGCAGCTGACTATGCGTAAAATTTCGGGAGGGACTTATATTATCGTGCCACAAGCCTAACACTGACCCTAACCTGAGCCTTATCCATAACCCCAAACTTATTGCTAACTTGAACATAAATATAACCATAAAGTTTCAGGAATAGATCGCAAAGCTACGTTACCAAATGAAAATTGCACTCAAAACCACGCAATCAACCTAGTATGTGCGTTTGTGTTTTTTTGGATTGCCTTTGTCCCTTAAACCGGTTGCGTGGTAGATGCGCTGGACCAACACGGGAGCCTAATCAGGGTGTGGCAGGTGCTATTATTAATTCAGGATGAAGTCCCATAACAAATAGGGGCGGTGCGCGTTCCCAACATGGGCACGCGTAGGTGCAAGCTCATGCCACACCACACTCTTCAACTACGTGAGAGATGATTCATTTTGCGCCCGACCCAGCCTGCGGTTTTCTTGACAATTTCTTGACAACAGGCATAGGTGGGTAAGTGAAGAGAGAGTGCGGTAGATGCTGTGCAAGACTACCATCACTTTAAACTAATTCACGCGCAAGTCACCGTCCGTGCACCACATTTCGCTGGAGCATATGTTGGACATCGTTGGACTACGACGTTTGAACTGACGGCTGACCGGCGGGCTGAGAGTAAGCACGCAATGGCTCCTTCTTAATCCGGTCTTTATGGAACTCACATCGGGGAAGCAGAGTTAGGTGTGAAGAATGCCCAGGGGTAGCTTCAGCCACACTAGCCTACCTGCGCCCTCTCCCGCCTCCGGTCTTCTTGACTCAGTCATGATATCGAGTCCAGGTCGGGCGGAAGAGGAGAGTGTGTGGTAGATGCAGCACACGTCTAATCTCACTATAATCTAATGCACGCGTTAGTTACCGTCCTTGTGCCCCATGAAGTGGTGAACACGGTGGACTCCGTCGGATACGATGGTCAAACTCCCAAAAGTTATATATTGCATCCTTGCAATAAACAGATGCATGTCGCGTTCCACCATTTTTTCGGTTCAAAGACGTCTGGGAAGGAGAACTGTTCAAAGCTTTTTGTTTCGAAGCTTAATTAAACACCTAGGTACGTGGAATTGAGGTTATTGTAGGGCAAGCCTATTTAGCCTTTTGACGGCAACAAAGGTATGAGC
Organism: Schistocephalus solidus; assembly: GCA_017591395.1. Taxonomy (NCBI): domain Eukaryota; kingdom Metazoa; phylum Platyhelminthes; class Cestoda; order Diphyllobothriidea; family Diphyllobothriidae; genus Schistocephalus; species Schistocephalus solidus. The sequence goes on from WEDG01003050.1 coordinate 62,970, forward strand.
TACGTCGCGCAGAGACAATCTTGGAGTAGCTGCGAGAGGAGCTGCCGTAAATTTAATGCCAAAAAGATAGATTTTAATGAACCAATAAGAGCGCCTTTTAGTTTTGATAATATGTTTCGCAAAAGGCAAAGTCTGTTTTAGGACAATAATCGATGAATTCAAGTAGATCTTGCACATGCATATAGTTACTATAGGCCTGCAGGAGTGCCGCAGCATAGGTTTTCGCTTAGTCTATAGGAAGAAACGAGAATTGCTCAATAAAGTCAAATGACAACAATATTTTATCGTTTGCGAGTTTTAAGCCTTTTATCTTTCTTACGAACTATCCTGAGTCTTTCGTAGAGGTTTCAGTGTTCGTTGAAAGTCGATAGAGCTGATGGAATAGCCACGCGGAACTCTCGTATCTTGGTGCACCCATTAAGGGGGCTATCACTAGCAGTGGAATGCAAATTCTTTTGAACTTTAGGAAACGTGTTTATTTTGATAATCATTGTTTATTCTATTGCAAGAGTTTGATTGGAATTTGAGAAATAATTTTCATACTGTAAGCGTTCAAATTCTGTTTCTATATGTTAACTCTGTGACCTTTTATGGCCAGCAGTTAGAAGGGCATATGGTGACTTGCCTGGTAACAGTGATTCCATCATCTGTATGTTGTCCGTCCTGTTCCAAATAGCACTGGTATCGCTTTGGTCGGCAGGTGGATTAATGAGGTTTTCATCATTTTGAAGGAATTTTATGTCTGGCTTTTATCATGTTGTCCTTTAAAGTGTGCACAGTATTACTGCGAACTGTGAAACGTTCGTCATCTGTCATATCAGATAAAGATATAAAGTGAAACAGGACCATGAGCTCCTCGATATCAAGTAGAAGCAGGAACCCAGGGAAAAAATTTCCTTTTACTCTTGAAATGCTAAACTTGTTTTTGCCGACACAAGCGAAAATGCAAGTCTCAGGAGTAGACTCGATCGCTGGGACAGGAAGTTTATTCACCTGACGTTTCGGATTACTGATCAATCTCATCTTCAGAGACAGCATTAGATGCGTGTGCTTCGTACACAGGAAGTTGCAGCATTTATAGGATGCAGTTGCCATGCTTTTGCATACCTACACACTACCGATCTACATCGTAGTTATGTAGCATAGCGACTGCACCCAATAAATACTGTAACTCCTTGTGTACGAATCACATGCAACTGATAGTCTCTTAAGATGGATTCGAGCTGGATTTAAAAACATCAGGTGAATAAACTTCCCGTCCTAGTGATCACGTCTACCTATTCTTAACTTGCGTTTCTTTCACACCTCTAGCCAGGGTCCGCCGGCAAGACAATTCGCTGTTAACACAGTGGTTGCAGAAATCTCTTTTTTTGTGTTGAAGCATGCATTACTGAGTTGCAGAAACAGCTCGCAACTAGTGATAAGAGGAGAGAAATGACAGAACAAATCTGGCATTTCACACAAAATATCTGTTTCCGAACACCTTCAAATTGAGGCTCTGTTTATGGAACTGGTCAACGTCTGTCGAGAATTCCCCCATTTACTTGCTATTTGGTCGGTCATGCGAAAAGAAATGGCCCAGACCTCAAAAAACAGCCAGAGGTATTCAGCTGGGGTGCATCCACATTAGCGTAGAAACTCGCTTCTCAAACTTGTGTGCAGGACAAGTAAATTGGTTTTGCTAGTGTTGTCTTCATGTTGGTAACTTTTAACTAAGCAAATAATTCCGATCTCAAGTACAGTCGATCGACGTCACTTATGGCAAAAGGCATGTTAATTGCTCATGCGCGTATTTTCGTGATGCCGATCGAAACCATAGAGCTGATATTAATGGAAAAAGCTGGGTATCCGCTACCATGACCCTCCCTTCATCACCTATGAGCGCATACTACAATGCTCCACATGGGACGTCACGGGCTGACAAAAGGACCAGCGACAGGGTTCTTCGAGGCATGATATATCAACAGAGATATAATGCATTGTCAGGTAGGTGCATGGGTTCAAACCAAGAAGTAAGACATTCACGGAATCTCCCTGCGCGTTCAAAAAACAGCTTATTTATGACAGGTTACGAGAGATCTTGCGTTACCCGATAGTAGAAGGATGAAATCAGCCTTCAATAAGTAGAAGAACCGTGTTCAAAATCACATCTAAATTTCGATTTGCATACGACTACGTATCTACTGTCAATACGTCAAGATTCTTCTCGTTAGTTTCCCTATGTCTTCAATGGTATACTGCTATATACATAGATAAAGGTGGGTAGGGATGCCTTGTATGGCCACCTAGACAGCATACGGAAAAAGGAACCGCCCACAGCATGTGGCTTCGAGCCCAATTCCGGGAAAACTTAGGTTAAGAGTTAAGGTGACTGTTAGGTCTAATTTTAGGGCTAGGTTAAAGATAAGGGTTAAGGTCCGAGTTTGGATTGGGGTCAGGAATATGGAAAAGGTTTGAAATCATGTTATCTGTAGGGTCTAGGACTGGAATGGCAATTTCTGGCTTATTAGATATCATCAGCCAGTCATACCTGATCCCAGGTGTGGTGGCCCCTGAGGCTGGATATTGGTAAGCGGATGTCTGCGAGTCCTCTCTTTTGAGCTCATAGACACAACTGGGACGAGTATGTTTTGTAACCTGATCAGTGAACCACTGTCCTATAATTTGAATATTCATAATTCAGTGGGCGGTCGTAGGGTTGCGAGTGGATTTATGCAGATACAGCTCCAATTTATTCCTTTTTCACTCAATCAACAATAATCAACCATCTGTGACCAGCACCACAAACATATGCACGCACAAAGCGCAGTTTATCCACAGAGGGGGTCGCCAGCTATATCACAAGCGGTTCATCTCCACCTGGAACTCTACCTCCCCGCAGATCAGGTATTTATTCAAGCACGAACGGGCGTTTACCGATCCGCCCTGACTTCCTGAAGCAAACATCTGCGTTATGTGCATGCACGTGTTTGTGTTTCTGACCCCAGATGGTGTTCAGAATTATGATTGGCTGAATGAAATCAGAATGAACCTGAAACTCTTCAAGGTCAATCCGCAAGCACCCTTGTGGTTATCCGATCGGAAATAAGTAAATACTTAGTGGAAGGGGGTTCACCTATTTTGGTTCCGGTGCAAAGACTGTTCATCCTGCTCCTAACAAGTTTGCCTCTCTGTTTCGTATTTAATAAAAAAATCTGAGTAACGATAATCCACGTGCAAAAACACGAATTCTACACACTTTCCTCCTCCCAAGAATCATGTGACTGTCTTCTGTGAGCTGACCTTTGCATGCACTCTAAAGAGGTATGGCTTTTAGCCATCTTACATGCCGAGGTGTAATTCGTATGGAGTTAACAGTCTTGTAAAGACTGGGGAGGAATGACGATTGTTTAATTTGCACTAGTCGAATCATCCTTTGCAACATCTGCGCAGAACACAAATTTAGTAGTAGCACATAAATCATATTCTAGTGGAAAAATCCTCTTTCTCACGCGAAATCACTATTGTCGCAAGGGAGCGTGGGTGTATTTTTTTGGTGCCTCGAACACACATGGATTTAAACTTTCACATTTAAACTTTATATAGCACTTGGCCATTGTATTTGACCACGGCGATGACGTATGCGTCGTACGCACTGGCTACTGACCAAACAATGTTAAAAACGACTACCGAGATAAATTTGTCAAAGGAAAATATCCTATTGAGAGTCTTTTCACCCTTAGGAGAGACCTGATAAGAATACATTTAATTTGAGATCGAACAGTGTCATGTTAATCTGACTGGTACTCAACCTTCTATCCTAAGGGAGATGTGGAGTATTTTAAGAATTTTCCTTTGCTGCATCAAATACTGGCTTTGGCCCTTCTGGAAAGGTCTCCGGGTTGGTTTCAAAACCACCTCAAACTTCCTCAACGGGGTAATTCCGCCTGCTTTTGTCCAGTGGTAGAAAGACCAGAATCGACCTGAATAGCATAGGTGGTTGCATATTTTTATCTCCGATCAACGAGCCGAAATGAAGCTGATCATTTAAACTCCTCACAGTCAGCTCTTAGTAGATGCGTCAATTGTTAGTAAACCGGTGTTTTCGCCAATTCCATGGTTTCCCCTTTACCTTTTGTGACATTTGGTTGAGTCACTCTTTGCGGTTCTGGAGATGACTGTGTCATTGGCAAAAAGGAATGCACCCAAGGATTAGTTAAAATGCGCAGTAGCTAATTCGTCTATTTATTTCAGATGGAAATTTTCTGTTAAGATTTATTGTTTTCGAAAGCGAAATATGTCAACGTTCGAGTTTTAAAAAGCAGACGTTATGGTAAATCTTTTATAAAAACATGAATGACTGCCCTAAAGCGCTATAAATACCAGAAAGCATATTTGCAGCATCAGCTGACAGTTGTTCTGCTCAAAGTAGCCACTGATGGTTGGGTATGTCGGAATGGAGATGATAATAATAGCATTTAGCGATTCATGCAAAGTATAAGGACTAATCTGTCTCCATGTAACTCCATTAAACTCGTTTGAAAAACATATTCTAATTAAAAACCATTTTGATCTTTAATCTTCGTAGCTCGTGGGCTTTTTTTCATAACGTGACATCCATGCCAAGTTAGTGCTAGCTCAAGAACAACCTTGAACAGATAGGATTTGTTAATCAGCTTTAATTAAACTGTTTAATGATAACTGAACATTTTAAAGTATATAGTACATGTCAATGGAGTTACTTTGGTTGGCAAAGGCATGCCACTTGTGACTCAATTTATGATTATCCCATGCCGGTGTTGCGAGCTCTATGTGGTAATTGTTGGTTGTGTTTCGTCCCTCAATGTATTGTAATCCAACCTCGATCACTGTCTCTATTTGATGATGAATATAAGAATTGTGTTGAAGATGTAACGTGTTCCCGCACACGCAACCACACACACACACACACACACACACACTCACACCCGTTTTGATGCATGCATGCGCATGTTACGCCCCATCCCCGGCATGGTGACAATACAAGCGGCTTTGCTTACGCCCCACAAACCACTACATTTCTCAGCAGTCGCCACAGCGTATCTTTAAATTGGGCCGACCTACTTATCACAATTCAAATTGAAGAGCCTCCTAGCAACGAACAAGTTTGACTAGGCTAGCCTTAACGTGGTTATTATGGTCAAGTGAACTCAGCCCAAGAAACCATTCATTCATTTGGCCGTCACCTTAGCCAACGAAATAGCGAAGGCCCTTGTCACATTCGAGATACCTCCTCTGTAATTAGGTTGCAAGGTTGAGTCCGCATAAAAAACTGATAAAAAACCATAAAATCACATTTTTCTGACTTTATTTATATAAATACTTGTTACAATGTAGTGCAATGATTAACAGACACGGATAATATGTAGGACCGAAACTAAAGGCACATGCTTATGCTTTATTAAAGGTGAAATTAAAAAGTCTGAGGTCATAGCCCTTAGAGTATCGGTTCAAAAGCATTTTGGTTCGTGCCGCGTGTCTTCACCAAAAGACACTAATGAGCATATAACTCTCAGGTTAAAAACCTTAAAAGGCTCCCTGTTGTAAATGGATATTTTCCACCTCAGTCTATGTAACTGGAAAACATCATATTGAGATAAACCGACAGGAGTGCATGGTTGTTGATGTAGATTCATGCCGCGCGAAAAATTAATAATTTCGACCTTAGGTCGTAGAACTAACGAAGCCAGCGCCGGTTACAACACCACGTTAAGTGGTTTTAATACATGTTAAAGTTAAGGAACTGGTTATTAACTGCCAAACCGATCTGTCTGCATACTAGCTAGCCGTGCTTCATTAGCAGTCAAAAAGTTAAATCAAATAAGAGGTCGGACAAGAGGCATGGTACTGCTACGTTAACCACAGTTGGAGTAGAGTACACAAAACACCCATTACTTGCAATCATCAGTTCTCAACTAATATTGGATATCCACAACTCAAAGGCTTTATCTTGCATCCTGCCTTGAAGACTCATCTGCTTGTGACAGCAATCAACCCTATTAATTGCTATCAATATAAGGACCTGGTGATTCACAATTATCCCAGTATACGCCGTCCCATATGTTCGTAAACATTTGGCTCAATGAGGGCAAAAACGATAGGCGACCGAGTTACCATTCTCAACAACTCTTTATCAGGAACCTAGAATTGTATATATATTTTATTGCTAGCGGTAGATCAATACATCTGATAAATGCACGTACGCACATGACCAACTGTGCCATTAGTTGATGACCCGAAATGCTCGACCTGATCAGTGGGATGAAGGATATTGGAAGTAAAAATGAATCGAAAAGTGATCAGGAACATTAGCGCAGTTATGCTGACTGGCACAGCAGCATTTCCCCAGCCTAATGGGAAAAACGTCTTTGCAAGATTGCTACTCTGCTGTGAGTACCATAAATTCTGTACTACTGCTGGCAAACACGCAAAGGACATTTGATTTGCGGCAAGCGAAGAACTGCATTAACTATCAGACGCAGATTTAATTTCTTGCAAACTGGCAGCAAGACTACAGTTTTGTTGTTGTGTATATTCTAACAAAAACACCTTCCTGGGCGGAAACATTAGAAGGTAAGAAAAATATTCTCTAACTTGACGGCAATCTTGTTTTTGACGAGTCGTGTTAGACAGGCGAGGACCAATGTGGAGCCTGATCCGGGCATGGCAGACGTCAGAAAGGATGTGGATTCCCAAATAAATGACGCAAATTCGGTGCTTGGTGGCACGCCTATGAACAGGCTCATGCCACGCCAAGGATCTGTATATGAGTGCACTTCCGGTCTTTTTGAAATTTTTATGAAGTTAGGTCCAGAAGGTAAGGGTTACATTGACTGTGGTAGAGGCTGAACAAGTCTATTATCACTAGAAGTCAATTCACGCTCAAGGCACCGTCCTTACGTCCATCCTGTTATGGAGCATAGGGTTGTGACATTCAGAAACGATAGTCAAAATATCAGCAAAAACCCTGAAAACTAGTTTATAATTAAGGTAAGGCATACGCTTCAAACGCGTAATTATGTCGAATATAATGTCTATATTTTTACCAGAGTAAAGGCTGCCCCTTGGGTATACTCTCGACGTTAATAGTTTTTGCGACGCTAAACATCATGGGGAGGGTTAAGAAATGAACTCCTAGACAGATGAAGGTTGCCAGCAAAGACAAGGGAGGCCAAAATGGTAACTTCTGGTTCACTAGCCATCGTCTGCCAACCAACGCTTCGCACCATCACAGGCCCCATAGGTAGAGCATTATGCTTCTGTTCAACAGGTCGTGTGTTCCAGCCTCGGGTGGTGCATCACCTTGGCCGATGATGGCTAATGCGATAGAAATGACCATTCCAGTCTCCCTTGTCGTTGCCCACAATATTGATCTGCCCATTCTACTACTAGCGGCTGTGCGGCTGCTGGTGGGGCTCTAGAGTTAACCTCAGGGCAGAATGGCACGAGTGAGTTCCATTAACGATCGGTGAGCATTCATAAACGAATGCACTGTTTGCCTACCGGGTATAAAACATGATGAAGGCCAAATTTTACTACTTAAATACACACTTGCCTATAGCCATAGTGGATTTAGATTACCTTTTAGATTTGAAGGTGTTCAAATTCTGTCTGAATATTGATTCTTTTTCACCACACAAATCTTTACGAATGAGCTTCGCAAAAAGCACGAAAGTGTTAATCTGGTTTTCTTAAGTGACAAGGAAACACGTAGAGACGTTCATGGATAAAAACGACTAAAATTATACAAATTTAAGGGAACTACATTTAAATGTTCTTAACTGGACAGGGTTACATTTTTGAGGCTACCAAAAGAATAAGCAGTGAACAAAGACCCTGGCTCCATTCTGTATAGTAGTATATTGACTTTTAAGGGAGTTTTAAATTCAACCGCCCTAGTTCAAATTTCCTGATGCCTAGCAGGTTAGTATCTTAATGAATATCTCCCTAAGCAAAACTAAACAGCTCAATCTTTCAGAAAATCATTATTTGAAACCTATGTTAAATTAATTCTACAAAATCTAGCTGATTTAATGTTGGTTACTCTAGGATATCCAAAAATTACAAAATATAACCTTGAATTAATTTTAAAGATTACATTGTAGGACACCAATGCGTAATGTGGTCGAAAGTGATATGACCCCTCCTCGGTGTAAAAAAATTAAAACTGCTGTATTTTAGATCCTACTTCTCTGCTGCAGAAAACATAAGAGCCCAGTAATTTTAATTGATAAGCCTAAAGGCATACAAACGGCCATAGTTTTCAGCATTAAGGAATGGTAATGCCTCTAAAAAATTGTATTATATGAATACGATAATATAAGTCAGTTATTGAAGTTGAAATCACGCGTTTACATGTATGTGAGTGACTGCACACTACAACTGGGCTGTATCACTCCTATATTCGCCCAATATGTGATCGTTTTTGCCAACTACATAAGTTCGTCAAGGTAAGCTTTGATCCGTTGCTGTACCTTGCATGTTGTACGACTAAGATGATGACTTTTCATCATATAACTCTAGTCACACGTCCACTGAAATGGTTAAGAGGATATTGGTGCATGGGGAAAGAGAGAAAGTTGGTTGGATTGTTTCAGTATCGTTTGCGCCAACGGTCGTGGATTGGCAACCTGTCGACTGACGGACCGCATTCACTACATGCGGTTTTCTAATCTACGACCTACGCTCACTGGCCATCAAAATCTGCGAGTATGTACTCCGAAATCTGTCCGTTATGTTTGCGCCATAGTGTAAACTGTCTTCCTTTTCCATCTTGCCTGACGCTCTACCCATCTATGGGGAAAACGTTTTTGTTACCCGCGTCTTTGGGCTCGGAAATGACTGTAGATTCCTAGATCTTTTGCTATTAATCCCTCGCAACAGCAGGTTATATAAGCTTCCTTAGTCATCACTAAACCCAGATTTGTGGTAAATGGAAATTGTGGTAATGGGGGTTTTATGATCGCGGACAAGCGGCGAAATGTGAGCAAGGAAAACACAAAAAGATAGATAAATTTGCGCCAAATATATTATCATCGGCCTAGATTCAGCGATTAAATTGAGTGGATAATTCAAAAAATAAAAGAAGCTCTCAATAAGTAAAAGATAATTGAATAAAAAATCCCAATAAAACAGTTATGTGCATGTCGTTTTATGAATGTAGTAGTTAACAAACCGAGGTTACTTCCCGTATCTATGAAATAATTAACCAAACAAGGCCTTCTAAAACACGTATTGAAATAAGATATATTTAAGTCGGTGAAAATGCAAAACTTATCCTTATCGAAACCTTTTTATTAGACGGCTAGTTTTAAAATAAAATCCTTACAAACTATTTTGACGGACAGTGGAATTTCAGAGGTCTTGTCACAGGGACCGGGACCTCGGTAACACTGCAAGTTTCTGATTCAGGTTCATGTTGTTCACTGTTTGGAACGTAAATAGACGGTGAAGCTGGAGGGAGCAATATCATTTTGTCGCTTGCATCCCCCCCCACCCACTCCTGATCTCTCCGCATTTTTCACACAGCTTTCTGACAGAAAGCAGTGCAGATGATGAAAACTGTTTGCGAGAATGTTGTTTGATTTTAAATTTGAATGCACAAGGATTTGCAACTTCCGGTTAAGCCAATGAGGGTCTTAGGCCAAATCACTTTTTTCGGCTGAGTGTGTCGCTTGGAAATTTCAGAGGCTTCAATGCCAACCGATGGACAACCCTATTGTCAATGACGACAGAGGCTGCAACGATTTGCGTTGAGGAGCCATTTAATAGGAAAATTCTTATATCGAAATCTCTTATCAATTTTTGAAAGGATCAAATTTCTGATCATATCCTATGGGCACCGTTTACTGTAACTGACCACTGAGGCTCACTGGATTATTGTAAAGAACCAATTACTTGGGAACTTGATTGCATGGGGTTCATAGGGAGAAGCAGTTTTGATTGGTCAAAACAAGCCCTCAAGGCTAACTTTAATTATCAACGTGAAAACGGTGATTCAATGCTAATGGCACATCCATCACTTTAAAATTTAGTTTTTGGTAGCTCTTTAAGCAAGGGCATTTTTGTTCCTTTATTGGTTTTTGCACAGGATGTCCAATGACGCACTGGATATGACAACTTATCGCAAAAATTCGGTTCGGTTTCATATTTTCCTTATACATTTTTTGTGACGTTCTACCGGAAATCGGAAGCTGCCCCCTATCCTCCTTACTCCAATCTCTAAGGTCTCTTACAAAGTAACGGGTCACGTTCTGGGAACGTGTTATTGCTGAGTGATGACTTATAATATAAACAAGACGAATTGATATGAAACCGATCCGCAGCTTGGCTATCTAAAAGTGTTTAGTGTCTACCCCCGGTTTACTGTCACACCTACTTCACACTTTCCTTTATTAAGTTGTTCCATTAAAGCATATCTTTATTTATTTCAATGCTTGCCCCACTACAACACTTTTATTTATGCATGCATTCAGTAGAGGAGTTTAAATTCACTGTGGTATGGAAACAATCATTAATTTAGTTACGGACCGTGCACCAATTGTTTGGGGTAGCGTCAGTTCAAAAAGGGCTACTTTTTTTACTAAACGTTAGCAAATCAAGCAGTCTAGATATTGAGCTACGATCTCTCTGTCCTGTCTGTTTATAGCAGATCACGTTACGGGGTCTGCACCTCTGGTCTTGCCTTGGGTTCAACCTAGTCCCGTAGGTAGTCCCGCAGCGAACAGTAGCATATGCAGAATGCGCCAACCATGCCAACCGCGGGAAACTGAGCTAAACTCCCTATTCATGAGGTTTGGCGGATACAACCCAGTTCTTCAAAAGGGGTAGAGAAATGATGAATGCAGATAGCTCAAGCAGCGTAGAACGACGCATGAACGAAAGTATGGTCACAGAAGTTGACCAAACTTCTTGGAGGCTGTGAGTATAAGTTGCTCAGAAAACGCACGCAACGCCTTACTGCAAGTAAATGCGAAGAGGACAACGGTATCCGGCGTCTTACGGGGGAATCGCTGCCTTTTTAAATGCAACTGCGTTAGGGAAGTATAGGCAAGGGTGCGTTAACGTCAATTGGCGGTGGAAATTCCAGACCGTCCAACAGCCTTCTGCGTGGTCGTTTTAGGCCGAAGTGAGGGTTATTAGTTACGGCAGTCTGTCGTCGCCTCGATGTGAAACTGACTTTCGCAGCGTCGTCAACTTGGAAGCTCGGTACCAACCAGCAGACGCACAATTTGCCACCATAAGTGACGGTAAATGCCCACATATGTTTTCTTGCTATCACACCACCACCCATTCGATAGTAACATAACTATTTGTTTACTAACAACACTAGACTTCCTACCTCACCATTTATACGTTTGGCATTTACAGTAAAACCCTTTATATGTGCCATTTTTTACATTAATCAGCACTCTACCAGACACCAGCCAACTTTTCGAAAAGCCTACGCCGAGTGCTCGCGACAGCCAAAGCAGTGGCCATATAGCTTACAAACCCAGCAGTGTGCTGTCAGCCGACGCTCGCACAAGCGTTATCTTTTCCGGGACCGACAAACACTTCAGGTTGTGTTCACATGACCTCCCCACCTCCTGATGACAGTTGTTCACTTCACGTACTTGACAATGATGTTCAATCCATATACTCGACTCTACTTCCCGGTCTCAAATGACCTCTACACGTTTACCCCGCCATATAGGCGGCTTGCAAATAATCAATATTAACGATTAGACGTTTTTAAACCCTTTTAACACCTCGCAGTTTCATGTCCGAGCCCGATGATGAATTACCGAAAACATGTGTTTTCCATCTTCACTTTTCTATTTTATATTTAATTGCTTTTTACAGATAAATAGAGCATTTTCTCCCACCAACTCCCTTTTTATTTGTTTGAATCCCCCATTTTGTTCCCACGTACATTGACGCTATCTGAGTGCTTATAAGCTTGGAGACACTTGGTTGTGAGTGTACTGTTTATATCTTGCTAATCGTCGCAGGTTATAGAACCTTCTTTTCGTCCAAAAGGCTATTGACTGTGTTTTTACGTACGGACGGCACGCAGTCAATCCTCTCTTCCAATTGATATACGCTAGGCGGGCTTAAAGCGGCTAGGTCTACAGAACTCTAAGAGATAGTAGTAGTTGGATAGATTCTATGGTAAATGTCTTCTAAGTAGACTAGTCCCAAGTGGAGACCCTCTTGTGTGGTACACACTCCAAATAGCCTAGTTTGAAATACTGAAAAACATATATTTTACCCTAAAGCTTCGCAGTTTAAATAGCTAATTTCAGCATAGGCTGTGGACTCTCGTATTTGGACAGCTGCCAGCCCAATTTCCGTAATCTGCTGATTGAGCTGAATGCGAACCGATGTGGGCCATAAGCTTCCTTTTTACATTTTTCGACAATATTTTGGCTTATTAGGAATTTTATTGTCGGTATCATTTGATAAAAAAAGTCAATTTGCCAAGTCACAGCATTACTAATACTTTTGTTAACTTGGAGATTTTAGCTGGGTCGCAGCTGCCTCGGAACCGTCCGATATCGAGTACAAGGAAGTTGGAAAGCAAAAACGAAACAGTTGTTATCAAATAAACGAGATATTTAAGGCTACTTTTCTAGCATGCTCACGTATTTTTAGGAGCATAACTATAGAACGAGTAATAAAGAAAGATAGGGCCTGATTTCAGATTGTATTGCCTAATGAAATTTTTAAACTTTATCAAATTATTTTTCACGTCATTTTGACAATCAGTTTCGATGACTTGCGCCGTATGCTCCACAGCACGGGGGTTTAGGGACAGTGGCTTGCGCGTGAATGCCATCGCTTGTGGTGGTCAAATGTTAACTACCTTCCAACCAAATTTCTTCCCCTCTGCAAAAATTACCCTCTTCTTTGTATAAGCATAACCCTATTCCCATCAGAATTCCCACGATTAAGATATGCGTGTGACTTCATCTACTGCGACAGCACGTCTCTTCCTATCTTTAGACTCTTCTAAACTTCGTTTATGGAGCTGGTTGGTCATACCGCGACATAAAAATTTAGATATGATTAAGTGGGCAAATGGAACTCCTGAACACATTTGCAAGTATCCTCTTTTTGCCTTCTCTTTTCTGACTCCCGTTTTTCTCCTCAACTGCCTCAACTGCTCTCCTCGTTAACTTTTGCCTAATAACCCTACTGAATGACACCTGTAGAAACGCAAGCATGAGCGACCAGATTTGAAGGGCATCAGGAAGTTTACTTTTAAACCTACCCTCCTCGCTCACGTTCTCTGTGATAGGTAGGTTGACTGGAGCTGACCAAAATTGAATAAATACAAGTCAAATAAAGAGCGAATACGTTTCTGACCTCTAAAATTTTTATTGGCGCAGCTTTTGCCTAATATTAGCCTATTGCCTTTTGTTCTCGCAATATCCTGCTTTTTGCTTTATACAGCTCTTCTCCTCGCGACGCAGACTTATTCGAAAAGCTTCTGTGTGGAAGGAGGAGGAAACAATGAGAAAAAGGAGCTTGCCACCCAAAGATGGCAGCGCTTGTTTGCATCAACTGCTAATCTTCATTGTACTGTTGTCATGGCGACGTTATAGGTCCAGTTTTTAACCATAGGTTAGTTCTTATACACCACTCGTGGTTATCATTCAGGTTGGTTCGGTTTTGATGCTGACCAGGACCTGGGTCGAGTTTCCAACCGACAAAATGAGCACATTATGTTCTTGAAAACACCCACTAACGGAAAATATTCAGGCACGTCTGGTGTGACTGACGGGCGATTCAGACTGCCAGTGGCCATTTAAATTCATCGTGATATTTAAGTAGGCTTTAAACAGAAGATAGGTTCTTCAGTACTGACATACCTGCCACTGTAAAGAAACATACACAGAAGTTAATTTATTCAACGTGTTATGCTAGCTTCTGCTTAAACATAGCCAGTTACACGGATAAATTACTCCGGGAAGATGATTGCAACTTAATCCATATTTTTACATAGAGTTTTAAGACACAAATTAGGGTCCTTATTTTTTCCCTTAAAAAATGCAAGTATTCCACACTTATGCTCATTTTGGCAAACCAATCCTCTGAAGATATGGAGCTTTAAGACGGGAAATATTTTGTTGTTAAATTACTATTCCTCATGTCTTTGAGGTTCCCGAAATACATTTCAAGATTTTTTGGGATAAATTTCGTGTTTCATCTCGTGTTCATGAGGAGTTTCTGTATTTCATAGCGCAATAGGTGTGAATTTAGTGAAAAGCGTTGTGTTCTTAAATTTCATCCAGTCAGGTTATTATTTTGGCGTCTCAAAACTTCAAAATTTTACTCCCACTAGAGTTAATTTTGGGCTGCAATAAGTCCCACAGTCAAGTTAAAGTTTTCACTGAATTATCAATGTCTGCAAAATTAATATTTAAAATTATATTTTAGGAATGGAATCTTTGAGTCCTATGACTGAACTTGGAAAAATATATACTTAATCTAAAAGCCAGTTTGGATTTTATTTATACAACTTCCTGAGAGGGTGCTCCGGTAAAGCCCAGTATGCAAACGTAGCTTAACTAACCTGATATTATTATCCATTATCACTCTAAATTCCGTCTTACTTGTTAGATATAATTTAATTGAGGCCATTTACCCGTTTTTTGACTATTTATTCTTGAATCTAGGACCATTTTTTTGCCATTTGCGGCAGGAATTACCACCATCTGCCTGACCTTCATTAAAACAAACCTTGGTTCAATACATTAAGCTTTCATCACGAAACTGAATGCAGCCTTACCCCTAATCCGTAGTCTATCGTCACGATTTTGGACCTAGGAGAGCAATCATTGCAATGGAAAGGTTGGTATCTACAATAACGTAAATTCATAACTCCTTAAGATTACCCAAACTCTTAGCAATACCCTTAGTGCATATCCTATGGGATTCTGGCTAGCATAATTTAATTTCAAATATTATAATTATATTTTTGACGCTAAAGCATGACTCATCCGGAAAGCCGGCTTGGTTGCTGCAGCGCGTATTTTTCAATGTTTTGATATGAAAACCAGATGCAGAGTAGTTCGATAATGATGTATCTTCCTGCCTAATGCCATAAGCCCTAAACGGAAAGCAGATGTTAAGTAACAGTCATCTTAGCCCATACAAGCAAAACTGAACTTTTTTTCAGAGGCATCGCAGAATGTGAATGTAAAGAAAGCGGGTACTTTACACTTAATAAATTAGCCATTGAGCATGTTCTTGACATGATTCACCGTCCAAAAATCTGCAAATGCGGTCTTGAAGACGGGCGATTTTTGATGTGAAGCTATTTATTTTCCAAGTTGTTGGGTGTCTCCTTGTGGAATAATGCCACTTTGTGCAAGTAGGAGTGGTTACAATTCCTCTTGTGAGTGGGTATTCACTGTAGACGACTCGCTTTGAGCTAGAGTCGTCTTTAAAGCACCAAATAAAGCTTCGCTTACAGTTTTATTCGTTGAGTAAGAAATCACCTTCCTCACTAACTTGACTGCTGTTTCAAGGAAAACTAAGAAAGTCCATTTGACTAGCTCACAAAAACGCGTTAACAATGGAACTATACCAGATGTTCTTTCGCATGGCGACTATACTTGCATGAATTACCAAACATGAGCGAAGAACGACACTTACATAAAGGAAACTGAGACTTATCGATGGAAGTGAGATTGACAACGCATTGATTTAATTCGAAGTAAAAACAAGCGGGTATGGGAGGGAAGGGAGAAGAGGAAGGCAGGAATGAATTCTTGTTCGATTCAAAGGAAAGCAGAACCTGGATAACATTTTTGTGCACAGAACTTTCTCGCGCTCTTTAGCCATTGCTTTCTCACTTAACAGCATTCCTGGACCGGCGAATCTATGTGGAAGTCCACCTTTGTTGGCATTTACTGCATTCTTGGAGTCGTCCAGCTCTTCTCAGATGACGTTTCGGGTGTGTTTTATAGAGCCAGACAGCTGCATTCTATTAGGTTGAGAAGCTGCAATCTATTTCAACTGATACATGATGCTTTATAGGGACAGAAGCAATTGCTGGTGTAATGACTGCTGGTCTTTGCCTCCTATCGAAAGAGCCTGAAATATCTCGAAAAAAATCATTTTCTAGAAAAGTCAGAACCTATTAGACAGAAGCTTCAGTTGGTCGGCTATTCAACAATTCTCCTCTACGGACTCTTACGTACGGCAACTTAATATGCAAGCCTGGTTCTACTGTAGACGTTCTCATACAATGCATGCTCTTTATCATGTCTTTTGCAAGAAGACCTCTCAGGAAACCGTTATCGGCCAAGAACGCGGATATATAAAAAGATCTGTTTTTCGGCAACGAATGGCATTCTTTTCCCTCTCAGGACTGCTAATCCACAATTGTTGGTATAATACACGATCGCAACGTTACGAGAATAGGACTCCTGATATTGCCAACAGCCTTGCACTAAAGCCTAGCAAGGACGAGTTATGGGTCCTAATACTAGCATTAGCTCTAACTCTAACCCTACACTTAACTCTAATCGCCCTGGAAATTGACCCAGGGCCACTTTTAATCTGAGGGTACCCATTTTCGTGTCTTTACAATGCTATTTTCCGCCAGATATTCTTTAGACTGATCTGTCGGTCTTTTAGCTTTTTCTGGTAAGATAAAATCGAAAATGCAGAGATCGCATGAACAATAATTCGATCATCATATTTTTCAATAAATTCCATCATCAGTATCCTTAATGAGGTATACCTTTTTTGCCCAAGAGAAACTTCCGAGTCAAGATGAATAACTGGAAAAACAACAGCTTTTTCTATTGAAGTTGAGATCGCTTGTCAGGTTCACGGGAAAAGGGTTGTCGGGTATGCTGCGATGGGATTACTGGCTTTATTTAAGATGACGTTGCCTTACAGGTCATTCATTTGACAATGAGTTGACCTACTATGTTCCCCTTTTAAGTAAGAGTATAGCTCGGAAAACGGAAAGGTGTGTTTTTAATTACATGTATAGTTTGGGCGTGTTTATATCAGCTAGATTGCAACATTTAAACTTCTTTCAAAGCAAACTGCTAGTTTGCCTTTGGTGTACCCCTATCGTTCCTTTTTTAACTTATTTGCATAACCTTGCCCTCCTCTGACCAATTGAATTTAATTTACGAGCCATACTTTTTCCACCCTATTATTTCCATTCCGACGTCTTAATGCTCTAAAGGAAGAAACCCTCCAAAGTACGCAGTGATTTATTTCTGTTAGTTTTTGACCTTAGAAAGAACACTGTCCAATCTCAGTTATCCAATAAGAATGTGTTTATAATAAAAAGAAAATTTCGAAGTTTGCCAGGCTGGAAGCGATTAGAACTACACTTTCTGGCTCATCCATCTTTAGTTATAGCTGAGCACACGAAGTGACAGGTTTCATGAGATCCACCAACGATACCCAGGTGGGTAATGAAACTGTTTTTTTGAGTTGGAAGTTAAATGCGTGCATCCCTTACCCCACCCACGGGTAAAGAAAACCTACTACTTCAACATCAACGATCAGGCTAACATTTGGAAGAACTAGTTGCATGCATAGATAGTGGTTCATGTCTTACATGCAAGAAACATTTAGGGGGAATGTGTTGGCATCCGGAATTAGAAACGCGCGGGAAATTTTGCAAGCAGAGTCCAGAATGTCAGTTAGTCTACGTCAAGCGGTGTAATGTTATTTTTTACACTGCACAATACATGACGTACCAAGGGTTTTTTCCCAGGAATACCTTTCAAACTCGTTGCACTGATGGGAAAACCTGTACTTTCCTGCGTACTTTATCTATTCACTTTCTCACGTTAATATACATAACAGGGTAGACATGCGTGGCTGCTCACTTTTCTCTCCGGACAGACCTTTGTTTACGAGGACCGTGTGTATATGCAGGATCTCAGGGCAGTCAGAACCCGATTTTGGTGCTTGCGTAGGTAAACTGAGTTCCAGAGAAATTTTTAAGTCACATCCGGGAAAGCTGGAGAGTTTCGAGCATGGGATAGGGACGCTAAATGTATTTAGCACTGTTTTTGCTGGAATTTATAATATTCATGTACAGTATAATTGCTGACTAATTAAATCTTAATTGCTATTTTGCATTGAGTTTTTTATTCAAGAGGTACTTGTGTGTGGATGTTACATATATAAACATATATTGCAAAGACATTATACAGTAATTCTGACATAGATACTACCTAAAGGCCCAGATATGTGTTTTGCCGATGTTTCTGCTGCTGCGTGACGCCGTAACGAGGGGTTCAGCTCCTCAGTGCATCCCCCAGCGTTCTCTATGCGGTTTCTGGTATATGGACTCCAGAGAAAAATCGAAGAAATAATTTCTGAAATTATTAAGTGCGAGAGCTCTAGTCTGAGCTCCAGGGCACAACGGAACATACATGTTCCTTAAGCAGATCGTTGAGCCCCACACTATCATATATATATATATATATATATATATTGCAGCATCCTTTCAAGAAACTTCCAGTACGTCAAAATGTCAGCTTTTATATGATGCTTTTAATGGGCCGCCAGCAAAAATTGTACCATGTCAAAAATAACTGTTTAATAAATATGCATTCATTCAATTGGTTTTCGGTGAGCTTATAAATCCCAAGCTATTTTACAGAAAGCATGCTGAAAACGTTTTGCCTTGTACTTATTTGGTAGTATATTACGTCTTCTTCAAATTCTATTGTTGAACCAAGGGTATTGAGTGGTTTTAAGTAGTTTCCAATTATGAGATTTTCAACAATGTGGAGTGCTCATTGATAAAGCTCTCCTATTTGTCCATTTATTAAGGTTCTTTATAAATACGT
This sequence comes from Schistocephalus solidus, assembly GCA_017591395.1. Taxonomy (NCBI): domain Eukaryota; kingdom Metazoa; phylum Platyhelminthes; class Cestoda; order Diphyllobothriidea; family Diphyllobothriidae; genus Schistocephalus; species Schistocephalus solidus. The sequence goes on from WEDG01003050.1 coordinate 81,812, forward strand.
AACGTGAACACCATCAATTGTAAGCTTTTATAATAAATTTGCAACTTTCTTCTAAGATTGTAGAAAAATGTGTGAATTTAGTCAGCCTGAATGTCTATAGCATGTTGTTTCGAAATCCTGCGTGTAAGTGTGATCACAATTTGGGTTCAGAATTATTCTTTACGTGAAAACATTATTCCAATCTAAAATAACACACTTTTTCCAAAAGAAAATTTGAAGAGGAATTAATGTGCTACAAACTTATTAATTTTGCATATTTTTCTAGCAACCACATTGGAAGTTATAAGATCATCAAAAACTATGGGCAGCATCCGGATATTAATTATTGCAGACGTTTTGATTATTATTTTCAAATTGCAAACTCTCTGGTAACTCATACACGCAAACGCATCAATGATATGTTTGTCCTGCTCTTTTATGAAGTTTTGATTCGCAATTTCCATTCCTTGTATTAACGTAATAGTGCTGTTTAAACATTTGCATAAATTTCGCCCGAACGCGGTTTCTTATCTTTAACTTTGAGGATTAGGTGATATAGTGCCGACGTTTTTCAAGATGTGGTAGTTTTTCTTGGCTCGATGCTATCCATTATTTTTTAATCTAATGGGTTTTGTGGAAATCCAAAGTTTGCATTGAGAACTAGTTATGGATTAGTTTTTCAATGTTTTGATGATGGACTCGGTTCAACTGATAATGCTGCTATTGAAGATGGCCTATCACATGAAATTTTACCAAACAAGCTGAAAGGTGTTTTGGATTAAATAAGGAGTACATAGGTGGCGTTTTAATACTATGCATTGTGCACAATAAACACAGGACAGTTCAGGCACAATATAGTGTCCTCTTTTGAACAACCTTCCTTTTGGTTGCCTGTGAAAACCACACTCAATGAAAACAACCGCTTATTGGCATGCATTTTTACATTGATTTCTAACCCTTATATGAATTTAAATATATTTTTGGATAATAATGGATAAATATTGATTCTTGTACTCATTTAGTAGCAAATTACGTTTCCTTTCACTTTCCTACTCGGTTCAAAGAACATTAGGGTTACTAAAACATAGACTTCATACTTACCATGTAATGAAAATTCAATATGTATCTATGCTCTTAAGCAGAATTCATAAAGAGTTCGTCGAATATAAGCAAAATAAAATCAATTTTATATTTATCATAAAAACCATTAATAAACAGGCAGATTTATGCTGCATCATTTATAAAAATCTCGTAATTGTAAACGTTTCTGAAACCATAAGGCACCCTTTCTTGAAATAAAATATAAGATTTCAAAATGACGGGATTTGCTTCTAAATAAATAGAGAAAGGATAAATTTTGAGCATTTTGTCTATAATATATATTTAATTTATAAGAAGATCAAAAATCAATGTGAAAACTTATGTTACTTAAGCAATCATTTTTACAAAATTTAGCTTTTAAGCAACCGAAAAAAGCACATTTCAGCCATACAACCTCCTTTTTAGAGTTTCTTGGCGACGGCTCAGTTGTGGCGACGTGCTCAATTCCTCCGTAGTCACTTTGTAGCTCGGTTCTTACAGGCGCAGCACGTTTAAATCTAGGATACTAAGTGCGGATTTTCAATATTTTATGGGATTATTTATAATTCTGTTACATATACACGTATATTTAAGCGTGTAAAGTACCATGTCTAAGAGTGTTCGCAGTATTAAACAGAGCGTTTGGAAGAATAAAATTGTGTTAAAAGCGTGCATTGATGGTTTAATATATATATATATATATATATATATATATATATATATATATATATATATATATATATATAGAGAATACGTGCATGGAAGCGATCAGAGACAATTAAATCGGTTTGGTATCTCCATCGCTCACAAACCGGCGTCCTCCCTGCGCGCAACACTATCGCAGTCAGCGACCCCCACAGTAAAAGAGCAGCAAACGAATGTAATTTACCGCATTCCGTGTGAAAATTGCTCTAGCGCATACGTGAGGGCCACACGGGTCGACAACTTGACCCGCATAAAAAGAACATAAATTGGCCATCCGCAGACGCGATCCCTTGTCCCTCGTGTTTGCGCACGCCGTGGACTGTGACCACCGCTTCAATTGGAACGCAACCAGAGTGGTCGCCATGGCTAACACCAAACAGGCACGAGGGAATTCCTCGAAGCTTGGCACTCCAACACAAACAGCATCAACAGCCATATCGATCTGGACTCTCAATACGAAGGCTTGCGTGACCCGGCTCACTGACTTACGCCCACAACCTAACCAGGACCGCTAATCTTTTCTGGGCCATGTTGAATCTCACTGTCTAGTCACCCCTCCCTGACATGGCAAAACAACAGTTGAAACTATTAACACCTTTAACATCGGTGCACTCTACTCTGCCCCATCCCGCATCGACGACCATTATGTTTACCTTCTGCAGTCGCATTCAGTCACCATCCCCTTCGCCTCCGACACAGGGAGCCCTAACAGCCCTCCCTAACCGGCTCCAATCCACTATGTGGCCATTCCTCACACCCCAGTTGGTTTGTTTTGTCCTTGTCTGTCCTGTAGCACAAACTGGTCATCGACCATTCGATTTCTCTCTGTTCATTTCGTCTGACGACGGGTTGGTGTGACCAACTTGAAAATTCACGAGTAAAACTCGATTTTTCCGACGAACCTTCTTTCTTCATTATCATCTCGGAATGCATACTACCTCAATTTTTTCAACATATTTTTGGGCGTCAAACGCTTATTCTAACCAGACGTTGGGAGAAATTCGCACAGAGACAGGCGGCAACTTTCGAGCAGCTAACGTTTCTCCACCGCTGTCGGGATCATGGTATCCTACCTAAGTCTCTTCGCTTCAAGCCTACGCTGCCGAATGATACCGGAAAACTACTTGCTCGGAAGTATGGATGTCAGGTCCTGAGAGCCATTATATCAGATGTCCATCATCGTCTTGACAGATTCGAAGCAACAATATCCGATCTTTAGAAGCCGGTGCTTTTTCCTTACTACCTGAAGGTGTACTTGGTGAGGTGCAACAACGAATTAATACCACTACCATAGACGCCAGGCTAAAGAAACGGATCGAACTTCAGATGAAACTGCAATCCCTCTCCGTCCTACCATCGAGAACAACATGTCTACGAGTCGTTAACCTGTCGAAAGGAGTCTCACACCCGCTGAATTCAGCTTACTATCTAAAGGAACAAAGATTCAGCCATGCCGATGCTGCACTCCTAGCTTCCTCGCGAGCCTCGAATCTCTCCTGACTGACCTCTGCTGTCCTGAAGACCGCGCAGGCATACGCAGCTGCGACGGGCCTCCTTCGGCAAAGGAAACACCGCCAAGTGTTATCGATCGACGAAGAAAAGGACTACGGTCTCTGAAGACTGATGACAGCATAGTTATTGTGCCGGCCGACAAAGGTGGCGCGACTGTCATTATGGAAAAGAGGTTGATTGCATCAACAAAGCTAATCGAATCTGTAACGATCAAAGACGCCTACACATCAATCGCTGCAGACCAACAAAAAAGCAGGCCGCAGCCCTGAAGAAGAAAGTGAATGAGCTCACCCGATTGAAGCTCATAAGTCCTGCTGATTCTAAATGTAGGATTCTCAGTGATCCCCGTATCTCACATGCGTATGGCCTTCCAAAGGTGCACAAAGCCGAAGCACCACTGAGAATCATAGTACCACTCATTGGATCGCCCACGTTGACAGTTCGACCGTCGATTTCGACGAGGTCCATCGTATGCTCCACACCAGGTGGTGCAGGGACGGTGACTTGCGCGTGAATTAGTTCTAAGTGATAGTAGCCTTGCGCTGCAGCTACCGCACTCTCTCCTCCTCCCCACCTGAGCCCGGTGTCAAGACAGAGTCAAGAAGACCGGAGATGGGAGAGGCGCAGGTGGCTGGCGGCCGGAGCCGCCCCTGGGCGTGCCACCACACCTGGCTCCGGATCCCACGGAGTGAGAGTGCCATAAAGGCCACATTAAGAAGGAGCCATTGCAACCTGACTCTCAGTCCGCCAGTCAGCCACTCCACACAAAACACACATTGGGATGACCACGCGGTCCGAGTTATCCCGTCAGTTGGCAACCTTCCAAGCCACGGCTTTTAGCGCACCGCGATAGTTTCAAGCTCGTCAGATTGTTTATAGTGAGGAATATGCACTGAGCTGTCGACCTCACTTTCCCTACCCCCACAGTCAGACTACCGTCCGAGCCGGTCAGTTGCCTCGATGTGGGAGTGGGCACATTGCTGACGGATCGGCGTACCTGTCTTCGCGCGCCACAGCACGACCTGGCCCCCATAACGCACACACCAGGATTCACAAACTCAGGGGATATGGAGCAGCCATTGCCGTCTGACCCCAGTCCACTGGTCAGCCACTCGACAAACACAGCATATACACTCGAGCCGACGGCGTGGTCTGAGTGGAAGCGTCAGATTGGCAGATTTTCAGCCACGGTTTCTAGGGAAACCGTGATATACTCGGTAAATGGTGATTGTGAGGGTGTAGTCGATGTATTGGTGTAGGTAGTGTGTGCTGATGTAGCTTAGCCTGGTGGTTTACCGGAGGTTGTCGTGGAGGTGCATGTGTCCTAAGAGGCCCATGCGGTGTGTAAATGTGCGGGAGCAAGGTCAGTGAAGGCGGGCGCGTCGACTATATGTCGGAGCCCCAATCGCCCACGTACAACCTTGCCAAATGGTTATACAGGTATCTGAAGCATCTGACTGATGGATCGCAATATAGCGTCAAAAATTCCCAGGCCTTCCTTCAGCAGATCCAAGGCGTCAATGTAAGTCCTGATGAATGCATGCTATCATTCGATGTAGTTGCCTTATTTTCCTCAATACCGCATGACCTGGCAATTGAGAGTGTAGCTCGACGCCTACAAGACAATCCTGTCGATATGCCATTGCAACACGTTCTAGATATTTTTAAAATCTGTCTGAAGAACTATTGTCAATTCGATGGGAAATATTATCAACAGGTTAAGGGCACTCCAATGGGCTCGCCGATATCGGGTCTCCTCGCGGAACTCGTATTACAACAATAAGAGGAGGAGGTAATGCGAAACTTTCAAGCCAAAAATTGTGGCTCCGATATGTAGATGATACCTTTGTTATCATGAAAACCTGTGAGGTTGAGCAGCTGCATCAGAGTCTAAATAATATTTTCCCAGCTATCCAATTTACTCGCGAAGAGGCAACGAGAAATATCCTCCCGTTTCTAGACGTGAGTATTCGAAAACTGGAGAATGGTGAGTTGACAACAAGCGTGCACCGCAAAGGCTCAAATGCTGACATCATACTTAACTATGACAGCAACCATCCAGCTAACCACAAAAGGAGTTGCGTTCAAACGCTTTTTCATCGGGCTATTCGCTACTGTAGCAGTGACGACCTTCTTAAGAAGGAACTTGCTTACTTGTATCGCTTATTCCGACTCAATGGATACCCGGTCAGCTTTGTAAAAAACTGCCTCAGACGCCAGAGACAACCACAAAGCGTCGATTCTAATGGAGAAACAGTTTCGCGGAAATTCTACTGTCTACCCTACATGCAGGGGAATTTCCGAAGCGATCGCCAGACAATTAAATCGGTTTGGTATCTCCATCGCTCACAAACCGGCGTCCTCCCTGCGCGCAGCACTATCGCGAGTCAAAGACCCCACAGTAAAAGAGCAGCAAACGAATGTAATTTACCGCATTCCGTGTGAAAATTGCTCTAGCGCATACGTAGGCCACACGGGTCGACAACTTGGGACCCGCATAAACGAACATAAATTGGCCATCCGCCGACGCGATCCCTTGTCCCTCGTGTTTGCGCACGCCGTGGACTGTGACCACCGCTTCAATTGGAACGCAACCGAAGTGGTCGCCATGGCTAACACCAAGCAGGCACGAGAATTCCTCGAAGCTTGGCACTCCAACACAAACAGCATCAACCGCCATATCGATCTGGACTCTCAATACGAAGGCTTGCGTGCCCGGCTCACTGACTTACGCCCACAACCTAACCAGGACCGCTACTCTTTCTGGGCCATGTTGAATCTCACTGTCTAGTCACCCCCTCCCTGACATGGCAAAACAACAGTTGAGACTATTAACACCTCCAACATCGGTGCACTTACCTCTGCCCCCATCCCACATCGACGACCATTATGTTTACCGTCTGCAGTCGCATTCAGTCACCATCCCCTTCGCCTCCGACACAGGGGAGCCCTAACAGCCCCCTAACCGGCTCCAATCCAATTATGTGGCCATTCCTCACACCCCAGTTGGTTGTTTTGTCCTTGTCTGTCCTGTAGCACAAACTGGTTATCTGACCATTTCATTTCTCCTCTGTTCATTTCGTCTGACGATGGGTTGGTGTGACCAACTTGAAAATTCACGAGAAAAACTCGATTTTTCCGACGAACCTTCTTTCTTCATTATCATCTCGGAATGCATACTACCTCAGTTTTTCAATATATATATACATATATATATATATATATATATATATATATATATATATAGAGAGAGAGAGAGAACGCTGGGGGACCCACTGAGGAGCCGAACCCCTCGTTGCTGTGTCACACAGCAGCAGAAACATCGGCGAAACACGTGTCTGGGCTTTTAGCTAGTATCTATGTCGGAAGTACGGTATAACGTCTTTGTCATATAAGATTCATACTACTTGTAGTACTACTTGTTTGTAGAATGGGCATTACGTGGTTATTCCACAGTGGTTGATTGTCTTCGACCCAAATGTTCATTGAAATTTCGGGTCTGACCCTAAAAAGTCATGTCCGAATCACCTGACTCCATGTCCTGCACTTAATAATTTCAGAAATTATTTACCCGATTATTCTCTGGAGTCCATATACCAGAAACCGCATAGAGAAAGCTGGGGACCCACTGAGGAGCCGAACCCCTCGTTGCTGTGTCACACAGCAGCAGAAACATCGGCGAAACACGTGTCTGGGCTTTTAGCTAGTATCTATGTCGGAAGTACGGTATAACGTCTTTGCCATATAAGATTCATACTACTTGTAGTACTACTTGTTTGTAGAATGGGCATTACGTGGTTATTCCACAGTGGTTGATTGTCTTCGACCCAAATGTTCATTGAAATTTCGGGTCTGACCCTAAAAAGTCATGTCCGAAGCACCTGACTCCATGTCCTGCACTTAATAATTTCAGAAATTATTTACCCGATTATTCTCTGGAGTCCATATACCAGAAACCGCATAGAGAAAGCTGGGGGACCCACTGAGGAGCCGAACCCCTCGTTGCTGTGTCACACAGCAGCAGAAACATCGGCGAAACACGTGTCTGGGCTTTTAGCTAGTATCTATGTCGGAAGTACGGTATAACGTCTTTGCCATATATATATATATATATATATATATATATATATATATATATATATATATATAAAGTAGATTGCCTATCTCATGAAACATATATATCAGGGGTGGCATTTTAAGTTTTTCTGTTTTTTGTATTAAACTGATGCACAAAAAGCTGTTTTATAGTAAAGAGCCCACTTCAGATCGGTTTATTTATGGGAAAACTGGGCTACATGGGGCAAAATCCGACGTTTCTTGCTATCCAGAAATTTTCCTACGCTAGTAAAAGATACGGATCAAAGCCTTTTGCTTTTGTGCGCAGTTCTATGAAGGAAAATTAATTTAAGCCAGAAAAATGTGGAATACATCTCTTCGGAGACGGAATATTTTGTTTTCTTTTCACGAAAATCAGGTGAATGCAGGTTTGAGAGATTACATTTGTGCTCTAAAAATGAGGGCAGATTTAATCTAAAAATTACGTTTTGCAAATTTATGACGTTTTGTACGAAAAATGGCTGTAATAAACTTTTGTGAATGTACTTTGTTTTACCACACCAATGAATAGGACCTTAAACGCGCATATATATATATATATATATGATACGCGATGATATAGCATCCGAATACTTTGACGTTTGCCCACAGATGGGCGAGTAATGCCGCTGTGGTCGTTATTTTCTGGTACGATGCCTATCACTCAACCGCAACGGTCATTAGAAGAAATGACAGAAATGTAGGAAATGGTTTCTACTAATAATAAGTATATAAATGTATGAAAGGATACAATATAAAATAAGGAAGTCGGCGTTACATGTAGATATTTCCCGTATGGAGTGGAACGGAATTCTGTCATGTCCTTTGGATAACCGGTGGGGTGTGCAACGCCGTTGGCAACTGCAGGGTCAGGACGAGGGGAAGCTCATATTAAGCGGGGGACAACGATATGCGGCGATGATAACCGTAGGGACTGGGGTCAGTGTTTGCGGCATATTCACCGACATTCGATCACTCCGACCCCATCCTGGGTTCACGCTAAATGTGAGTCTTCATTCCACTTAAAAAACCTGTTAAGTCTCTTGGTGCGTTACAATGAAGCACCACAATTTTTCACGGAAACGGCGTACGCGAAGCCTGTCAAGACAATTTTGGTCTGCAGTTGACAATAAATGAATAAGGAAACATGCAACGGAAGGGGCAGAAAATTAACATTTTATCGTAAAACCGTAACATATAGTCGGTCACTCTCTTGTGCGTTTGAAATCTTAGAAATAGACTGAATAATAAGAAAATATATCAAAAAATGTTCCAATAGAATAATAAAAGTATGTTTTTTTTAAATTTTTAAGCGAAATTGTATCCCTACATTTCAGCGAAGTCGAAAAATCGGTCAAATGGTCCCAGTTTTCCCCTGACTTCACTTTGAAAAAACGTTAAGTGCGCAGGCATTTAACAGCGAAGCTTCTAATTAAAGCATTTTCAAAAAGGTAACTTATTTAAGAAAGTTTTGAACTAATTATAGGCATATATTTCCCTGACTTTTGTTGTGGACGTTTATTTTTCACGGCAGTTAGTTTTCATGTTTGAGTGAGTTTACAAATATGACCCAGAGGGCCATCTGCTTTAGAAAGAATGCCCAAAAAAGTCACTACTTCGGTAAGTGCTTTAAAAAAATTACTTATTTTGAAGGGTTTACCAGGCAACTCGAACGGAATATAAACTGACGCGCATTTGACTGAAGACATGGAATTCGTAACGAATTCACCCCGTTTTCAAGACTATCTAAACTCATCGTTCTAGAAAACCCGAAATAGTGATGGAGAAATTTAACAAAAGAATAGCTATTTTTATATACAAAAATGGTAAGTTTACGATTGCACCTGACGATTCTATTTAAATTTATTAGTCAGTGACCTGCCTGTGAACATGTGAGCTTATGAAATATTATATTCCAGTGATGTCCCCATTGGCGCAATCAAGTGAAAATCTGCTTGCCTTGGTCAAACGCATCTAAGACAATGTACAAACGGAAGAAAAACTGCCAATTTGCGTGAAATGGTTTTGAATATACACCTACATGCTAGAATGATTGATGACAGCTATACTTTACGTTGCGCTTAATCTAGATGAATATGTATGTGCAAAACTCAGAAAAAGATTATTTTAAAAAAGCAATTCTACTTTTTTCTGCTTTATTCACTCGTTTAATCGCATGGAAAGGCTTCCTATACATTTAAAACGTCAGTTTTCTCATCTAGATTGATTTTTAACCTTTCGAAATCTGTAACTTTTCTTTAAAAAAATAGTTTTTCTGGACAATGTAAAATTTATTTTTAAATCACAAAAAGCCTATTTTTTTCCCTAACGATCGATTCTTAATGTATTTACATCTTTAGTTGACGCAATGTCTCATTGTTTCGCGTAAACGGTCGTAACTCAGGAAATCCATTTAATTTCATGAGTTATGCAGCTACTATATATATATATATATATATAAGTAGAACCGACACAGACAAGGGAGACCGGAATGGCCATTTCTGGCTTATTAGCCGTCTTTAACCAGTCATACCCAATCCCAAGTGTGGACCACATGCGATTCGAACCCGCAACCTTTAGTAATTGAGTCGAATGCTCTATCATTGAGCCACGGGGTCGTTGATTTTTCGGTTGCGATCGGGAATATGATGATAGTGTGCAGCTCACCGATCTGCTTAAGGAGCATGTATGTTCCCTTGTGCCCTGGAGTTCACATTAGAGTTCTAGTAGGCGGTCGCATAGCGATGTGAAGCATGACAACGAGCTCGTGGCGCAGTGGGTAGAGCGTTGGACTTCTGTCCAACAGGTCGCGGTTTCGAGCCTCTGGAGCCGCAGCACCTGGAGTTGGGTATGGCTGGTTGATGATGGGTAATAAGCCAGAAATGGTCACTCCAGTCTTCCTTTTCTTTGTCTGTAATATCATCCTGCATATATATATATATATATATATATATATATATATATATATATATATATATATATATATATATATATATATATATATATATATATATACGTAACCAGGTGATTTTCGAGTTGTTACTATATTAACAAGAAGGGTTGAAGGCTAATAATAGTACTCAAGTAATCGCTGTTACTAACCGTGTAAACGACGACCTCAGGTGTCAGAATTTGCAACCACTGCCACAAGTTGAGTGCCTCAAGTCTCGGTCAAATTAGAAGAAGCTTTTTAAACAGTTTTTTTTTCGTTTAACCCTTTCGGTCATATGGCGGAGTGCCCACTTATGAAAACAAAACTGACTTCAGTCCCGTAGGTTACTGAAGGGTTGGCTTAGTTTGACCTCTTTACCGTTGAGGGATATTCCTCATGTTTCCCAAGCAAAAGGTCCGCATCAAGAACTGCCCTGGTTGCTATTATTCGTGCAGATCGACTGCTCTGGGCCGTTTTGGCGAGTGCAACCCCTGGCATTTTACTGCTTGACGACGTGCACTAATCTAGAGCTGGCTATCCCCGTGTCCTAGCATTTAACATAAATGCTTAAAGCCCCTCTGACTGACCTTTCTGGTGCAGATACGATGGTGGAAAGGTCGATGTACCAGTTCTTTGTTTCGGCCTCCAGTGAGCGCCTTTCGGTTCACATAGTGCGCCAACTGATAATCTTCGTCATTCAGTTAGCCTTTTCTCCTCAGGAAACATAGGAAGCACTCGGCTGCCAACTAGTGTTCCTGCAGCTGGATTTGTGCATCTTGCACAGTTTTCCTACAGCAGTCGTTGTCGTTGAAACTTCAGTCAACCCTAGGGGCCATGGGTAACTTCTCTCAATACTCCGCAAACGTTTTAGGGATTTGCGTGGAGATGCCTTATATTTTTGGCCCTTTTTATTGTTGCAAGACTTTAGAATAATCAAGAGACCATTTGGAAAACATCTATTATGTAGGAAATAACTTTTTAGACATCTGAATGCCCTTATTTGTTTCGCAGAGCCTCTTTTCTACGCCAATATATGTCAAAACTGACTAGAATCTGAAGTGGCCGGGAAGAGATTGGGGGGTTGATTTGCTTTCTCTTTTAACTGGGTTCTGTTTTGAGGCGTTATCACACACTTAAAGGCGGATGCGAATGAAAAGACCTTTGATGCGACAGTCAGTCCTCTTTGAAAATGCACAATTTTGTTTGTTTACGGCTTTTAACGACGCATTCGCATCTACCTGCCTTCACATTTTGCAAAAAAACTAAGGTTGGCTAACTTTTTTCCGTTCACCATTCTGTTGTGTGCGCGCTGGATAAACGTTTGCACAAGTTGAGTAGGATTCATTTTTTGAGAGCGAGACCATTTTCAATGAAAAGTTAGGAAACCAGACTGCTTACTAACGCGCCTTGGACGTCAGGAAAGATATCATAAAGAATTTTCGTGGGCTTAACCACAAATACGCATAAAACAGGCGAAGTGCTGTCACAGAATTATCGTGCATGAACTTCTGCTGATTCGCGAGACTAGCGGGATCTTCTACACGGCGAAGCAACTTTTGGAATAAACACAATAAAGAAGCGGCCGTTCTTAAAAGAAGACATATTGTGATGTAAATATTAAAATATTTTTGTTAAGAAATACGAAATTCAAGGAAAGCGGTAGATTCCCAAAACGGAATAAATCGGGTTAACTACACGTACAGGATGTCCGTCTGGGTAAAACAAACGAGCAAATAAAGTACAACAAGTAGAATTACGTTTGAAAAATGGTCTTTTAGTGTATGTTCTACGGAATAAGTCTTCAAGATTACTGGCACTGGAAAGTATGGCCGTTACCAAACAGATTTCTGTGCATCAATTCAATTCAGCAAACAAAAATAAACACATAACGTGTGTGCGATACTATCATCTCACATGTTGATCCCGAAACTTCATGAGCTAGGCTATCTACTGTCTACTAATAAGAAGTTATTACAACCTGACTCTCCGGCTTGAGATGAGGTCCGAGGTAACGCGTCAGTTTACAGTCCTTCTATCCGCGGCCTTTGGCACATTTTGATAGATTCTGGTGCGTTTAAGTATTTATAAGGAAGAATACGAGTCGGTATTGCCCGCAGTAAATCTCGTACTCTCTACCGCCTCTCCCGAACTGGCCAACCGTCTAGCCAACCTTCCAGTCGCCGACGCGGACATATCCGTGGAGAACCGCTGGTGTCAGCTAAAAGACACCATCCAATCCACTGCCCTGGATGTCCTCGGCCGCGCACGTCGTCAGCACCAAGACTGGTTTGATGACGACGACGAAGCTATCAACGCTATGCTTTTCGATAAGAACCAGATACACAATGCCTACATCGATCGCCCTACCGCTGCAAATAAGACAGCTTTCTATCGAAGTCGCTGCCTTGTACAGCAACGGCTGCGGGAGATGCAGGATGCCTGGATGATGCGCAAAGCCGAAGTAATCCAAGGGTACCTGGACCGAAACGAATGGAAGAACTTATTCGCCGCCAACAAGGCTGTCTATGGACCTCCCGTCAAAGGCGCTGCCCCTCTTCTCAGTGCTGACGGCAGGACGCTGCTCACTGAGAAGACGCAAATCCTGACGCGATTGGCAGAACACTTTCAAAGCGTTCTCAACCAGCCCTTCACCATCTCCGACGCCGCCATCGATTGCCTGCCTGAAGTGGAAATCAACGCCGACCTCGATCTCCCGCCCTCTCTCCAAGAAACCATCAGAGCCGTGCAGCTACTCTCCAGCGGGAAAGCACCATGCTCGGACACGATCCCTGCTAAGATTAACAAGCATGATGGACCCCAGATGATGAATCGACTCACAGTGTTCTTCAAGGAGATGTGGCACCAAGGACAAGTCCCTCAGGATTTCAAAGACGCCACAATTGTCAACCTCTACAAGAAGAAAGGGAACCGCCAACTCTGCGACAACCACCGAGGAATTTCGCAAATGAACATCGCTGAAAAGATCTTCGCCCGCATTCTCCTCAACCGCTTGAATGCTCACCTGGAGCAAGGACTGCTCCCGGAAAGCCAATGCGGCTTTCGACGACACAGAGGAACAATCGACATGATCTTAGCTGCTCGCCGGCTGAAAGAGAAGTGCCAATAGATGCAGACTCACCTCTACACTACCTTTGTGGATCTGACGAAAGCCTTTGACACGGTGATTCGTGACGGGCTGTGGAAAATCATGCAGAAATTCGGTTGTCCTGAACGGTTCATGCCTATAGTACGTCAGTTTCACGACGGGATGATGGCGCGCGTTGCTGACAATGGGACAGTATCTAAAGCATGCGCAGTGACCAACGGAGTGAAGCATGGCTGTGTCCTTGCGCCTACCCTCTTCAGCCTCATGTTCTCTGCCATGTTAATGGATGCCTACCGTGACGAACGCCCCGGGATCCGCATCGCCCACCGGATGGACGGCCGACTTCTCAACCAACGACGGATGCACTTCCGCTCGCGTGTCTCCACAGCCACCATCCACGAACTTCTATTTGCTGACGACTGCGCACTTATTACAACGACAGAAGAGGAAATGCAAAGGAGCATGGACCTCTTCGCTGCCGCCTGTGACAACTTCGGACTTCGCATCAACACTGAGAAAATGGTTGTGATGCATCAACCGTCGCCCAAAATTCTCTACACCGCAGCTCACATCATTGTCAATGGCGCTTAACTTAAATCTGTGGATAACTTTAAGTACCTAGGCAGCAATCTCTCACGCAGCACCAAAGTCGACGAAGAGATCACCCATCGGATCGCGAAAGCAAGCCAAGCCTTCGGACGCATGTAAAATGTGGTCTGGAATCGACATGGGCTCCACCTCAGCACCAAACTTAAGATGTACAAAGCTGTCATATTGCTGACGCTGCTGTATGGAGTGGAGACATGGACGATTTACCAAAAACAGGTAAGCTCAACCACTTTCACCTCAGCTGTCTCCGCAGAATACTAAAGCTGATTTGGCAAGACAGGATGCCGCACACGGAAGTGCTAGAACGAACAGGCATTCTCAGCATTTACACTCAGTTGAAACAATTGCAACTGCGCTGGAGCGGTCACCTTGTGCGGATGGACGATGAAAGGCTACCCAAACGACTCTTCTATGGAGATGTCACCATGGGTTGTCATCGACAAGGGGGTCAAGAACGATGCTGCAAAGACACTCTGAAGACCTCCCTGAACCAATTGCAGATCAATCCGGAGTCATGGGAAGACCTTGCCCGGAATCGATCGGCTTGGAGGAGAAGAGTGAAGACAGGGGCAGCAATCTACAAAGCTAACAGGATCGCAGCTGCCAAGACCAAAAGAGCGGAACAAAAGTCACCAGCGCCCCAGACCAGCATCGCCAATGTCCAGAACCTTCCAACATGCCCACGCTGTCACCGCACCTTCCGCGCGCGAATCGGCCTAGTCAGACATCTTCAGACGCAATGCACCAACAATCCAACAATTTAAAAATTCTACGTAAACTTCTGCCAACCCTCCTATGGACTCCTCCACCCTCACCCCTGGTATCAATTCCATTTGTCCCACCACCATCGCGACCACATCACAATGCTCAGCACGTGTTACCCCCACCACCACCATCACCGCCACCACCACTACCACCATCAGCGGTGGGGACTCTCTCCTAACCTGTCTTTATTGCGACCGCACATTCACCTCACGCATCGGCCTGGACGGTCACTTGTGAATCCATCGTACAGAGACTGGTGAACCAGTGCCTTGAGCTCCAACACACAGCAGAGATCGCCACCTCCACTGCCCTCACTGTCCTTGCGCATTCACTCATCGCATGGGCCTATTCGGTCACATGCGCATCCATAACAGCGGAATTCACCGCAATGCCGACAACACCGATACCCCATACACACCCTCCCCTCCAGCCATTCTTACCGCTACCACCACCCCCAGTACGATGAATGACACCCCCACCCAGCCTCTTCTGATTTTTCCTGCCCACACTGCACCCGCAACTTAAACTCACGCATTTGGCCTGGTCGGTCACCAGCGAATCCATCGCACGGAGACTGTCGAACCAGCGCCTGGGGCTCCGACATACAGTCGAAGTGCCCGCCTCCACTGCCTCACTGCTCCCACACATACACACACCGCATGGGCCTATTCGGGCACATGCACATTCACAAAAACCTGCGGTAAACCACCGGAGACTAATCTACATCAGCGCATACTACCTTCACCAATACATGGACAACACCCTCACAATCACCATGTACCTGAGTATATCACGGTTTCCTAGAAACCGTGGCTGGGAAGGCTGCCAATCTGACGCTTACCCAGACCACGCCGTCGGCTCAGTGTATGTGCTGTGTGTGTCGAGTGGCTGACCAGTGGACTGGGAGTTAGACGGTGATGGCTGCTCCATATCCCCTGAGTTAGTGAATCCTGGTGTGTGCGTTATAAGGGCCAGGTCATGCTGTGGTGCGCGAAGACGGGTTCGCCAATCCGTCAGCCAATGCGCCCACTCCCACATCAGGCAACTGACCGGCTTGGACAGTGGTCGGATTGTGGGGGTGGGGGAGAGAGTAAGGTCAACAGCTCAGCGCATATTTCTCACTATTAACAATCTGACGTGCTTGAAACAATCACTGCGCGCTAAAAGCCGTGGCTTGGAAGGTTGCTAACCGATAACTCGGACCGCGTGGTCAGCCCAATGTGAGTTTTGTGTGATGTGGCTGACTGGTGGACTGAGAGTCAGGTTGCAATGGCTCCTTCTTAATGTGGCCTTTATGACACTCCCACTCCGTCGGATCCGAGCTAGGTGTGTTGGTACGCCGAGGGGCGGCTCCGGTCGCGCCAGCCACCTGCACCCTCTCCATCTCCGGTCTTCTTGACTGTGTCATGGGACCGGGCTCAGGTGGGGGAGGAGAAGATACTGCGGTAACGTTAATGGCCGTGGTCGGAAGGTTGCCAACTGACAATTACACTCAGACCTCGCAGTTAGTCCAATGTGTGTTGTGTGGAGTGGCTGACTGGTTGTCTGTGAGTCAGGCTGCGATAGCTCCTTCTTAACGTAACCTCTGACTATCTCACACATGTGAGATGTAAACCGTTCAACCCCCTGTGAAATCCTGGTGCTCGTGTTGTACACGTAGACGAGGTCACAAGCAGCTGTGCCCACTTTCACATCAGACAACTGACCGGCTCGGACAGTGGTTTGACTGTGGTGGTGGGGGAGAGGTAAGGTCGATAACTCATCGCATGTTTCTCACTATAAACATTCTGAAACGCTTGAAACTATCGCGGTGCGCTAAAAGCCGTGGCTCGGAAGGTTGCCAACTGACGTGATAACTCGGACCACGTGGTAAGCCCAAAGTGTGTTTTGTGTGGAGTGGCTGACTGGCGGACTAAGAGTCAGACTGCAATGACTCCTTCTTATTGTGGCCTTTATGGCACTCCCACTCCGTGGGATCAAAGCCAGTTCTGGTGGTATGCCCAGGCGTGGCTCAGGCCACGCCAGCCACCTGCGTCCTCTCTCGCCTCCGGTCTTCTTGACTCTGTCATGACACTGGGTTCAGATGGGGAGGAGAGAGTGCGGTAGATGCTGCGCAAGTTTACTTTCACTTTAAACTAAATCACGCGCAAATCTCCGTCCCTGCATCACCCTTCCGTGGAGCATACGGTGGACATCGTCAAAATCGACAGTCGAACTATCGAGCTGTAAATAGCTTGGAGATCAAAATATCCCATCTCGATTGGTTAATGACCGCTAGCTCACTACCAGTTGTGACAATTGGTATGCAGATTTCACGCTCATTCTTCTTGCATTACTGTGACCGTAAGGAGTGCTTGTCCTTTTATTCATCGCTTTATTAAGTAGTCCGCTCAGGCTAAGTCCTGGGCCGAATATTGTACCGCGGGCGGCAGATTCAGGACTCAAATAGTTCGCCGTTCGCAAGGTTCTTCTATACTGAAAGAATTGGAGCTTCGCTCAACTGAAGGCATGGCGTAGTCCCGTTGAATGTGCAGGGACAAAATGCTGGCGTTCTTTCTCTTCACTGCTACTGCTGCATGTTTGGCTATCCACGTCCAGAGTTCTCTCTTAGTTTTTTCCGAAGTAGTTGCTTTGTCCGTTACTGCACCAGACCCGATAAACGACTCACAATAACTTCTGCAATGTCTGTGCACACTCCCGTCTCATTACTTGGCGTCTGGCTGTTGCGTCTGGTTTGTGTGTAACTCCAACTCCCCTGTTGGAAGGTGACTGACGGCTGCCTAGACGTTCTTGTCTTATGGAGTTTCTCGCCAAATATGAGATCGCTCAGGCCTGGTTTGTCATCTTGTTGGTGCATGCACTGAGTGTCGCAATCTTGTGGATAACCATTTATTCTAGAAGACCGTCAATGGTTTTATAATTGGCAGCCTTCTCTTCCGTTTCATTACGGTGTACCTCCACGTGTCTATAGGATGCTCCCTGAGCAATGTCACTGCGTAGACACTGATAAAGTTCAGAGCTTCCGTGGTGTTTGCCTTCATAAAAATGTCAACCTTTGCCATTAATACAAACTATCTGGTTGTTTCCTCCGCGAAAATGACCCTCTGTAGTTTTTACATGTAAAAACGTGATGCCTTTTAATAAGGTCAAGGATGGTATCCAAATACCGAGTCCAGCATTTTGGCCTTTGGTGTTGGAAGATCAGTGAAATGAACAGTTGCAACTTGGCTTAACAGACAAAAATGCAACACAACTGATTCATAATAACAGTAGCCCTTCCGCTGACGAAATTGTCGCCCTGGAAATACCATCAGCACGAATAAGTTCTTCTTCAATTTCGTAGACTAGAAAGGCACAAATTGACTTCAATGGTATTCATCAACGAAACTTGTGAACAAGACGTTATACATGACTCATCATCCGAACATCCCCGTCCAAAAGGTCAATACCTCACCCGTAGTCGATATAGCCGATCCACCAGAAGCTGCTTTGCTTGAAAGAGTCTACGTTGTCA
The DNA here is from genome assembly GCA_017591395.1 of Schistocephalus solidus. Classification (NCBI taxonomy): domain Eukaryota; kingdom Metazoa; phylum Platyhelminthes; class Cestoda; order Diphyllobothriidea; family Diphyllobothriidae; genus Schistocephalus; species Schistocephalus solidus. Next base: position 100,109 of record WEDG01003050.1, read on the forward strand.
AGTACCAAGTGGACACAGTGAGAAACTATAATGATAAAGTCGCCTTTATGTCGTAATTTTCGTGCAGTTTTGTTTGACAGGCCAGAAATGAAATGTATGTCGGTGATGCAGTGCCTGATTTGTACACGCCCTGGAGGCAAGTTATGAATCCATCTTAATGGCCAAACATAATGCAATCGGACGGCAGCAAGATATGTCGAGAATCATTATTAGCTAGGGCCTGAATTAGCAGCAATTTTATACCGAAACGTGCTCAGAAGAAGGTATACGGAGCTAGACTACAAGACTCAATGATTTTCTACCCATTTTGCGCTTTTTCAGTCTTTATGTGTGGCCAAAAATACGAAGGTATGCTGGACGTTAAAATCCTTCTATTCCCTCAAATAGTAATGTGTATACATGCGATAAATTTTTCGGCAAGAAGTCATTTTCGGGCTGGGTTCGAAAGTTGTACTGAAAATTTCAGCTGAACTCGATTGACTCCAGCGGAATAACCGCGTAATTTTGACATTCTGCTCCTAGGCAGTCAACTGTATATGAATATGTATTGATTTGCCATATCCTCAGCATGGATAATTACTGAAAAACCAGCCACGTGTTTCATCGGTATTACCTGACTGCCTGCAATGAGGACCCGCTAATTGCGCAGTACGTCCACTGCAGCTGGTAACGTTCATCCAGATTAGTCCTATTATATTTCGGACCAACTCTTTGAAGGCTCGTGTTGAAGAATTTGTTCCGATTTCCTTCCTTACCTGCCCAATATATACTGATTGTTAATTAAACCCTCTTTCGTTATTTGCACTACAACAATTAGATCATCAGCGCACTACACTGGCAACATTTGGAAGTAAGTCCAATTTGATGTACATTTTACAATTCATTCAAGTACGATTCTTCGTAATGTCGATAATTGCACTCTTCGGTTGTTCGTTTGTGATCTTCCGGTCTTATGTAGTTTGTGTGTCCAATCTTATTCACGGTGAATGAAGGAAAATTTTGGAATATCACCTTCACAATAATGCGTACCCCTCTCTCTCTTTTTCCTATCGAAAGATACCTCTCCTTTTAGTATAAGGCTCGAAGATAACGTAGTTCTCTATCAAATAAATGCAATCGGTTATCTTTTGTGCATGTTTCCCATAAAATATATTTGAATGTGTAGGGCAACAGACAGCCAGAGGAAGCATTCATACTATTTGAAAAGCCATTTTTACACACTTCGATCCATGAAGGCGACCAGGAGAGAACCTCCTTTACAAACCGCCATGCTGTCGTGATACAAGTAACTTGGGATTATGCTGCACGGTTGGCAAAAGTAAAACCCCATTCAAGCAAAGTTTTCTACTCAAAAAAACACTTTACAATTTCACTTAACGTTTCATTGTTTAGTCCATGAAGAACGCTGGGGAAGTAACTGATGTACGGAATACCTCCTGACAACACAAAACTGGGTAAAAGAAGTAACTGAGTATTACTCACTTACCAGCCACCTTTTTCTCTTAGGACCCTCACTTGGAATATTTTGTGACTCTTACCTTTTCGCATGACAGAAAAAAATCACGAGGGAGAGAGCTGCGGTGGGAAAATATGAAGCACGAATGTAACGGTGGGGTATATCAAGACAGTCACTCTTTCTGCCCAAAACTATTTTTACGAACATACATGCGTGCATCCCATTTTAAAGTTAGAGTTAGATCTTCTTTTTAGTTTTGTTTTACTATTCATTGTTTCCTTGTTCTTCTTTGTTAGCCAGTAGGAAAATGTTTTTCTATTTAACAGTCTCAGCAACTAAATAAAATTTGTTCACATTCTTGTTGACAAGTATCAGACGACAGTAAGCCGTGGCATAATCTAACATTCAAAAAAATAGTTAATTATGTGACTTCTGGTAGCATAATTCATGGTCCTCATGCTGTGAGGTATAGAAGTCGAAAATACTATCGTAGAAGAAAATTCTGCCCTCTGTTTTCTAACAGAGCACAAAACATCACGTATGCTACGAATTGATTGACAACTTAGATCCTATGTCTTTTCCGGATTGGGCATCCTGCTATTCCTATAATTGGCGAAAGAACGTGACCAACTCTTATAAATGGATTACCTGGTTGCGTGCAAAGATACCGTTTAGCGTCACATTTAAACGAAGTTCACCGGTCAGTCCGAATTTGGTGGAAGGACTATCGGTGATTCCGCATTGACCTGGAGCGCGGGTTTGGGCCCTATAGTTAACAGGACCCAAGATCACGAATGGGTGATCTTGGGACCCAAAAAGATTTAAAATCGTAGTTCCTCGTGAGCATCCTATGGGACAGGAAGTCTGACTGAGATTGATGGTATTATCCTGTGGAACCTTTTGGGCCTCAGAAACTTTCTGAACTCATTTTCAGAAACAAAGTCTACTGATGCAAGTGAAAATCCCTTATCCTAACAATGGATATTGCTGGCTCTTGATTGCAGGGTATGAGTGGCTTCGCAAACGTCTGCGCTAAAATGCCTAAAACAATCTGTGCGTACAGCATCTTTGATTAGTTACCAATGGTTTTCGTTTTCAGCAAATACTTAGGCAGTTATTTTAAAAAAAGAATTTTTCCCAAGATTTCTCGTTATTTTGAAAAATCTTGCCGAACTGAGATTTCTTCCACAGGTTTCTTTCCAACCAGGTTTAAAAGTCCTTTTTTCGCGCAATAGGCTTTCCTAATAAAACATCCATGCATAACTTCATCTAGGCCACTCTCCTGCTCCTGTCAGATAAATTAAGACTTCGGACAGCTGGCGGAGGCAATTGAACGTCGTGCGTCAATGCCAATATGCGCGTACTTCGAGTATAAACTCCCCATTTTTCCTGAAAACTCATCCCCCACCCACGGCCATGTCGAAGTCTTCTTCGCGTTTGCCAGAAAGTAGCGCAAATAAGTCAGCCAAAAAAACTGGACGTGCTTAATCTAGCTACGCTGGACGAAGAGCCCGGACCTCAGTAACTAAGCTGATTTACCAAGCTCGTCATTGCTTTTTAAAAGATAGGCCATTTTTCCAAATAGAGAGGCCTGACTACGGCACGAAGAAATTTTAAGAGGTGTTACTTCTTCCATGGCAATTTAGAAATAAATCTACTGTTGATTTCTAATATCTAGCCTAGTTTGACAAGGTGTAGTGAAGCAAAGTTTCTTATCTCCTGACGGAAAGAACAGGAGGGAGTTCCCTCACGTGAGCAAATAAAATGCGCTCAAGAGGGTTAATAAGGACCCTAAGCATGCGCAAGTTAGCCAATGAACTTGCCTCTTATTTACATAAACCTCGGTGCAGAAGTAAGTAATGGGTTTATGCCTATGTCACACAAAAAGCAGGTCAATCAGGAGTTTTAGACGGGACGCCGGGTTAATTTGGAGTCCATACATTTAAAGAGGCCTTTTAATCTCCTCAGAATGTTTTTACGAACTTGTCAATATGAGTTAAGTTTTATTGACTCAGACCGAAATATAATGTGATTATTTTGGCAGAAGTCGATCATCCACAGCTGTACAAACGCTGATATTCATAAACTTCCGACAGACATTCAATAGTAGTATGGTATGTCATGTAACTTATATATATATATATATATATATATATATATATATATATATATCGGCTGTCTGTTGGCGGGTTACGTATATTACGCAGTCTTCTTGCAATTATCGATGGACTTCGAGACAAATATTCATGTCAGCTTTCACATAAAGCTTATAAACCTAAATTCCAACAACCAAAGCCCTTATATTCTGAGAAGATTAAAAGGCAGTAACTTCAATACTGGCATATATAGTGCGAGTCCCGCGGGGAACCCTGGGGGATCCACTAATGAGCCTTAACCAACGCCGCTAGGGTATGCACCAGCAGCATATCGGTGAAACACGTGTCAAGACGTTTAGCTAGTCCCCTGCTGTCAGTATGGTATGTCATGTTGCCTATATATATGTAATTATTATCAGGTAAAGCGGTTTATCCAAATAGCCACAAAGCGGAATCACCCATGACATAAATGCAGTGCCACAGCTTACTCCCATATTCGCCTTTAACTCGATTGTATACGACCCTCGCGTCAAAATCCCACACACCTAGTTTGCTGCTCACCTTGACCCTAATTCACATGTTTCTTTGGCGGATGGTTTCTGTTACGATGTCCTGCCGAGCCCACAACTTTCAACTTTGCATAATACACAATCTACCGCCGGGAAAATACGGCATAATTGAGAGTTTAATACAGAAACATAATACGCGTATCAGCAAAATGATTGACGTAAGATACTGTATCAGCCCTCGGCTGAAAATCTGTCGAGCATTATTTGTTGCGGTGTCCTAGCCCAAACTTTTAATGCAGTTCTTATGAGGGTTTGCACTGAAATTACATGACGTATCATCTTATCATAATTAACGGTCATTTCATTATTAACTGAAGGAAATAAGTATTGTGATGCGGTTTTCTCGTTGGCATACCCTTAATTATTAACATGACTCTTCGCGTATTGATACTTATACAGACATCTCGAAAAATTTATATCATTCCAGGTACCTCACAAAAGGTATGTAAATTTTAATTAAGCATCATGTCTATGTTTATTAAAGCACACCTCATGCTTAAAATGCAATGCAAGCTAAAAATTAACTGGTCCTGAAATTACCCGTAACAAGAAACAAGTGGACTTTAAACATCTGTACATATTTTTTTGCTAGGTGAAGACATTTTGTATAGACTTCTCTCAGCTCAGTGATTTTACCGGTTTTTAGCATGGCTATTAAGGTATCTCCTTACAAAACTCTAGAACGGTGCGGTCTGATCAGCAAGGGGAGTGTTAATCTGGTGCCCCATCGTGCAGAAAATAAAACTCTTCATTTTCATTAATGATTCTTATGCTTGAAAATACGCCGGGTCGTTGCAGGATAAATTACGTTGGCAGTCGTAATTGCATCGAAAGGTAATTCGATTCGCGCATCCTAACTCGTTTGCAGCACATATTTTCTGAACTTTGATGAAACTTTTATGTATTTTTGGCTTGAGTTTCGTATATTTGATGTCTGAGTTCTTTCAATGCTTCTTCTGGACAGCAGACAGAAAGGGCTTTATCTGTCGTAAAGTTATTTACCATTCAAATAATGGTAAATCGCGTAAATAGGTCTTTTTAAAATTCCTTCCAAAAATGCATTTTTATTTATACCACTTTTTCAAACTTTTATGAGCCTTTTCGGATATATTTCCCTTTTCCGGCTTCAATTGTTGCTTCCAGTGACTGAAACCTGAAAATTGAAATAAATTAATAACTGGTAAAGCGTGTTTACATTTTTAACTCCCTGTGTTCTCTTGCTCGGAAAATAGGCGCACTTTATAGTTTAAAAACTTTATGAATAATCGCATAAGTGTTTTATTTTCTGTCCTTTCAAATGCAGGACTTTAAGATAACCAAATGTCCTGCAAAAAGACAGACTACTCTTTTTACAGCTTCCGCTTGATCGTATGAAAGGAATTTGGGGGAAACAGTCCTAGTTGGAAGTGGAATTTTTTGTATGTTCAGGCTGACTGCAGACCTTGTTCCTGGGTTACTCGAAACGTAAACGCAATTGGTTAGAATTTTCTAAACACAAGACAATATTCAAAAGCATCATCAAGATTTTATCCGATTTGACTTCTACTTGCGTGTGCGCAGCAAGTCATTTTGGTTGACAAAACCTTTACTCGGACTGTATCTCTTGAGTCAAATTTTGGTTGTCTCAGATTAAACTTTTTCAAATTGACTCCAGGCAGTCCTCTATTTTGACATGCACTTTTGGGTAATTTTCCCAGAAACAAAAATCTGAGTTTTATTATAATTGATTTTCATCGAAGTACGACTTTCCTCAGTCCATCTGAGTAGCTGATTTAAAACCTGAAGCTCACCGATAAGTGGGCCATCGTAACCAGTTTCCCGAATGCTATGATTGGCTTCATGGCCGACTTTAGGTCATAAATTGAAGTAAGCTAAAGAAGCAGTAAAAATTATTACTTTTATTTATAGAATCATGGAGCAGTAGATGTCAGTTGCACTCGTCTTTCCGAAATTAATGTTAATTCCGAAATTAATGTTAGTTCCGAAATTAATGTTAGTTCTGCCTGCTAAGTAGTACCGGGATTCTGCATTCGTGACACACACACAGGCCTGTATCGATCACTGATATTAAAGAGTAAAATAAATCAGCGTTTAATTTTATAATCTCCTCAGAAAGAGGTAACCTGGCTGGGATTTGGTTCTTCGGGGAAAACCTTGGCGGGACTTGCTTATACGATGTGGACTTGTGACCAGAAAATACCCATAATACATGTGGTTTTGCGCTCAAACGTCAGGGAATTTACGACAGAGATTGTGGTTAGTTTTATGGTTTAGGTTTGAGTTAGGACATGGAATTATAAGCCCTTCCCAGAAATTAGCTCAAGGCACCCTTATTACGTGAGGAGACGCTCTTTTTTCCTTGCCTTGTGACGGATTAGGGGTTCGTTTAAGCAATTTCGGTTTTAATCTGAAATTTTAAAGGAATATTTAAGCCGAAACCCTCCAGCTTCAATGGAATACTCAAGTATTATTCACAAACTGTCAATAGGCAGTCATAAGTGCACAAAGTTTTCATTATGTACCACACCGACAACACCAGTATTAGCTAAAGGTTCATAAACGTGTTTCGTTGATTTCGTGCCGCCGGTTGGCGCAGGTGTGAGAATTTCAACGTTGCCTTCGTGCTTGCTGGTATACGCTTTGTGTTTGAATGCTCAGCCTTTGGTTTTTCACAGAGACTAGTAAGCGTTAATTCATCGGGACAAACTTTTTCATTCACTGTATGAAGGTCAAAACAAAGCAAACAATGTGTCTGTGCATAACCGCTGCACGGGCCGTGACGCCAACATCATCTGAACTTAAGTCCTTATGGTCGCCTGGGGCAACACCGTACGCCCAACGCCAACTGCGTTCACGGAAGGGAAACCATCTAATACAGTGCGAATCTCGGTGACAGTATATTTTTGTGACTCATTACATCTAAGGAATTTCACAGGAGAATCTTTGCTTCACAAAATCAGCGCACGCTGCCTCCCAAAAGAACTTATAGCCATGAAGAAATGACCATTTTAAAAAAAGAATGCATAGACTGGTTTCTTAAATAATATTTACTAACGTAAAATAATAAATTTTTCCTATAAATTTGAATTCAAATGATAGTTATAGTACGCATCAGTCAAGTTAAGAGTTTAGGTAAGAGGAGCACTAAAAGAGTAACATACTGCGAAAGAATAACAGTAAAACGCGTAGCAGTTTTTAGTGATACCAGATTTTTCTCCATTAAAAAGGAGGAAAGTTGACGTGGAGTTTCGAATGTCCTAGGATTTTGATCAAAATTTAACCCTAAGGACTTATGGATCCAGTGCTGTCAAGATCCCCGAAAACAGCCGTGTTCACCTTACACAAAAACTTCATGTCTCTAGAAGACAGCTGGGAAGGACAACACAGTACGCTTGACAACACAACTAACGACTGCAGCGTTGCAGTAATGCAATACTTGGTTAATATGCTCTAGTTTGTAAAGTCTCCTATGCGTTACTTCGCTCATCAGACAATTGCTTCCAACTACGCATTAAACAAATTAAGTGTGTTAATTTAAGATAATTATAACAATAGCAGTGCTGTATTCGCGGCTGAGGAACACTCGGAGATAATTCCTTTGGAGATATTGCCTTATCCTGTGAATTGCGTGCACGCACGAGTTAACTGATCTGCTCGGATATTGGCTGACGCACAGGAATGCAAATAGAGAGTGAGATCGACAGCTCAGCACATGTTCTTCACTATAAATAGTCTGACGCGCTTAAAGCCATCATGGTGCGCTGAGAGCCGTGGCTCGTAAGGTTGGAAACTCAGAACATGCAGTAAGCCCTGTGTGTATTTGTGTGGAGGGGCTGACTGGTGGACAGAGCGACAGGCTGCAATGGCTCCTTCTTTATGTGACCTCTAGAGCACACCCACCATGTTGGATCTGATGCAGGTGTGGTGACACTTCTAAGAGTGACTCCGACCACGCCAGCCACCTGTGCCCTCTCCCGCCTTTGGCCTTCTGCACTTGGTCCTAGCACTGGGGCCAGGTGTGGAGGGGGGGGAGTTTAGTAGGTGCTCCGCAAGCGTACTCTCCCCTGGGCTAACTTACTGTGTAACACACTTTGGACCTCGGGGGATACGACAGTCAAACGGTTCATGCGCGCAAGTGTGAAGAGGTGGTTAAGGGAGGAGAGAGTGAGGTGAATACTGCGTAGGTCTGATTCACTAGAAATTTCTTTGCATGCATATCACCGGTACAGGGCACATTTCATGAGGTATTCGGCGGACTTCTTTGCTGACGACGGTCGAAGTGGCATACTCTGGGAACCAGGAACCCCTCGTAGCCCACCTCCTCCATTTAGTTATCAATCTTAGGAAACTGCGCTTGTAGAGCATGATTCTCAAGTACTGTTCAGAATTCATATATTCGGTGTGTTACAGTTACATCAAATCTATTCCAATGTTAAAGCTTTCCATTTCACGTATGTTACGTCAATTTGCATCTATCCAGGGACAACTTAGGCATTTCAAAAGGCATGCACGAATACAGTCTTGGGATTTCCTTCCCGATTGAAGCTTCCTTTAGATTAGAATATCGAGGGTAAACCATGAATTAACCCCTGAACATGGCTTTCTCGTGAGTATATATATATATATATATATATATATATATAAGTAGTGAAAAGAAGGCATCCCAAGAAATAAAGTTGAAGTTGAATACGTTCTATGGGAAATGGAGCTTTTATTGTGTAAATTTTTCAACACCGGTTCTCCGGGTCGTCGTCAGACGCAGGCGGGTAGCAAATGTGGCAAAAACAGTTGACATCGTAATCACGCGAAAAAATCGATACTGGTGTGAACATTGGCACCAGTGAGCGGCCGCTGTGTGTATCAGCCTGTCCTGATTGGTTCTCGTTTCTTCCATTTTATCCTTGAGATGTCTGTACGTCGCATCCAACTCGATATGTCTGTTGATGCATGACTCATCTGAATGCATCGCCTCGAGGAACTCTCGACCTTTCTTGGAGGAACAGGCAGCGACAATCCGAGTTTTATCCCAAGCGAAGGTGTGCCCGGTGTCTAGAGTATGCATAGCTGTTTGGGACAGATGGTCCCGCCTCTTTACTGCCAACTGATGTTCATAGATGCGTGTAGAGGCGGATTTGCCTAGTCTGACCACAATACACGGCATCACACATGCTTCACACGGGATCTTGTAGATGACTTCTTCTTATCCAAATAGTTGACCCTATCCTTAGGGTGGACAAGCTGGGTACGCAAAGTAGTTGTCGGTTTGTGCGCCACACGAATTTGGTGCTTCCCTTAGGTGTCTTTCGACGAGTTCAGACACATTTTTGATGTAAGGAAAGGGTTCGCCATGTATTTATTTTTGGCGCCTCGTTAGAACTACTTGGTTCCTTTTCTTTCGATTTCTGTCCTTTCAAGTATCGGCGTACAAAATCCTTAGGGTACCCGTTCTGCGAAAAATAATTCACACAAGTAATTCAGTTCGATTCGATAGCCCTTCTTCATCGGAGCAATGTGTTTTGCTCGACTGAGTAGACTGTTGACAGCACTCCGTTTGTGAGCGATAGGCTGATTGCTCTCATAAGGCAGAATAACTTCGGCATAAGTTTCCTTGCGATAAACCGATGTGCGTAGTGTTCCGTCGGTCTTTCGTTGTACGAGAACATCCAGGAATGGGAGTTTATTGTCAACTTCCTTTTCGAGTGTGAATTGGATTCCTGGGATTGTGGAGTTGATGATGTTATGGAGCATTTCCAGTTGGTCCTTTTTAACGACAACAAATGTGTCGTCTACATAACGTAGCCATAGTTGAGGATTAACTATATATATATATATATATATATGTATATGTATATATATATATATATATATATATATATGTATATATATGCATGCACTCGAGTACGGCGCAGACAGTCCACACACTGGATTCAGGAGGTGGGTCATAAGCACTTCATCGAACCGAAGTTCATCAGTGCCTCACCACCTGTCATTCTCTGTATATTCTATATATGTATATATTTTTTCGTGACCTGTTCGAGAACTTTGCCACCCATACGGAGCTTGTTTGCTTCGGGAAGCCACTAGATAGGTATGCGCCTATTCCTGTTTGAATAAATACCTGATCTGCAGCGACAGAGAATGACAGGTGGTGAGGCACTGATGAACTTCGGTTCGATGAAGTGCTTATGACCCATGTGCTCGACCCAGTGAGTGGACTGTCTGCGCCGTACTTGAGCGCATCTTTGTGTTTCCAGTCCCAGCTGGTAGTCAAAGTTATGATTGGCTGAATGAAGGCAGAATAAGCCCGAAACAGGCTGTGTCAATCAACCCATATTCTCTGTCGTGTTTCCTCTCTGCATATATATATATATATATATATAATGTTTTGCTTGAATCCATGACCACATTAGATAACTGCCTACTTGAGAGGACAGATTATTAAAGGTAAACTTTAACCCGAGCTGTGCACAATTTCAAGACCCTAATCGTTACCTACTATTACGAATTTTACTCACGCAGTAAAAATCAATGGCGGAGAAAATATACAATTCAGAGCCTGTACTTGGAGGGTTATAGGAGAGACGTTAACGCACGCACCTTCGCCCAACAGAGTACCTATGTGTCCCGTGATATCCCTAGCGTTGGCGACCCAACGAACGGTTACCATAAGCCTGTGCTAGTAACGAGACGTACACCGTATTTACACATGTGCACTTCATGGTCTTGAAAAGTAGCTTTACCTTCAAAGAGTCGTGTCATAGGGACCGCTGAATACCCATCAGATAGGTACTCCTTTTATAACCGTCCGTCCAAAAATGACCTAAACTAAGGAGCTTTCAGTCCACGCGACCACGGACATTTAATTCGATTTCATCTGGAGATATGTTGTGCCTGATAGAACGGGTTTAAATAAAACTATATGTGACAGTGATACTTGTGCTCTCTCCCAATAACAGGTCAATTTCAGTTTGTTATTTTGCCATTTCTGATATAAGACAGGGAATTTTGACCATCAATAATCTGAACTGTTGTTTTAGGCCCATTGACGAACTAAATTTTCTGCCTCTGCACTGTTTATAGTCTGTTGGCGACGATTTTGGTTATAGGAAACTCTTTCCAGCTAAAACTGCGTAAATGCAGATGCGCTACTTAAGTCCGCATGTGTGCGCCCTCTTGTTTAAATATTGTCCGCATTTTGACCAGGGTTGTCACTTAAACAGCAAAGTACAGAACTATTTCTGAAACAGCCTGCAGCAGCTGGCCTCACACTATTTTATTAACGAATAGTTAAAAATACAGAAGAAGAAGAAGAAGAAGAAGAAGAAGAAGAAGAAGAAGAGAAGAAGAAGATGAAGAAGAAGAGGCGTTCCAGTGATCGCTTCTTCTTCTTCTTCTTCCTTCCTGGAACTCGCCTGTTTGCTTCTACCAGCACTAAAGAACACAATTCATCTGGAGGTAGTGGTTGAGGTGTCCACTGACTGCTTGCCTACCATAGGACCGATTTTGTAGATGCGTGTGTGTATGCTGTCTGCATAGGCAACTTGAGTGGTGTATACCGGTTGAGGTGAACCTGTGTAGGTATATCCTCGTGTTTAGGCAGCACATAGGCTGCTAACCATGTGAACAGCAATCGGCTGTCAGCTGAACCCTCCCCGTGTCAAGGAGTGCTGTCGAAGGCAGCGGCCGCCTCCTAACCCGCATTTAAAACCCCGCCTGAATTCAGGGCGGTCAAAAGACAAATTCGGCGGTGGCCTAGTTGTTTTTTTTTCCACGCAACGCGTGGTGATTTTACGCACTTTCAAATTCTCTCGCTGCCATTGGGCGTGGTTAAGGCCAGCGTATTCGCTTTCCTGAAGTTACGCGAATTATCCGGAACTGAAAATTTCAGTTGGCCTAAAGAAATCTGTGCAAGTGCGGCTTCACCGAGTTTTGTAACTTGGCGCGTTCGTCAACAGCTTTGCAACCTCGTTTCGGTGTACTAGAAATCTACCTGAAAAAGTATGACCTACTCTTTTTCTGTCGTTTTTCAACAAAAGATTTTACTATAGGTGAGTAAACGAATCTGGGATGCCTGTTTTGCTTTCCATATTAAGCACAGCTTTGTTCATTAGACGTTCCTGTTTTGCACCTACCGCATATTGGCATCGTAGGGGCTGTACTTGCTGTCCCCACAGACTCTCTTCTTACCACAAACCTAGACTCGCCCTGGGAGTAGCCAAAAAAGACAAGTGACAGGCATGCCTGTGATATCTTAAATATGGAGCACTCATTCGTCATTCAGAAGGGAGTATGGCAGCTCAACTCCATCTGGCAGTAAACTTTCTGTTACTGTTTGCGTCTCTTGTGCAGTCTAGTTTGTACTACGGTGTGGTCTTACTGCTAGACCTTAGTTTTATCTGAAATTTGGTCACTTGAACATGAGTTCTCTCAAATAAACACGACTCAAAAGCCATGCGTTCTGCTTTAAGACTGAGCAGGCGTGTTTAAAATAAACTCAGCGTTAGTCATCCCGAAAACTAAGTGAAATATTTGACTTTTTAAGGCTCATTGTTCCGTCTTCAACTTAAACCGACCGTTTGGTTAATTTTTAGATAGGAATTCAAGTATAAAAACCAAATTTGATTGCAAAACTACTAAACAGAGAATAAGAGCTCTCACTGGCAGTGATAACTTTTATTCTTCCCCCTCCTCCCTCCCGGAAAGACATGGGAACGGGAACCACCCGATTCCGATATATAAGACTCGGTAGCAAGAGATGAAAGGGTAAATTTGTATTATAGATGTCCAATAATGAGATTTCAAGATGATATCTACAATGTTTAACTGGAATACCATTCCGTGTGAAGTATATTGACATGAGAAAGCAGAGTAAAGTTATTTAACAACTTTCCTGCAACGATTGCGCTCACTTTTACGCTGGCTTGATATTCGTCTCAGTTAACTTAAGCAGTCTCTCCACTAGCAAGTATTTCAGACTTCTGTGCTGTGTTACACATGACTAAGACCATATGCAAACTTCAATTCTGCCAAGAATGACTAAAGATGGTTAATAAAATGTGTCTAACTGCATTCATCCTTTTTACGTGGGGGAAAGGAGTCAAGCCTCTAGGCGCACATGAATTGAGTCGACACTGCGGTCTGATCACTTTTTAAGCTCGTGTTGATGTGTTACAGTTTGGTTTTTTAATTTTCCTCTCTAGCTTTCTACTCCGTCTCTCATTATTTCTCAATTGCTCCACCACCGAACAACTGCCTTCAGTTCTGTTATTTAGAATTACTCTAAGAAGGGCACATTTTACTCCATTAATCCTTCGCTTCGCTTGTAGGTAGGGGTTTTGCTGACTTCGACTTATTTTCTTGATCTTCTGTGCTAAGCATAACGTCAATTAAACCTAGTATGGACTACGTACTCCCGTTCGTCCGTCCTCTTAATATTTCACCCTCTGGTGCTCCAAGGTCACTGCTCTGGTTATTTTGGAAGGAAGGTGATTCAACTTGTATGAATGCAACCTCAGCCTTAACAGGGGGATATATTTAGGCACTCTATAATTAGTTGCTCAATTTAACTGAAAATAGAAGCAGCTACAAAAATTTCACGAGTTCTAAAGAATATTCAATTTCGAACAGAATATAGACGGATTTTGTTTGGAAGAAGAAGACAAGATTGATGGAGCAATAACTTTATTAGCAATGCCGAAAAATAAAAGGGAAACTGGCGGCCAGTTCAGGCTCATTAGACGTCAACAGGTAGTCATACCCAAACCCAGGTGGTGCCCCACCCGAGGTGCGGACCCACTACCTGTTGAATAGAAGCCCAACACTCTAAGCATTGAGCCACGGGCTCATTGTCTTGCCCTTTTAGATCGGGAATATTGAGTGCATTCGTAAGTGAACGCTAGCTGATCTCTAACGGAACTCACCCGTTCAGTTCTGCTTCAGGCTCACTCTGGAGTCCCAACAGCAACCGTGTATCTCCAATCTCCCTTTGTTGGCATTGGTTATCTGCCTCTACTACTACTTACCGCTGTTTGACTGCTGATGGGGCTCGAGAGTGAGCCCCAAGGCAGAACGGGACGAGTTATTTCCGTTAACGATCGGCCATCGTTCATCAACGAATGCAATAGCTTCATTCGCTTGATGCTTCCGCATTCATGCTCAAACCCATCATCAGGGACAGCATCGGATATGGGTAATTCGTACACTGGAAAAAAGAGCATTTAAAGGATGCAGTCGCTATGTTTCTGCATTCTTATATGAATTAAGGGATCTTCCTTTCATCGAGGATTGTTGCCCTCTGGTGCACTTTTCATTTGTTAGCTAGCATGCGGAGCGTTACCTTCTTAAATTTTATCATCTATGTTGGATTTTGGTCTAATAATGGCTCGGCCAACAAGCAAAATGGAATTGACGTATGGAAATGCGTTCGCATGCGTGTACCCCGGTTGGCTTATTAATTTGGCTAAATTAAGTCTTACCGTTGAATACGAGTTGGGGAGGTATTCGCACTTATTGATTGGCTAGGGTCCCATAAACCATGTCTGAGGCCACTCGCGGGTCACCCGACTGTCACTTCTCTAGCATTTCGGCCTCCTGCAACTTGAATGTATGGCTAGGTCATGTCGACTGAGCCGTGACTTGAGAATTGATGTTAGTTGTCCGCACTGCTGCCAAGTGTTCGGCATTCCGCGTCCAGATAAGTCTTCCAGTTTCTCAAACGGAGTGGCTTTGCCCGTAACCGTAGCAGATCCGATAAACGACTCCAGATGTTTTCTTGCTGCGACCAGGGGGATTAAGGGTCTCATAAACTGACGCTTAATGATTGCCTCACGTTTGTGTGCGACTCCAAAGCCAAGTCGAAGATGTATTTGAGCGTGAAGCTGGAACATCAGACCAATAAAGTTCTTGTTCCAGCAATTGCGTTTACCTTTTCTCAATTACTTACTGGGACTCGCATTTTCGCTTGCATCGGTAAACTTATGTTCACCAACATTCCAAACCCTCACTCCAGTGCCTACAGGCACCGCTGTGCATTCAGCTATCAACCATTACTTTCACAAGCGATGGTCGTTGTGTGAGCTCATTCTGCTTACTATCATAGCAAGTTATCCCACATATACATTATGAAATTACACTATCGAGGATAAGACAAAACACAAAGCATGCTTAGGATGTAATACTGGAACCACTCTGGCATGAGTCCATTGCTAAGGGCTGATAGTAAAAACGGAACAAGTGGCAGTTCTATAGGTACTAGTCAATTAAAAACCGAGGATGCAGGTCTGGATGTGACTGCTTAGGACTTTGAATATCGATTGCCTGCATTCTCATTGGAGGCCAAGGCATCAATCGGCTTGTCTTGTTCCTCGCATGAGCCATTAGCTTTACGGCTGCGAACCTAACCTCGTGATCCGTTTTGTTGGTGTGAGCAGCCACTTTGGGTAATTTTTCAGCCCAGCGCGCAGCCAACTTAAAGTTGTGACTGAGGAATCCAAGCATGCGTTCAGGTTGACTTGTGTAATAACAAGGACCGTTTAGGTACCAGGCTGCTGCTGTCATCTCTGACGATGAGTTCCCATGTGCGTTCGAAAGTTCAAAATGAGCATCCTTCTGGAACTCTCTCAGCATTAAATTTCGTAAATCAAACGTACAGAATTACTCTCACTGAAGCCTGCCAAATAAACTGGTCCCCACATAATTCATCCACTTGCTTTTCGATTATTTTTATGTTACAGTTTATTTGGTGAGGGTGATAGGCAACGCCCTTGGAAATTCTACTATTGCCCGAGGCACTATGTGAGCCGGTGTCGAGGATATTCCGCAAGTTCATGGAAGAAAGAGAACTGTCACAGGAAGTTAAAACTTCCCTTAACTCCCCGATAAAAAAAAGGGTCCAGGCTGGAGCCGGGAAATTACTGTCCCGTTAGTTTATCTAGAGACATTTGATGACGTATCTGGAGCCCCCCATGGCTTTTGCCCTGGCCACTCCTGTCTTACGAGTGTTCTTTATTCACATGAAATATAGACAAAAAGTATAGACTAAGACCGTCCAGTTTATATCATTTTTTTCGACTTCAAGAAGACTCCTCATAGTTCGCCGTAATTATTTTCATCCATTATGAACAGAAGTATATTTGCTGAAAATTTTGAAATTTTATTTTCAAAATAAAGCTTAGCTCTATCTCTCTCGTTTCAATTAAATTCTAATATTTCTTTGAGTTTACGGATACGTCTCACCTATGCGTTCATCCATATAAGATCAAACGCTAATGTATGTGCATAAATCAACGAAATTTTCTTTCAGTCAACGGTTTTTTCAACCATGGAACACATTTCCACGCGAAATATTGGTGTCCGATACCTTGGATGACTTGAAACGGCAGTTGGATTGCTTAATGTTTGGTAACCGACGTCTCCTACTACAGAACAATCTCCGGTCAGCCATGAACTTTACTTCCTGATTTGAATTTATACTATAGCACAACTACACTTTTGACGTAAAATTTTCCATAAACCCTTCACATATCTCTATTTTTATGCTTTCTGTATATACTTTCATTTAGAATTTCACGGGTTCATAAAAAGTTTTATCAAGGGCTTTGCCTGTAACCCTCAAATAACGATACACAAATATACATTTGGAATTTGAACTTCATCACCATTCATACTCATAATTGCAAAGCCCGTCTATGGGTTTGAAAAGCCTGTGAATGAATCCAGAGAACTGCAATCGGTCCGCCCACAAAGAAACCTTCGTAATCAAGACGTAAGATCCTCAGACAATGAAAAATTGTTGGTAAAAGTCTCTAGGAAAAGTGCCATGTTTGTTACTTTCAGGGAGTTCCTGCTGAATCTCTTGAATAAATAGCTGATGGTAATCCTCTCAGCTGTTATCTTCGGAGTACATCCTGTTCACTTTTTGAGACAAATTATTGAAGGAAAGCAAAGAGTGCTCCACATTTTTCCAGCTGTTACATTAACCGTTAAATCGTTGCAATTGAAAAGGACAAATGGTGTTCCTAGAAGAGTATAGGGCTTAACAGCTCGTTAAACTGCCTAAAGCTTGTGAGCAAATACCTAGCTCCGTTTGCGCACTCAGGATATTTCCGGTTACAAAATAATTCAAAACGGCTAGAAATGGTATTTGCCTAGAGCCTGTTGAAGTCAAACACGCGACCCGATCACTAACTTCACATGAACTTGAATTTATTAAGTGCATGTTATAGCACATATAAGCAAAAGCGTTATACAGGTGGCAGTAGGAAGAAGCCATTGCAGTCTGACACTCGATCTTGCGTAGAATTGAGTTAGCCTGTCAGTTAGCAAGCTTCTATGCCATGACTGCGTGTTTGAAGTGATATTTTTCAAAGTATGTCTATTGTGTATAGGTAAAAACTTAAGCGCTCGATCTGGGGCCTTGGTTTTATTAGTTTACTGGTCTTTAACCTGTATGCTTATATAGTCGACTGGACCCATGAGATCTTACGCTATTTTAGCGCAGTGAGAATGTATTATACTGACATTATGACTGTTACAATACTTTGCTAACATCAACTCTAGGCAAATAGAACGCAGGCACATTCTACACATAAGCATTCACCACCGCATGCATGTGGGTGGTGCATGTGCATTCAACTCTAAGGGCATAAAATTTTGGTAGCCCTAAAACTCAGAAAACACATAGTAAATTCACTAAGCTAAACGCGCCTGACCCTCACTTGAAGCATATTATTACATAACTTATTTTATTCATCCGTTCACATATACCCTTTGGAAGAGCTGGTTACTCAATGGAAATTAACCCCCCATAATGCATCTATATGCAAGGAATGTGTCCAATTTTTGTGTCATTCCATTTTTCGAACAAAGACGGGGTAATAATTTTTAATTTTAACGTAAATACAGCTCATTAGCTAACCCAGAAAATTTTATTGTCAGTGAATCAGAGCTTCCACGGCTTCTTGCTGTTTACTTATTTGCTATTATTAATATTAAGTTCATTCCATTTTCCTACGGCGAAAATTCCTTTGATTGAACCACCAACGTAGTTAGCGGAAAGATTTGAACCTTTGGAATTTCAATACTTCCGGGAATTATGCGTCGCTGCATTCTCATCAACACTATAGGCTGTCAATGGCTAAATTTCCGCTGCTGGATGGGTGCCTGTTGGATAAATTTTACATTATGATATCAGTAGATAGAAATGATTGGGCATTTTCTAAAGCATTATAAGTTCCCTGGCAAAGGAATAGCAAGTAGTTATGAGATTTGACTGTTTAATGGAATACACCGAAGGAGTCATTGGTTTACGTTTGACAAGGATTTCACTGGCCTGTTTCCCAAATTAGAAAACCTCTCATAATATCAATTCTATGTTAATTTAATGGAGTAATACTGTTAAGAATAACCTGCCCTCAGGTAAAACTAAACTTGTCTTATAGTGATGATCAAAGGCTTAATATAATTTCGAAACTTCAAGTGCAACAATAAGTAAAAGAAAACGAAGCAAGGTTTGCAAAAAGTATTACCAAAAACCTATCTCAAACCAACTAATTGAATATAATGCAAAAGCAGAAAGCATAAGTACGAATGGCAAGCTATTATCCAGGACGATGACGTTCAATATATAAATGTATGCTAATAAGCTATTCGTCACTACCCCATCATAAGCAGCCGACGATTACACCAAAGTATTATTTTCTGTGTTTAAGCTTCTATTACCGATGAGTGAAATCAGACAAAATATAGGGATATCGGAGGTAATTGATGGGTTTACGAAATTGCTTTGTTTGAACAAACAAAAGACAGTGTTTTAATCCACCATTTGGAAAAACGGTTTTCATTATGTGGCTAATTTTAATCTGATAGAAATGATTCGGATTTTTCGCGCGAGCCGTGTAAGTTGTGATTAAACCTCATTCCAGAATAGCTTAAGACGATTATCGCTCGGAGACTTCGTTTCCATAGGCTATACTAATAAATGGCTCTTTAATAGTTATTGTTGATATTCCAGCTACGTAGATGGATATCCCATCACTAACTAACGTTAGTTAGTGATGCGTAAACATACGTTATTCGAATATGCATATTTCAATGCTAAGATTGCTTGTTGCTTTCCTTCTATATTGCAGTTAAATAAAGGTATTTTGCGTTGTCATTTACCATTTAGCAATATATATATATATAGCCGCGGCCTCATGCAATGTAAGAATGAATTAAAATATATTAAATGAGAAATTTATTGTCGCTGAATCAAACGGTTTGAAACATGCAGTTAGACACATATATACCCGCGAAGAATATGCTTTGGTATAAGACTGCGTCAGTAGGCGTCTGCCTAATATTTACCGTGCAAAATGTAATGTCCACGGAATCTCATTGGAGATTTTCATAAATGTTTTATTTTTATCAGGTACCTTTCTACGCATACATTAGCTATTTTTCTGCCTATAGATGATGGAAACCAGACTGCGTGGTAGAGAGATCAAATAAGACCTCTTACTGCGTTGTTTTGAGTTGATATAATTTATTGGAAGCTTGGCAGTTATCATTTTCCCCACTATCATCTCTAAATTGTTTAAAAATCAACTATTTTAGTGAAAGATGGTCAGGTTAGTTAGCAATTATTTTCCGAGTTTTTGTGTTGTAGCTTAAAGTGATACCTGGTAGTGAAAGCTTAGCCTTTTGAATCTTAAAACTCAATTATATTCATTACTATGCCATTGCGGCTATGGTGTTCGAAATGAAAGCTTATTGGCACGTTTGGACGAAAATGACATTTGCGTCTTATATCTTAACATAATTATGTTTTTCATTTATCCTATAAATTAAAATATTAAATGGAAGAGTTCAATTTAAAGAAAATAAAAATATTAGTGACAAATGTTTAAGCAACATTATCAAAGGACACAATTGGAAGTAATATGTTGGATGGGCGAGGCTTGAGTTTGTCTTCACTTCCTTCATCAGCAGGCTGGTTTGGACGATTTATGTCTTGACAATTAATGCTGCGTTTAGAATTGAATCACGCTGCTGGCAAAAACGATTTTTAAGGAAAATTTCGTTTGCTTTCTGTTCTTGTGTCCTAAATCTCTTAAGCATGCGTTATTTAGACTGTTTCTTTAAGGAAATTTGGCAAACCAAGCGATTTCAAAGGTCAGAGTTTTTAAACATTGTGAACTAGTTTATCTAAACCATAGTTTTCTGTTGTTTGTAGAAAAAACTGTTTTATATATTCTTGTTCATTTTTAATTCACTATTTCATTCAACTTGAAGTACGAGTTTATGTCTTGTCGGATTATAGAGAACATGTGTCGTTTTTACGAAGGAATGGCGTTTATAAGTCTCCTCTTATTGCAGGATAGAACTATGGTAGTTCAATTTGGTGGCCTTGTAGAATACTGTGCGGTGACCCTTCATCAATGTACGATAATTATGACCAATAACCACAGGGAAATTGGAAAATGTTTCAACTTTCTCATCATTAGGCCTATGTGCTTGTCTGCTGACCAAAGTTCAGAGATTTATCGATTGCCTGGTTCTTTCATTTTCTCATTCCGCTATTTTATGAACCATGATGTACTGGATAATTTGATAACTAAGTTAACTAGGTTTTATCGTCGTTTGTTATTATCCGAAATATCGTCTTTCAGTATTCGATATTGTCCGTAATTTATCAATTTTCTCCTTATAGAGCTTCCAGCGACCATGCAGCGAAAGTTTAAAAAGAAATTGGAGTTCGCATCTCCGAAGTTTCTTATTAAATTCGCAAATCGCTTATGTATCGCGGTTTCAATTAGGTACAATAGCAAAATGGAAAGAGCAATTGGGAGGGTAATATTTTCTTAAAGCCTACATATTCTTCCGATGTTTCCCATACCTATTATTTCGAATTTATTTTTTGTATGTGCCTTCAATTCTATTTAGACGTTTCATTTCCGAAATTAAAATGCCATGGCATTTCTATATTGATTAAAGTGCAGCTTATTTATTGGAACGATTTTCCATTTCATGTACAATCAAACCCTTCTAAGAAACCAAATGTTAATGATACATTATAAGTTTGATCCATGCAATAATATTTTTTCATCGAACGAGGTGGTTATTAATGTGGCAGTGGCAAATCTGTACGGGTACATTGAGAAACATTCACAAAGTAAGTTGACCACATTTAAGGAGTATTTTCTGTTTTCAAATCCTTTCCTAGATTAAGGTCTGCATGGACTTCACTTGATAGAAATACTTCCTTTGAGCGGTTACATGCTTTTTTGATGCATTCATCGCAAACTATAATCTCCATAGTCTCTTTAAATCCTGTCGAGACAGATACGCCTTATGCATGTTTTCCTTCATTGTGTTCGGGTTTTTCGTTGCGTTTTTAGTACCAAATGGATAACAGCAACTCTCATTTTGTACATCTGATATCTACATTTATTGAATACATAAAACAAGTGCGTTTTAGTTGTCTCAGTACTGTAGCGGTTTCTTAGCAATAGATATGATAATGGGACGCTCGGTTGCGATCGGCTGACTGATGAAAGTTAACAAGCCAGAAATGGCCTTTTCAGTCTCCCTTATCTTTTGCGGTACTCCTATTCTGCGTATAATATATATGTTACATATATAGCACACTAAGGGTCTTGTCTGATCATTTCACTTTCTCCTCTGTCCATTTGTTCTGATAACGGGTTTATGTCACCAACTTGAAAATTCACCCGTACACTTCGATTTTCCGATGAGCCTTCCTTCATTTTATTATCTTGGAATATACTATATCAGTTTTTTAGTATCTATATATGAAAAAGATGGTAAACCATACTCTCAAAATAGTTACTAGCTCAAATCCCAGACACGTGTTTCGCTGATATTTCTGCTGCCTAATGACGAAGGAACGAGAGTTGCGGCGCCTCCGTGTGTCCCCCAGCGTTCTCTTTGCGTTTACTGTTATACGAACTCCAGGTAATAATTTCAGAAATTATTAAGGTCAGGACATGGATTTAAATGTTCCGGTCATTTGGTTTTTGCGTTAGACCCACAATTATTGATTACCTTCGACTCGAATGTTCAATCATATTTCGGGTGTGATTCTTAAAAGCCATATTCGGATTATTTAACTCTTTTTAACTTATATATTAAAGTGGAACCGACAAAGACAAGGGAGACCGGAATGGCCATTTCTGGCTTATTAGCCGTCATCAGCCAGTCATACCCAATCCCAAGTGTGGCACACCTGGGATTCGAACCCGCGACCTTTGATAATTGAGTCGTACGCTCTACCATTGAGCCACGGGCTCGTTGTTTTGTCGGTTGCGATCGAGAATATGATGATAGTTTGTTGCTCTTCGATCTGCTTAAGGAACATGTATGTTCCGTTGTGCCTGGAGCTCAGACTAGAGCCCTCGCAAGCGGTCGCATAGCGACATGTAGCATATGTTGTTATAGTGGAACCGACAAAGACAAGGGAGACCGGAATGGCCATTTCTGGCTTATTAGCCGTCATCAGTCAGTCATACCCAATCCCAAGTGTGGCACACCTGGGTTTCTCCCTTGTCTTTTAGGATTCTTGCAGTCGCCTCTGCAACGTTCCTCACATAGGGGATTGCGAGCCAAAACTTTGGCTTCTCGTCATTCGACCGCTCAAACGGAGGCTTCCTGGGGCATTTGCGGATGAAGGACTTTGGATAACCGTTGGCTGTAAAAAGAGCATGTAAGTACTCCATCTCCTCCTTCTTCCCAGTGTCGTCGCTGCAGTGTGTTTGTACACGTCGGAAGAGGGTTCTGACACAACTACGTTTGTAGCCAACAGGATGGTTGCTTCGGAAAGTCCAAGGTCCTTCATCCTCAAATGCCTCAGGAAGCCTCAGTTTGAGCGGTCGAATAAAGAGAAGCCAAAGTTTTGGCTTTTAATCCCCTATTTGAGGAACCTTTCAGAGGCGACTGCAAGAATCCTAAAACCTTTAGGAATTGGCGTGGCTCATAAACCAGAATGCACCATCAGTCAGCAAGTCATGAAGCCCAAGGACCCGCTACCAGTGACAGAACAATCAGCAGTGGTCTACAGCATACCATGCCAAAATTGTGATGCAAGGTATGTTGGCGAAACGGGCAAGCGCCTGGGCACAAGGTTGCATGAACACCAACTTGCAATCAACCGCAAAGACAAGTTATATTTGGTTTATGGTCACGCACAACAGCTGAACCATGATTTCGCCTTTGAGAAAACAAGGGTGATTGGCCGAACCAATGAGAAGATGGCAAGATTGGTGCTCGAGAGCTGGTCCTCGACTGGCACAGTCAACCGAGTTATAGACTTACATCCCGCCTACCAGGCGCTTCGTACACGGCTCGGATCAGTTCGGCCAGGGCCAATAAGGCAAACGAGCACACGGAACCGAGAGCCCAGGCTCACGGAAATGCGGCAAGGGCCGAAGGTCACATGACTGAAGTCAGACACTGCCTCACAAATGCGCCCGTAAAACGGATAACAACTCACGAGAGCAGCAACGACTGATCAGTCCGCTGATTGACGTGGGGGAGGCCAACAGGCACGCTTCCTTGCCTAAACCTACGACGGCTCCAAAGGGGACAGCAGTCACGCGAGCCCGCCGGCGTTCAACCTTGGGGAGGTCTAAGGAAATCAGCGGCGATCGGGCAGGTCAAAGTTCACGCGTCCACCATGGATATAATACGAGGCACGCGGCAAGACTGACTAACTCAACACCACCAGGAGCAGCAAGACTTTACTCTGATAATGGAATCGAGAAGGCTTTCGAAACGTCAGTACAAATACAATTTGGTCCATGAACTCGCCCCCTCTTCTTCTTCGTTTTCTTCAGGAGATGATGAACGTGATATATATATGATGGAATGGAACCATCATATGCTACACGTCGCTATGCGACCGCCTGCGAGGGCTCTAGTCTGAGCTCCAGGGCACAACGGAACATGCATGTTCCTTAAGCAGATCGGTGAGCCCCACACTATCATCATATTCCCGATCACAACCGACAAAACAACGAGCCCGTGGCTCAAATGGTAGAGCGTTCGACTCAAATACCAAAGGTCGCGGGTTCGAATCCCAGGTGTGCCACACTTGGGATTGGGTATGACTGGCTGATGACGGCTAATAAGCCAGAAATGGCCATTCCGGTCTCCCTTGTCTTTGTCGGTTCCATTCCATCATATGCTACACGTCGCTATGCGACCGCCTGCGAGGGCTCTAGTCTGAGCTCCAGGGCACAACGGAACATGTATGTTCCTTAAGCAGATCGGTGAGCCCCCACACTATCATCATATTCCCGATCACAACCGACAAAACAACGAGCCCTCGGCTCAATGGTAGAGCGTTCGACTCAAATACCGAAGGTCGCGGGTTCGAATCCCAGTTGTGCCACACTTGGGATTGTGTATGACTGGCTGATGAGGGCTAATAAGCCAGAAATGGCCATTCCGGTCTCCCTTGTCTTTGTCGTTTCCACCTTATCAATATATATATATATATATATGTATATATTGCTGATAGAAGCGAAGCTGCGTGTCCCCTGACATAAATGAGAATAAAAGGTGATCTCAGGGACCATAGGTGTATTTCCTGACGTTTCAAAAGCATACAAGCTTCCATCGTCGGAGGTGAGTATCTTACCGCGTCTCACAGTATTTATAGGGGGTGCTAGCCATTTTGTAACACAGGGTTGATTGTATGGGTTTACCTTAACGGTGTGCACTATAGAAGGACGGAGTGGGGTGTCCTTGATTGGCTTTGGCGTTCTTTGCCGGCATACACACAGGAAGCGGGGTGAAAAAGGGGGGAGGAGGAAATTGCTGTCAGTTGACATGCTCTCGTTGAGGGGGGCGGCCATTGTCTGGGTCGGCATTGACCTTAATTGGCGCCCTGGGTCGATAGTCATGTTTGTGTCCTGAGGGCATGTCTCCTCTTCTGTCGGGGTAGTAATTGATACGGCGGTAATCATGACTGCGGCTTCGTCGGCCCCGAATTGTGGCGTGGTTAGGTGCATATCCGTCCTAGGTTCTCCCGCGGTGGAATTCACGCTTGGCCTAATTCCGTGTTTGCTCTTCCGTTCGATGAGCTGCGCCCAGAGGGCCTGGTAGGCTGCCGGAAGGTCGACACAACGGTTGATCGACGTAGGCTCCGTGTGCCAGGCTTTGATTGTTTCCCTGGTTACGCGGTCATTTCCTGGACCCAGGATTTCGGCGTTTTGGAAGGCAAACGTGTGCCCAGAGTTTGCACAGTGTTCCGCCACCAGAGACAATGGGTCCATTCTCCTCACTGCCCGCATGTGTTCGGTAACACGGGTTTGCAACCGCTTCCCTGTCTCTCCGACGTAGTTAACTTCACAGGAGTCACATTGGATCCGGTAGATTATGTTTGACGTCTCACCTCGTGGAAGGAAGCAATTTCGACCTCTCCCCCTTCTTCACCTCGCTTCCTGTGTGTATGCCGGCAAAGAACGCCAAAGCCAATCAAGGACTCCCCCACTCCATCCTTCTATAGTGTACACTGTTAAGGTAAACCCTTACAATCAACCCTGTGTTAAAAAATGACTATCACCCCCTATAAATACTGTGAGACGCGGTACGATACTCACCTCCGACGATGGAAGCTTGTATGCTTTTGAAACGTCAGGACAATACACCAATAGTCCCTGAAATCGCCTTTTCTTCTTATATATATATATATATGTATATATATATATATATATATATATATATATATATATATATATATATATATATATATTTGGCTAATAGAAGCAAAAATGCGCGTCCCCTGACATATATATGTTTTAGACAGAAAATCGTTGAACATTTCACAACAAACTGACAAAAACCAGAAGTGTTCAAAGACAGTCCTAAGTCGGTCATCGAAAATCCCCGCGACAACGGGAGAGTGCGTGCTTTCTAAAAATCTGAAATACAATCTTTCTAACTATTTGGGACTTCTTGCATACTTGGAATCCATCATATCGACTGTGAACCTCACAAAAGACGAACGGTTAACTATCCGAAATAGTACCATACAAGCCTTAAAAGACCGAAAACATTTTTCAGCACTATTAAAAAAGAATGTCAAGCGTTAAAGGTTCGTAAAACTGACAAGGATATTATCATTCTCCCCGTGAACAAGGGTTACGCGAGTGCGGTTTTCAACAAAACAACACAATGAGAAGATGCTGTCATTTTTTATAAGATGGATTCTCATACGAGCCACTGTGCGGACCCTATAAAGACACAGAATTCATCTTTTGATAAGGTGTTGAAACGTCTCACAGAGAATAAGCAACTGTCAAAAGATATTGCTTAATCCCTGAGACAAACTGAACTAACCATCGCGAAGATTTATGGACTTCCTAAAGTCCACAAAACTGAAGTTCCAGTGTGACCGATAGTCTTATTAATCGGTGCGCCCAACTACAAAATTTCCAAGTAGTTATTCCAAAAGCTTCATCCGCTTACGAAGAATTTGAAACCTCAATTTAGAATTCCACGGAGTTTCTAAAGAAATAAAAAGGAACGACAATCTCCTCAGATAAAATAATGGTCTCCTTCGATGTCGTTTGCCTCTTTACGTCTAACCCGTTAGCTCTAGCAAAACAATACAGAGAGGAACTTTTGCTGTCCCACGATACGGATCTTCCAGCAGCAGTGGTACTCGAACTCATGGACCTATGTTTGGAAACTAACTTTTCATTTGACCGAAAATTCTGTAAGCAACTGAAAGGAGCTCCGATGGGGTCACCTATCTCTGTTTTCTCGCCGAAATCACAATGCAGAAACACGAGGCCATGGCTTTCCCATTAGTTAATCCTTAATTATGGCTGCGTTATGTAAACGAAACATTTGTTGTCGTTACAAATGACCGACTAGAAATGCTTCATAACACCATCAACTCCACAATTCCGGGAATTTAATTCACACTCAAAAAGGAAGTTGACAATAAACTCCCATTCCTAGATGTTCTCGTACAACGAAAGACCGACGGAACACTATGCACATCGGCTTATTGAAAGGAAACTTATGCCGAAGTCATTCTGCCTTATGAGAGAAATCAGCCCATCGCTTACAAACGGAGTGCTGTCAACAGTCTACTCACTCGAGCACAAACACATCACTCCGACGAAGAAGGCTATCGAATTGAACTGAATTACTTTTGTGAATTATTTTTGCAGAACGGGTACCCAAAGGATTTTGTACGCCGATGCCTGAGAAGACAGAAGTCGAAGGAAAAGTAACCAAGTACTTCTAACCAGGCGCCAAAAATAAATACTTGGCGAACCCTTTCTTAAATCAAAAATGTTTCTGAACTCGTAGAAAGACACCTAAGACACCAAATTCATGTGGTGCACAAACCGACAACTACTTTGCGTACCCAGCTTGTCCACCCTAACGAAAGGGTCGACTATTTGGGCAAGAAAGAAGTCATCTACAATATACCGTGTGAAGCATGTGATGCCGTGTATTGTAGTCAGACAGGAAAATCCGCCTCTTCACGCATCTATGAACACCAGATGATAGTAAAGAGGCGGGACCATCTGTCCCAAGTATCTATGCATACTCTAGACACCGGGCACACCTTCGCTTGGGATAAAATTCGGATTTTAGCCGCCTGTCCCTTCAAGAAAGGTCGAGAGTTGCTCGAAGCGATGCGCTTAGATGAGTCATGCAGCAACGGGCATATCGAGTTGGATGCGGTGTACAAAAATCTTAAGAAGTGGAAGAAACGAGAACCAATCAGAACAGACTGATGCACATGGCAGCCGCTCAGTGGCGCAAATGTTTACGCAATTATCAATTTTTTAGTACAGTTAGCAGGTTAAGTTTTTTTGTCGCATTTGCTACTCGCCTGCGTCTGGCGACGGCCCGGAGAACCGATGTTGAATATTTACGCAATAAAGCTCCTTTTCCCATAAAAAGTATTCAACTTCGATATATATATATATATATATATATCGATTGGGTATGACTGGCTGATGACGACTTATAAGCCAGAAATGGACATTCTGGTCTCCCTTGTCTTTGCAGGTTCCACTTTATATATATATATATATATATATATATATATATATATATATATATATATATATATATATATATATATATATATATATATATGTCGAAATACCGGCATCCCGATAAATTTTTATTAGTTATAGGTAAATTTATTTGGAAACAAAAGAGAATGCCATGTCTGATGTAGATGGCCGCGAAATATTGTGGTTCTATATAACTTGTCATTGAGTAACAGCTGTTGTTAGGGCATGGGCGCAAGTCAGTGAAGCGTGTTCGCATCGGGTGTTCAGATCGACAGGCGGTTGGTGCTTGTCATATTAGGCTGCCAATCTTCAAGGAATTTTCGCACTTATTTGATGTTAGCCACGATAATCACATCAGTGCAGTCACGTTTGAAGTCGTGCCGTTACTCAAGTCTTGCACAAGCATGGGTGACAACGGGTCACTCGGCAAATGGCTAGCCTTCTGTTTGTTGATGCGAGCCCCAAAACGTCGGCCTGTATGGCTAACGTATGCACAAGGCCATTTGGCGCGTGGGATTTGGTATATGGCATTGTTTATTTGCCCTCTAGGTATTGGGCTTTTTCGCCGGTCTTATGTTATGAGTAGGGAGGCTTTTGCCTTATCGTAAAACCTACAGTCTTAGCTTAAAAGACAAAGGGCAACCTTATTATGCAATCTATGAGCTCGGTTTTTCATGGCAACCCATGAAGTCCCTTTCAATTGTTTGGTTTCCTCTCATCCATTTCATAAACGTGCGGTCATCTGACAAAATAGCTTAAATACGAAAATCGAGGCAGGAGCTATTCGAAAACCAAAGAGCTTCATTTACGTGGCGTTCAATTCAAACATGTGCTTTATTATACGTGATTGAAATGTAATGGTATTTGCCATTTATATTGCAATTTTACATGGACTGATTGATCTAGTATGAATTTAAATAACTGTAACCTTCATCTAGTTCTTCTGAAAATTAATTTTACTAAAGCATTCGCTTGTATATGTTGGCCGTGACCTAGAATTATATGCTATAAAATTCTATGGTTCTGCTTTCACGCATCGCTCTTTCACTTATATGTGTCATTTTTGATTAAAAAGAAAAATACCTTGAATACTCTAGGATAATGTTCTTACTCTTGTCAAAATTTAGCTGAATAACTGAATATTTTGCATAGGCCTCAACTAGCATTCTTGATCTTAACAGCTCGCGTTTGGAAGTTTTCCCGAATCTACAACGTGGTGAACTTGCGAACTCATTCTTCGAATCAATCAAAGATCATGAAACTAACCTTGTTGATTCTTCAGCGCTCCTTGGGGTCCGTGTTCTTCGTTCTTATCTTTTTATCTACGTATAAAAACCTAGTTAGTCGTTTTCTGCATGTCTGCAAAAATGCCGTTGAATTTACGACAGCCGGTGAAGTCCTGTAAAAGACTGACAAAGAATAAATCGTGAGCCGTACAAGATTAATTCCTTGATTTAACAAGAACCAACTCCAATACTCTAGTTTGCCTTTAGAATGCTATGCAGCTCTGTGTTTGGCTCATAACGTTATTGCATCTCTGATAAAATGTTTTCATAAGCGAAAATTCTTATTGCCTTGTAAGGGCTTCACAAATTGGACTAAACATTTGTGTCTTTTTCTGTATTTTCCTTTCCTCCATGCTCAGGCATAATTATCCAGTAACTCGGAAAAGCAAAACGATAAGTTAGTTTTCGGTTACATTTGGCACTTTTCAGTTGACAACTGACATTTTATCGAATCGAAACGTCGGTGTGAATTTGTAGCAATTTCTCCTTACCCGCCTGCATATTTATCCAATGCTGGTAAACCGAAAAATAAATGTCAACGTGTTAGAGGGGGCATCCTATACAGACTTTCGCGATATCCTACACTTTATAGCCTCTTATTCAGCCGCAGGCTATAATTGTGCTGTTACACGTAGTAATTGTTCGCAGTTAAACTAGGGGTTAAAACATTGGCAATGTCATTAAATTCCGCATGTTGCATCATCTTTACCTCGTTCAACTACATGCAGGAAACAGTGTTCAGCAACAAAAATTATCTAAAGACACTTTTAACGTGGTATAATATTCCGCCCAATGTAACAATCATAAGGCAGACTGGACCTTCTAAAAGCCTTACAGCTTAAATTCTTGGCACAGGTGAAACCGGACTGGTACCGCCACCAGCCTTCTTTCCAAATTTGGTTCAAGTCCGCTACCGCAGATTTATTTCTGTCTTACCCAGCAGCACGTGGGATCGATGGATAGCCTGTGTTAGGTCGCGATGCAAACTTTAAGCTACTATAAAAGGTTAACGCATTGGCTCCCAATCGACCAGAGATGACCTGCCGTGTTTATCGACCTTTACCTAGTTTTTCGAGAATGCAACCTCACAGCTTGCCTTGTTTCTCTTCCTTTTGTGGATGTGCCATCAGATGATCTCAAAGGCCGGAATTGCGTACACGGACCCACGCTTGAGCAGCTTCATGGCCGCCCTGCGCAATATTTCTAATTCACGACGCGAACCAGAGCATACAGACACGCTTCACGGACTGAAAATGGACAAGGAAGAGTTTTTCAGGTGAGTTTCAAAACACGGGGGCGTCTCTTACCTTCCAGTTTGTGTTTAACTTTTCCTCCATTTTTTCAGTGATATTTTAGCGTCTGCTTCCTTTCAGAGTTGTTTGGCGTCGTGTCTCTTTTTGTACTGTACAACAAGCGCCTCCTTTCGCCAGCCTAAAATTCTCTACCGTACAATGGGACTCAGTGCCTTTACTCTAAAACTTTTATAGATACAATTGTTATAGATAAATATTAGGGGCTCCGTATGGACCATCAGAAATATGGAATTCGCATGACCAGAAAATCCGTGTCCCCGATCGAAGTTGGATCGCTGATCTACGGAGTTCAGGTGCATTAATCTATCGTTGGGCTACGCTCGGCGTATTTGTTAACCGAACGGATTTCTTCTACTCGCCATTGGTCTGATTGACCTCCCATCTATGACCTTGTAGATTCGATGCACTCGCAAATGGTTTTAAAATCGTTTTCAAGAGCATACCTTTTGAACTCAATTCCGAGATTTCAAATAATATGCATAGATAGGCATCTTTTAGCAAAAAAAATCGGCCTGCATGCAGTACTTGCCCCTTAATAATTTTTCCTGCTTGGCTGCACCCTCGCTTAACTTTTACAACCACAGGTCGGTTATGACTATATGCAACTCTGATCACTCCAGTAGGGGGTTAAGCGTCAAATGGGTTACAAATGGTAGTTTATCAAACAGATTGTAGTAAACGCCGTGGAGTTAGCTATATTTCCGATAAAATAGAGTTTACATTGATCGTTGAAATGGAGATTTTGTATGGATTTGTTGTAGTGTTTTAGCGTCCTGCACCTAGCCCCCATTAAACCGACGACACCATATTAGTGATTACTCTGTTGTAGCCCCTTACTTATTTCCATTGTGTGGTGGGTTCAGACAACAAGCCAGTATACGTTATAAGTGTTTGTGAAATAAAAAAATCACTTGCAATGTTTTCACAGGATCAGAGGTGTGCATAGTGGTCGACTAAGGCAAACTGTCTTCCCGTCATATTCCAAAACAGATATATTGTCCATCTCTGCGGTCCTCCATAGCACTGGTTGGTCAAATTGTCTGCCCAAACTTGGCCTTCACGCAAACGCTGTATTCGCGTTGGAGGCAGTCCTGTACCAAAGTGCTGGGAGGAAGTAAATTCTCAGATACATCAAACTTATCCTATACTCCTCGAGTGACCTATACCTGCTGAAAGATCTGTGTTTAGGACGCCTCTGCTATTTTGTCAGTATTTTAATCTGTATCATCTTCGCTATCCTGCCCAGTGTCTTTTCATGGATATTCAAGACACGCGAACTCCACTCCTAAATCTCAACAAGTCGATTTTAACTTTCAATACTGCGTAAAATGCGCTCTTAGTGGACTGTTTTAAGGATTGTCGAGTTAGGGTAAGGCAGGGTCTGTACTGGCAGAATACTGAGGGCCTTATTAAAGTTTGGATAGGCATAATGCGTATTAGAGATTTCTTACCATGCCCCGCGGGTAACAGAATAGTTTTTGTAGTATATGATGTTTCTCAGTGCCCTCTGGATTCGGCTTCGGTAGTTTTTCTCATTAATATGATTCAACATCCAATTTTCGCGTGTTTCTTGAATTTTTGTGCGTATCCTAACGGTCAAAGAATGCTTACCACGCATACCGCGTTTTCGGCCTCCTCTTGATTATTTTGACCTTTAAATGTCAATTAAAGTTTTTCAATGGTTAGTTTAGTTGAACTAGGAAAGATGTCGTACTATGTGACTTTCGTTTATCCAACTGACAGCCTTGTACGTTTCAACTAAAAGCCATACTGTTACAAGTCAATCCTATTGCGCGTCTTTGTGCTTAAATAAGCATTAGTCCTCACAACTTCATTCATCCTTGTCAGATTAACACTTGTAGAACATAACCCGAGAAAGTCTGGCCGAAGCTTTTAAACACATATGAAACGAATAGATAACTTTTTTGAATTTGCAACATTAAGGGGCCGAGAACACTATTTTGGACGAAGCCATGCACAAGGACGTGTTGACTGTCGATGGAAAACATTTCCTTGGCCACAAAAATATTATAACTCATTAATTACATTATATATACGTAGGTTTAATAATTCCGTAGGACATTAATCGCAAAGTATGGAGGTTTCGTATTGGAACACATCTTATATCGTTGAAAGTCAAAGGAAGAAATTAATATGTAATCGAGTGCAGTCAACTTCGGCATAATTTCTAAGTATTCGTCCAAACAGTAAGTAGCACGTTAGAAATTAGACCATCCTTCCCCACTGTGCCCGCCGGGTGCCCCACGATATGATGGGCTCAAAATGCTGACTTGCGCGCGGATTAATCTATAGTGATAGCCAACTTTCGCAGCATCTACTGCACTCTCTCCTTCCTCGCCCACCTGGTTCTGGTGTCATGACTGTTCAAGAAGAGCGGAGGGAGATTAGGCGGCTTGCTTGATGCGAGCATTCACCCAGAAGTGTAACTGCACCCCTCCCCTCTGCGCATGTTCTGCACGCCTAATCCGCTTACAGTGGAACAGGATTGCACCAAACAAGAAAGGAGGACGGCTTGGATCGTAACCGAGTGGGAGTACCATGGAGGTCATTGTAAGAAGGAGCCATTTTAGTCTGACTGTTCGTCGTTATATGGGTCCGAGTTATACCGTCAGGTTGCAGCATGCTGAGCCACAGATTTAGCGCAAAGAGCGCGTCCAGTTGTTTGGAGTGAGAAGTATGTTCCAAAAGTCTAAAAACTAGAATGACCATTTCTGGCTTATTGGTCGTCATCAGCCAGTCATAACCAACCACAGTTGGTGAACCACCTGAGCCTCGAACCCGCAATTTGCTGATTAGAAGTCCAATGCTCTAACCTACTGTGTCACGGGTTCATCAGCTTGCCGGTTTAGATCGGCAATATTGACTTGCATTCGTTGATGAACGCTCACTGTTCACTAACAGAACTCACTCGTCCCGTTCTGCCTTGGGGCTCACTCTCGAGCCCCGCCAGCAGCCGCCCAACAAAGTTGGGCCACTATGCGGCTAGTATTATGGGCAGATGCGCATTGCTGGCAAAGATCGATGAGACTGGAATTGCCATTTCTGGCTTATTAGCCGTCATCAGCCATCTATAGCCAACCCCAGGTGGTGCACCACCTATTGGTCGAAAGGCTAGGTCGTTGGACTTTTGATCAACAGGTCGCGAGTTTTAACCTCGGGTGATTTACCACCTGGATTTGGCTATATTTGGCTGATGACGGTTAATAAGCCAGAAATGGCCATTCCAGTGTCCATTGTCTTTGTCGGCAATGTTCATCTGCCTATACTACTGGCCACTGTGTGGATTTCGGCTGAGGCTCGAGAGTGAGCCCAAAGAAAGAACGGAACGAGTTAGTTTCATACCTGATCTGTGAGCGTTTATCCAGCAAAGTCGACAAACTCAGTCTTTTGCTTTCCATACACCAGTCGATTGTCTGAACCGGTCAGCCAGCGGATGCTGAGGCATGCATAAAATTCGTCTGTTCATGCATCTACCAAGGTAATAAATAAGGATTTTGGCAAATTTGGATAATTCATTTGACCGGCTCTTAAAAAAATTGGCGTCCTCGGTGGCATTAAAACCCGAGACTTCAAAGCAAAAGCTTCAGTACAGCGAACATCCTAACGATCTGAGTTAGCAGTCCCCACCGGGAGCCGTGAGTTTAATCACACTCGAGCGTTGGCTGTACTAAAGCCATCGTTTGTTGTTGCGGGGTCGAATCCCACTGAGGCCGCCGAGTTTTTAAAAACGGGGTCAAGTGAATTGCCCAGGTAATAGCTAAAACCCTGTCTTTTCCTTAGGCAGCTACGATTGGTTCAGGTCCCCAGTGCTGTATGGTGTATAAATTGGCGCCACTGCATTCCACTTGCGGAATACGTCCTCTCTGAAATTCGTTTTTGAGAGTCGACAAAGATCTTTCAAATTTTTATAAGTAGTCAGGTTATACTTGGAATCTGAAGTACGTGCATGATCGAAAGTGTTTGGCAGTCGTGAAATCTCTGCAATTTTCTTTCTGTTTGCTTACTAAAATATGTCCAGCCAACCGGCGTTATTCGTTCATTTGCTAAATCTATTATGTATGGTGTGAAATCCGAGAAAGCATAAGAATGGTGGGCTGCAGATGGTCGAATAAGAGAAAGCAGAGGTGCGTGATGGGTATCGCTTTGCTTAGCAGTTGCCAACAGCGTACGTGATATTAAAAGCACCTAGGCTGACCCCACCCTCGGCTTCTACTTCCAACTTCTTTATGAAATACTACGTAGGTCAAGTCAGACATTTTTTATGTATAATTGTCTTCGAATAAGTATCTCTTTACTCTAAACAAAGAATCTAAGTCCGTAATATTACTGTTAGAACTTTGGTTTTATGTCTACTGGCCTACATGGCATTTTATTTTTCTCTGCATATGTCTGCGTGTGTGTGTTTATGTGTTGATGCCCCCCAAACGGGCCACGTGGTAGATGCGCTGAACCAACACGGGGGCCAAATTTTGGTGTGGCAGGCGTTGTTATTTTTCTCTGATGCGGCCTCATAACGAATGCCGAACATGGGGGGTGTGCGTCCCCAAATTGTGCACGCGTAGGTGCAGGCTCATGCCGCACCACCCACTGTTGCCATTTATGGCTATGATGGGATATGATTCACCTGCGCCCAATCCTGCCTCCGGTTTTCTTGACTCTGTCATGACAATCGACACAGGAAGAGAGATTTCGGTAGAAGAGTGCAAGTCTACTATCACCTTAAACTAATTTGCACACATGTTACCGTCCCTGCACCATCATGCTGTGGAGCATACGGTGGCCATCGTCGGATTACAACGGTCGAACTGACGGGCGTGCGTGTTGAAAGTGCTACACTGTTGAGGCGCTGGAACAAAATGGGCCAGACTAGCACGGGTCACACGCTAATCAGACTGCACAGCCCGCGCAAGCCCATGCCTACTGCTGCTGGTGGGAGTGGTTTGGCGGCATGCCTAGGAGTAGCCATCACACCGCCCCAGCCAAGGCGCCCCAGCACCAGGTGGTTAACTGAATCCCGTAACGAACTTGTGTAGGGGAAAATGGCCAGAGTGAGATGGGCTCCGGGGCATCCTTCCTTCACCCTCTCCCAGGCATTCTGTACTATAAGCAGTCGGACGCAGTCGAATTTATCACGGGGCGCTAGATGACGCGGGTTCGAAATCTGCCAATTGACAGGGTAACCTGGTTCTCTTAGAAGTCAGGCTTAATGGCTGATTTTGAATTTGACCTTATGGTACTCCCACATACGTTGGATCCTAGCCAACTTCATTCAAAGCCTGATGTATGCTGTGGGGACCAGGTTGTTTGTCTACGTCAAATTCTGCCAACACTCCTTCGGACTCCCCCTCTCTCACCTCTGACATCAGTTCAATTACTCCCACCATCATAGAGACCACATCCCAATACTCATCACCTGTTACCTCCACCACCACCATCAGCGATTGGAACTTTCTCCTAAACTGTCCTTGTGGCGACCGCACATTCACCTCATGCATCGGCTTGCTCGGTCACTTGCGGATCCATAGTACAGAGACTGTTGAACCAGGGCCTGGAGCACCAGCACACAGCAGAGATCGCCGTCTTCACTGCCCTCACTGTCCTTGTGCATTCACTCATCGCATTGGCCTATTCGGTCACATGCCCATCCATGAAAACCTGCGGTAAACCACCGGAGGCTAAACCACATCAGCGCATACTACCTACACCAATGCATAGACACCACCCTCACCATTATCATGTACCCGTGAATATCACGGTTTCCTAGAAATCGTGGCTTGGAAGGCTGCCAATCCGACGCTTACACCAGACCACGTCGTCGGCCCAGCGTATGTTCTGTGTGACGAGTGGCTGACCAGTGGACTGGAAGTCAAACGGTGATGGCTCCTCCATATCCCCTGATTTAGTGAATCCTTGTGTGTGCGTAATGGGGACCAGGTCGTGCTAAGGCGCGCGAAGATGGATACGCCGACCCGTCAGCCAAAGCGCCCACTCCCACATCAGACAACTGACCTGCTTGGATGGTGGTCTGATTGTGGGGGTGGGGGAGAGAGTGGGGTCGACGGCTCAGCGCATTTTCCTCACTATAAAGAATCTGACGCGCTTGAAACTACCACGGTGCACGAAAAGCCGTAGATTGGAAGGTTGCCAACTGACGGGATAACTCGGACTGCGTGGTCAGCCCAATGTGTGTTTTGTGTGGAGTGGCGGACTGAGAGTCAGGCTGCAATGGCTCCGTCTTAATGTGGCCTTTATGGCACTCCCACTCCGTGGGATTCGAGCTAGGGGTGGTGGTACGCCCAGGGGTGCCTCCGGCCGCGCCAGGCACCTACGCCCTCTCCCATCTCCAGTCTTCTTGACTCTGTCATGGAACTGGGCTCAGGTGGGGGAGGAAGAGAGAGTACGGTAACGATAAGCGCCGCAGTTGGAAGGTTGCCGATTGACAATTACACTCAGACCTCGCAGTTTGTCCAATATGTGTTGTGTGGAGTGGCTGACTGGTGTTCTGAGAGTCAGGCTGCGATGGCTCCTTCTTAACGTGATCTCTGGCTATCTCACGCATGTCAGATGTAAGCCGTTCAACCCCCTGTTGTGTGAAATCCTGGTGCTCGTGTTTGGGGGCAGGTCGTGTACGTAGAACACGTAGACGAGGTAACCAGCAGCTGCGCCCACTTCCGCATCAGATAAACTGACCGGCTTGGACAGTGGTTTGATTTTGGGGTGAGAGACAGAGTGACGTCGATGGCTCAGCGCAATTTCCTCACTATAAACAACCTGACATGCTTGAAATTTTCACGGTGCGCTAAAAGCCGTGGCTTGCAACGTTGCCAAATGACGGGATAACTCGGACCGCGTGGTTAGCCCAAGATGTGTTTTGTGTAGAGTGGTTGACTGGCGGA
Organism: Schistocephalus solidus; assembly: GCA_017591395.1. NCBI lineage: Eukaryota > Metazoa > Platyhelminthes > Cestoda > Diphyllobothriidea > Diphyllobothriidae > Schistocephalus > Schistocephalus solidus. Next base: position 137,793 of record WEDG01003050.1, read on the forward strand.
CTGTGAGTCAGGCTGCAATGGCTCCTTCTTAATCTGGCCTTTATGGCACTCCCACTCCGTAGGATCCGAGCCAGGTGTGGTGGTACGCCCAGGGGCGGCTTCGGCCGCGCCAGCCACTTGCGCTCTCTCCCATCTCCGGTCTTCTTGACTCTGTCATGACACCGGGCTCAGGTGGGGAGGAGGAGAGAGTGCGGTAGATGCAGCGCAAGTCTACTATCATTTTAAACTAAATCACGTGCAAGTCACCGTCCCTGCACCGCCCTTCAGTGGAGCATACGGTGGACCTCGTCGGACTACGACGGTTGAACTGTCGTGTGTGTGTGTGTGTTCAGTTTTCTGTCAACTACCGCACCTGAGCCCGTCTCTGGTTGTTTCGACTCTGTGTTTCCATCTACACGGTGGACATCGTCGTTTCGCGATGGTCAAATTGTCGTACGTTCGCCCTATAATATGTGTCCGAATTCTCCCAGATATTCCTGAAAGTCCTTATGTATTCATTCAACCTAAAAATATGGTTTAGGCAGGATAACACTACCAGCTAGATAATGGACGTTAGCATTCAGGCCCTTGAGGTGAAATCGGTCCTGTCAAATAATTTTTGATGTTTGAGCTAAAATCTCTCGGTAGTATGTGCATTTTTTCAACAATTGATGTCGTTTCATATAGCTTTCTGAGAAACGGAGTAGCCATCGTGTTTATATAACAAGGCCTCTAGGCTCTCACAAATACTGAAGTTTCTTCGAAGCAGATAGCCTATTTCTTAAACAACATTCAGTTATCTGTCTAGGCTATATGATGCGTGTATTCAGGCTAACGGTCCCATCATCCATCTACACACTAATTTTTCCGGAAATTGGAATGTGTAACTATGCGAGTAATAACTGATTGTAGCCCCGCTTTAGCTGTAGTTTTCTTTCATGCACTCGGGTCCGCATATTACTTTCATTCGTAAGTAAATAAGATTTGAGGCATGAGCATTTTACTGTGTACTTTAAATATAATATAGGACCGGTAAAATTTAACCGTAGCAAGTAAAAATGTTGAAAAAAGCCCTTAAATAGCTGTTGTCCGTTTTTGTCCGAAAATTATAACCCTTCAGGCTGCACAGGGCCTGCTTAAATGTTTATTTCTATCGGAGGAAATCAGACCATGTCTCAATGATTGAAAGTATCAGTAGTGCTTCCGTTTTGTGCTGAGGTCCTCATGTTCAGACTGTTTACCCTAGCCTTTCGGTGCTCTAAAACCCTACAAACTATTGGACTTTTGACCTAATGGCAGGCTTTTAGCTAATAAAAACAATTATAGACCCCGGCGAAGATGGTATTTGCCAAGCGGATCAGATTGCGTGAAGCGAAACGGTCAATCCATTTCCCTTGAAATCCAAGACCAGAGCGTCCGCATGAAATTTACCAGTTAGGTTTACTGTTTCCAGCTTGTCTGCCGTTTTCAACCTGATGAGCTAACCAATGATAACCTAATTGTCGATTGTGAGGTTGAAAACTCGCATTCAGCCCTACGAACAAATCACAACCGGTAAACATTGCTCCCATATGATCTTCGATTTTCCTACCGCAGTTGGCAGAGCATGTGTCTATGGATTAGTCAAATGCTCAGCTGATAGCGGGTTCATATCCTAGGTCCACATAGCCTAACAGTGGCGTATACCAGCTGTGGCCCTTTGAATCTGCTTTTCGCTGTCCGATAACCTCTGCACTATGAGACGCATGATAAGTCGATGTCAATGGTTAGAAAAAGCCTGCTGATGCCTTTAGGGTTTAGTTGGACTTGTGGAGAACTACTATGTTTAATTGGAAAAAAACTATACCACATTCAAAGCCTCCGCATCCGTTTCAGAGTCACGCAGGGCGACCTGAGTATGCTCTTGCGAGTTGCAGTCAACGACTTTTGCATCCCCGACTTCCCCGCCTTCAAGGAACGCATTAAACAGCTGTATGAGCAGTGCTCTGGCTGCCACCAGGGTCATGTGGCAAATTACATTCCACAACTGGCCAAGGTTGATCCGGATCTCTGGGCTGTCTCCATATGTACCGTGGATGGGCAAAGGTAAGTGTTTCATCCCGACCCTGGTTTTTTAAATACTGCAAAATCACATGTTAATGTTGTATGTCAATGTAGACACTGTTACCGCACTCCAAGACCTGTTAAAGTGTAAAAACGTTAGGTGAGGATTTCGATAGTCGTGGGCACAAAAAACATGGTCAAGTTCAGTCGTGGGTGTTGAAAAAATGCAATTGGACAATCACTGGTCTAGTAACTGCTCATGTTGCAACAGTACCACTTTTTCACACTTGAATAACTGACTTTTGCCATCATGTCATCCTTAAAATTTTGCATTTAGTCGCCCCAGATATTTTTTTTGTGTCAGTGCAATCTGCTTCGTGTTTGGTTATATTCTGACTTGACTTGTTTTTTTAAGAGAACATAAAGTTTTTATGAACCTTTGTGCATCTGCGAGGGTGAAACTTGCGGAAGATAACCTCGCCGGCTATATTCACTCTCCCCTAGGAAGTCGAAGGCCTTTCGTTAACTTATTTTTTCTGGCAGGAAAGTATGCGCCTGGAATGCGAAGAGTTGTTTTGTCTACAGGGAATATTCTTTATTGAAACCGCCAGAACAACGGGCTTGTGTCTCAATGGACTTAGCGTCCAGTGGCTGAATGATCTGGGCTCGAATGTCCGTGTTTTTAATCTTCGCATTCGATATGAGTAGCTGAGGAGAGTTAATAAGCCTGAGCTGGTCACGCCGGTTTCCCTTGTCCTTATCAAACTTGCTTCCTGCCCTCGAGTGCCTCTAATGTTGCTTGGAGTTCAATGGCTGCCATAATGTCGCAGAGTGCACGGTAAGGCCTCCGTTTTGGACATACGGCTTGTCTTGTCGCTGCATGGTCTGCCCTTAAAACCATGTTCTTCAAGGCCATGGCAGTTCGAACATCGATTCTCACGATGTCTATCATGTGCCTCACCGCAAGATGTGCGCAGGAACGGAGACTTCAATGCTAATAAGTTTCTAGTGATGTTATATTCGCGCGGTATTTTCCGCACTCTCTCCCTCTCTTATCTATGTGAGTCAATAAGACACGAGGCGGGGTCAGCCGCAGGTGGCTGATGTGACATGAGCCTGCGCTTGCCCAATCTGGCTGTCGCGCACCTACCGCGTGGCCCGTTGTAGGCGGTGTTAGGCACACCAATAGTCCTACAGAAGCCGATACGAAACAGCAGTCACTTAGTCCGTCGGCTCGCCTTAAAAAGTTTGCCCACGTTGTTAAGCAGAGCCTAGGAGAGGGTATCTTCAACGCAACGTGAGACCTCACTAATGTGGGCAATATAGCTAGTCGGTCATGCTCTTATAATGGTTTAGAAACGATTGCCGTTTATTGTACTTAACCTTGACTTCCAATAAAATGTATGTTCCCTCTGGTGCTACCAACTGAAAGCCTGTATTATGAAAATGAAACGGGGCAATAACATCCTATGGATTGACCGTCCCTGGGCTCTTCGGTGAATGAGGCTTCATGTTCATCTTCGGATGCAAGAAATCGACTGCCCAGTAAAAGCGTCCATTGTCTAGAAACATTAGCGAATTACCGAAATACCGCTTTGCTGGACTTGCAGCCAACCGGCTGCCTTTTCATTGCGCAAGGTAAAGACTAAATGACCTGAATAATTTGGTTTAAGTACTTATCGGCCTATACCGATGGATATCTCTTCCATTTTCTCTCTCCCCTTCATTCTCTCTCTCTCTCTCTTTGCTGTTCCTATGACAGAGTGGGTGGCAGTAGATTTCTGCATACCACATGTCATTCTCGATCAATCAACCGCAGGGTATTTTGGCGTCGTATTGATAAGTAAATCCCTGTAACCTTCGAGCGAGTTATTCCACCATCCAATATTTATCAGCAGAAACGTAGTAGGCTACCGGCTGCTGGGCTGAGGAAAGCTTAACTTTCATCAGCCACTCTCACCGTTAACGGTCCCATCCTCTTTCAGACTAAGTTAAGTTAATTTCTGTTAAGATCGCGTACAGCATTTGCTCTGGAAATTTGCGACCGCCCTGGATGTTCCATTTTCTCTATCCGACCAACCTTGAATTTAATAATCAGCAATTCGCTTAAATGGAGGCTATAGATAATGGGGAGGCTTCGCAGCTAAAGAAGCGCGTGATACCAGACTTAACCAGTGTCATCTCTCTAAAGTCCGATCGAATAATCTATCATGAAGCCACGAACGCCTCGATTAAAAGTCGTCTTAACACACATGCCGGTATGCGAATAGGGGAAGGGGTGAAAATAGCAGGACGTGAGACCTATGGAGACTCCTGTTCGGGGGCAGAGAAAGCGGGAGGATGTGGATAATTGCATACAGTTAATCTACCTTCGACCAAGGTGAACGCGGAGCTCATACGAAGGTTTTTCTGTGCGCATTATATAGGTTGACGTAAGCTAGTGGTGGACGCTTATTATGTCGCTAGCACACGTTGACACAGAGTCTTAGGTTATTTCGGTGGGGCCCTGTAAAGCGCCTGAAAAGTTTCATCTGGATGCATAAGATGTCATATGTACGAAAATGGCACTGTTCGTACTCCGAATTTCACCTTTTTCAGCCATGTCGGGAGTTTTTCTCCTATTTCTTTCGAAAGGCGCTGGCTCGTGCAACCAATCTGACCTGCTGCAAGGACAAAGTACATGTAAATTGTGGTGTTCTGAGATGGGAACCTATCCTTACCTTCGCCGAGTAAAATTGGGTTGGTAGAAAATCATATCCGAACCCTTGCTTCTAGGAATGTTAGTGAGAGGGCTTGGTCAAGGCGTCTTCTTGGGTGTTCCTTCGCAGCCTCCACTTGAAACGGGTCTTTCAGGAAGAGACTTTTCCATGTAGTAGTCAGTGCGGTGTTTTTTCCGATCGCTTGGCAATATTCCTTGCAATAAACTTTTTAGAATACGCGTTGCACGGAGCCGGTCCTGGATCTTTCTAAGTTCCTTGATGGTGTCTGTCAAGTAACTTTTTCTAGCCCTTTGCGCCAAACAACGGACTTGATCGCGTTTCTGTTGGAGGGGTAGGAACCTGCCGATGTTCTTATATTTTGTTGACCAAGTTTTCTTCCGATAGACCCTTCTTCGGACGCTATCATTAGGTCTTCTGCTTAGAAGGGAGCGAAACTGTCGTTTCCACCTGCATACTGAACTTTATCGACGAATGTGTTTGATTTACAACATTTAAGGAGGCAATGACGTCGATTTCTGTGGCAATGATTACGAGGGTGTCGTCTTACTCACTTGATTGTATAGTTTTTTTTGAAGTTTTCCCAGCGTGCCTATAAAAACCGCCTAAAAGGCGTTCAAAAATTGACCTCATGGCAATGCCGTCTATTTGTTTATATATTTGCTTTTCAAAAAGGAACTGCGCATGTAATATGTATCTTCGCAGTAATTCCTTTAGTGCTGTTGTTGATATTCCTATTTTCTGCTGATTTGCGGATAATAATTCACAGATTTAATCTGCCAACTCGGTGACCGTCACTTTTGTAAACATTAGGGAATAATTTAGCCAGCACATGATCATGCCGGTTAGGTTCATGTATTGACACCTTTATTGGAATTGAAGGTGTATCGACAGCGATGTGGTGCTAGCTGATGTTTTACGGCCTTTAGTTTATCTGCTAACTACTCGGCATGATATGGAGACCTGCACTTGTTCAAAATCAGGTGAACTGGCACACCTTCCTTGTCAAGCTTTGGTAAACCACACAGTCGAAGGATGTGTGTACCGACTGGTCGGAGGTGTTTGACGGTCAGTTAGTTGTGCCTCATCAGCCATCTCCGATGCTGCCCTTGATCGGCTCCCTCAATTGCACACGAATAATGACCTGGATCTGCCGCCTTCCCTACCAGAAACCATCCAGGCCGTGCAGCAGATTTCCAGCGGTAAAGTACCGGAATCTGACGCAATCCCACCAGGAGTCTACAAGCACGGTGGGCCCCGGCTGATGGCGGAACTCACAACACTCTTCCAGGTGATGTGGCACCAAGGAAAAGTACCTCGGGATTTCAAAGACGCAACCTTCGTCCATCTCTACAAGCGGAAGGGGAACCGGCAACTCTGTGATAATCACAGAGGCATCTCGTTGCTCAACATCGCCTGGAAGATCTTCGCCCTGATCGTCTAAACGGTCACCTAGAGCAGGGCCTGCTCCCGGGAAGCGAATGTGGCTTTCGACGACACCACGGAACAACCGACATGATGTTTGCCGCCCGCCAGCTACAAGAGAAGTGTCAGGAGATGTGAACTCACCTATACATTACCTTCGTGGATCTGACGAATGCCTTTGACACAGGGAATCACGAGGACCTGTGTTAAAGTTATGCAGAAATTTGGCTGTCCTGAGCGGTTCACGCACATGGTACGTCAGCTTCATGACGGGATGACGGCGCGCGTCACTGACAACGTGACGGTATCCGAAGCATTCGCAGTGACCAACGGAGTGAAGCAGGTCTGCGTATTGCCCCCATTCTGTTCAATCTTATGTTCTCTGCTATGCTGATGGACGCCTACCGTGATGAGCAGCCTGGTATCCGCATCGCCTACAGAACTGACGGGCACCTCTCAACAGTCGGCGTATGCAGGCTCCAACGCGCGTGTCTACGACTACAGTCCATGACTTGCTCTTCGCGGACGACTGCGCCCTTAACACCGTGACGGAGGAGGACATGCAAAGGAGCATGGATCTCTTCGCCGAAGGCTGCGCCGATTTCGGATTGACAATCAGTACAGCCAAAACGGTTGTCATGCACCAGCCGCAACCCAGCGCGGAATACAATGCTCCTCGAATCAATGTCAACGGTGCTCAACTCAAAAACGTGGAAACCTTCGCTTATCTAGGAAGCACGATGTCGCGCAACACGAGAATCGATGACGAGGTTGCCCAACGGATCTCCAAAGCTAGTCAGGCCTTCGGCCGGCTGCAGGCCTCCGTGTGGAATCGCCACGGTATTCACCTGAACACCAAACTGAAGATGTACAAGGCCGTCGTCTTGACGACACTCCTTTACGGTGCGGAAACCTGGACCGTCTACTCGAACCAAGCCAGGAAGCTGAATCACTTTCATCTCAGCTGCCTCCGCAGAATACTGAAGCTGAGATGGCAAGACAGGATCTGGACACGGAAGTCCTGGAGCAGACCGGAATCCTCAGCATCCATGCCATGCTGAGGCAAGTTCAACTGCGATGGAGCGGCCACCTGGTAAGAATGGACGACGAGCGAATACCCAAACGACTTTTCTACGGAGATGTCGCTACGGGTTCTCGTCGGCAGGGAGGTCAAAAACGACGCTACAAGGACACTTTGAAGAAATCGCTGAAGCAACTGCAAATCAACCCGGTGACCTGGGAGGACATCGCCCAAGATGTGTACTGGCCTGACGAGCATTTATCTAAAGCTAACTAAAAAAATTTTTCTTGATATTGGAACCTTCGCAACTCTGAAAAGTAATTTCTACTGAAACTTCACCCCGACAGTCCCGCCAGACAACCAGAGACCCCGTTTCAGGACGCTCACCGCACCACTTGCGTAGGGGGACATCTCTGTAAACCTCACGAGTACTCAAAAATTACGGTCAGTTGATGAAAAATAAAACATCGAAGTTACACTGGGAACGCTTTTTTATCTATGCACCGGGTTGTTTGGTGTCGTTGGGGGGGAGGCTATGATGCTAACCGCTACGTGAAATACTTCAGTTAGCAGAATTTCTGTGAAAACGACCGACCTTCTCCTGTCTCTCTCTCTCTCTCTCTCTCCGATTACTCATTTCTGTGTCCTTTTAGTCGATGCGATTTTATACATACACACATGTCTGCCTTTTAGGGTCTCTTACGGTGACAGCACGTCTCCTTTCACCCTGCAATCAGCTAGTAAACCTCTAAGCTATGCGCTCGCACTAACGGAACTCGGATCAGAGGAGGTGCACAAATACGTCGGCTACGAACCATCAGGCGTGCCCTTCAATCAGATTTCACTAAACAGCAAAAGTAAGTCCACGATTCCACCAGAAAATAGGTAACCTTTAGCCTTACCTACTTCAGTTGCTCTTTTGCATGCAGAGGGGATGTCAACTCTGCATATTGAGGACAGCATTGTCTCTTTTCCATACTCAATGTGTTAACTTTCAATTCCTGGAATGGGCATCTGATAGGCAGTGTATCAGGACTCCTGCCAGTCTTGGGCTGTTCTGAACACGGATAACGATCATGGAGAGACGGTCGAGATCAGTTCCCTAGTGATATGTAGCACTACTTTCGAACAGTCCTGCCTGTTGTCTTAAAGGGAGAGCAGTGCAGGTCTGGTTGCAAGCGAATCAAATCTTGCTCCCCCAAAAATCGCTCCTCAACAAGCGTTCTTCCTACGTTTCCGTACTCTCTCTCTCTCTCTCTCTCTCTCTCTCTCTCTCTCTCTCTCTCTCTCTCTCTCTCTCTCCTCTCTCTCTCTCTCTCTCTCTCTCTCTCTCTCTCTCTCTCTCTCTCTCTCTCTCTCTCTCTCTCTCTCTCTCTCTCTCTCTCTCTCTCTCTCTCTCTCTCTCTCTCTCTCTCTCTCTCTCTCTCTCTCTCTCTCTCTCTCTCTCTCTCTCTCTCTCTCTCTCTCTCTCTCTCTCTCTCTCTCTCTCTCTCTCTCTCTCTCTCTCTCTCTCTCTCTCTCTCTCTCTCTCTCTCTCTCTCTCTCTCTCTCTCTCTCTCTCTCTCTCACTCAAAGCACTATATACTGCTTCAAGCTAATGTCCAAAAAGGGGTTTTTCTTCGATTTAAGGGTGTTTTTAGTTAAAGCATTTTCAGTATGTAGAGGTCGTGATACCGCATACTTCAACTTTTTGTGTTGGGATACAATAGCGACACACATGGCGTCACTTAAAGGTAGTTGCAGGCCTTTATTCCGATACGTCACGGATCACATTAGTACCAATCCTGCCTCTGAAACCCAGTTGAAGTGGGAAAGAAATTGGATTATTTGCACACATGAGACGCATTGCTGAATGAACCACCACTTAAAAAAGAGAATTGCTTCCATCTTCTATGCTTGCTATTAAAACACCACCAGAACTCATTCCACATTTTACGTGACCAATTGTACAGTTTTGAATGACGAACAATTCACCAGGATAAAAGAGCTTTCAATCGGGAATGGGTGCACATCGATCTTTTGGTTGCCCGAAGTAAGCAAGCTCCGTATGTGTGGCAGAGATCACAGACTTAAAACTTGACCGACGTCGACCTGGTCGTTGGTTGCCTGTTCGTGACCTTTGCCACCCACGCGGAGCTTTGTTGTTTTGGAAAGCCAATAGCTCTGTGCGCGCCTTTTCCTGGTTGAAAAAATACCCGATATACAGGACAAGCAATGACAGGTGGTGAGACACTGATAAACTTTGGTTCTATGAAGGGTTTATGCTCCATTTGTTAGACCTCGTCTGTGGGGCCTTCTACGTCGTGTACGAGCGCGTGTATATGTTTCCGGTTCCAGCCAGTAGTTAGGGTTATGACTAGCTGAATGGGGGCAGAATAAGCCCAAAGCAGTGCTATATCAATCTAACCGCATTCTCTGTCATCCCTCCGTGTGAAATGCCGTGTACTTGTCTACCACCAACAGCTTAAATTCGGTTGACTACGTGTCGCGGAAGTAGCAGGCGTATGGAATGGAATAAATTCAATCCGTTTTACCTAGGATTTTTGATCACGAAGTCTTGCCTTCGGTCGTACAGATGATGATGATGATGATGAATACTGTCATCCATGATTACTGTTTTTCATTTGAGTTCATTTACGTCTTCATACTGAGCTTAAAAGGAGAGCGCAGTTGGCTTAGGCTGTCCTGCATTCAGGCCACCCCGGTGAATGTTAGTCTCCCCTTCTTCCCAGGATTTAATTTGAATGTTATTGCGAGCTGTCGATGCGGCACAAATTCGTTACTTAATTAATGGTTCAAACTCTAGGCGTTTAGTGACATGGATGGCAACATTAAGATTCTTATCACTCCTGTTTTTGCTGGTAATGCTTAGTGATTACTGATTGTTAGGTACTGTCGAGCAGTCTTAGAGAGCTCTCAATTGGAGCGCGCAGCCGAAACGGAACGTTCGTATTCTCTCCTGTTATTATGGTTAGCTTTCGACCGTCAGTAGCAGGTATTTCCTAGTAACTTTATCATTATCTGGCTCAGTCGGCTGTTGATCATTTCGTCCACAGACGAGTCTGCTATAGTTTAGCTCCCATTATATCGATCCCCCTGCGTGTTCAATGACATTTAAGTCCTCTGCTTTGTTTTTTTCCAGATCGACCGCACAACCCGCTCATCAATTCAGGCGCCATCGCGGTTGCTAGCCTGCTGCAGATGAATCTCAGTCGCCCAGAGCGCTTTGTCTACGTGCATGACAAGTTCTCTGAATTGGCTGGTCGCGAATCACTCGGGTTCAACAATGCCGTGTAGGTGTAGCAGTTGACACATCCTGCCTGGTCTGTGAAGTTGTTTTTCATTTTGTGCGCTTTGTATCGGAAAAACGAACGATTAGGGAGTTCATCACCCTTAAACTTTACTATCCTACGCACACTTTTTACCTAGCTGGATGTGTAGCTTATAGGATTTCCTCAAAGTTAGCTGACTTTTCCTGTATGCAGCCACTCAGAAGTAGGGCAACTTATGCGGTAGAGATAGTAAATAGCAAGCCAACAAACTAAATCGACCATTTAAAGAGAATTTCTGCAAATGAGTAGGCACTCGTTCGCAGAACAGGACTCCGACCTGATTTTACGGCCACCAACTTGACGCTTTTTGTCGATTTTCTATCGAAATTATATTTTTAAACTCGGTGTGAGCAAACAATGAAAGCGATCTTAACAAGTTATCGTTTAGTTATTTGTACAGGTGTCTAACAAACCGATCTCAAACCCAGACTGTTTCCCTTTACGGTTTTGGTCAAAATTCATATGGTGTTTTCTAGAGTTTCTCGGTATGGACAACGAGTCGCAGGGTTCGGTAGTTGACGTATGTTTTAGGTTAAATTTCCTCCGAGTTCACGAGCAACAGATGCCTCAGCAAACGCCGTGTATACATTGTTTTGAAATTTATGTCCCATAGTGAGCACTTGCGAGTTCCCACAAAAGAGGATTCCGTCCAGAAGGCAGGTTGGTAGTGAAGTGCAGGTTTTCACAATTTCTCGTCGGGTCAATACTATTATATTTCGATTTTTTGTTTGCTGATAAATATTCGAAGATTACTCAGTAAGTCCCCGTCACCAGTTGTTGCATGGAACACAAGACGCACAGGCAAGGCCGAGAACACTTTAACTTTTACGATCACTGTGCTTAGCTCAGCTTCTCATTTCTTCTGCTCAAAACGTCGTATATAAGGGTCGTGACTTTGTCTGGTTCGTGTGTTCCCATTGGTTTGAAGCCTGAACGCCAGCAAGCGCAGAGCCTTCGTGGGTTGCCGGCGGCGTACTAACCGATGACTCGCTTCCGAGTTTGATAGATCCATCTCACCTATAGCTCAGCCCCGAGACTTCCGACCAAAATACTATATACTGTGAAAGTCGCATGGCCTATTGGAGGTTTTTCATCGGTGAAAGGTGGGACTGCAGAGGTTGATTGCCGTTTTCTCTGCCGTACCGCGCAGTTGTTACAATGAACTTCCACTCCCAACAGAGTATTCAGAATGCATTATGGAGCTACCCTCCTGGATGCCTTGGATTCCTGGATGTCCTTGGGGAGTGCACACCTGATTAGCCCTAGCCACCCAAGGTGGGTTTTTTGAGTACTCTGACGAGTTAGCGGAATTCCGTTTCGTGGTACAAAAAGGCGGCGTTTGGACGACTGCAATCAGGCAACGCGACCACTCCCTATACGTAGAGAAAATATCCGAAAATTACAGAAAACGGATGGTGTTTACTTCCGCATTCAGCAAATTGCCATCAGGACTGTAAGATTGTGCCTACGGGTGATAAAGGCTTAAAAGTAAGCTTCAGTGGAACTGCGAGGGGCGAGACAGCATAATAGGTTCTATGATTGTTTGATATAATTGGTGAGCAGTAATGTGGGAGGACGGGCGAAGGTACTCGTTCAAGACGATCGCGGCTCTATCTGGGCAGACAAAGCCGAACAACCTGTCTACACTCACCACACACCACCTGGTCCCCACTCCAGTTTACTGTAAGGGCAAATAGAAGCTCGCTCAGATGAGAGGTGACACAGAGACCGCAGTAAGTAGGAAACGTTGCAGTTCGACTTTCAGTCATAACAGTGACCTAGGTTGTCGTTCAGCTAGCAGCTTTTCAAGCCACGAATGACAGCGTGTCACCATATGTTCAAGTATGTTACATTTACTTTGATAAATAATATGTTGATTTGTTGTGCTGATGGGTTCCCAATATTGGTTTCCGTCTAATCTCGACCGGAAGAGCATTCAACTCAATCGCTTACTTGGAAGGGTTCAAAACACAGGTCTTTCTAAGCTTATTGACACATGTCACACATCTGTTTTCCCATTAACGTGATTTTGCCTTGCGTTAGGTTGGCCGTCAGCAACTATATTTGTCTTAACTGTGATGTTCTTCAATGAGATCAAGCATTATCAATGACTGTGGAATGTTTAAAGACTGTTGATTTTATGAATTTACAGTTATCTGTCCGAGCGAGCGACTGCGGACAGAAATTATGCTATCGCTTATTATATGCGCGAAAACGGTTGTTTTCCACAAAACTCGGAGCTCGATGCCACCATGGATCTCTACTTCCAGATGTGTTCGCTCGAGTCCACCTGCGAAGCCGCCGCTGTGATCTACGGCACTCTAGCCAATGGCGGCATCAACCCACTCACTGGAGAACGAATACTCTCCACCGAGGCTGTTCGTGATACGCTCTCCGTCATGCATTCCTGCGGCATGTACGACTACTCGGGACAGTTTGCATTCAGGGTGAGTGGCCTTGATCAAGAGGTTTTAAGCTTAGCTGGCGTTTTAATCGGTCGTTGCTTCTGGTCAAAGATAAGTCTGGACTATAAACGAGGAAGGTTTCTCACGACGAAAAGGCAAAGAGTTGAGCTTTGGGCTCCTGTTTAAATGTGGTAAAAGGAAACTGGTTAAACACTGTAGATGCGTGTTTATTTGTAAAACAAAGAAAGCAGGCTTTCCGAGGTGATCAACTCGTGGTTAAGCGTAGATACCTGCTACGAGGGCCAGCAAGCACGGCTCATGAACCCCTGCTACCACCCCAATCAACGACCGCCACTGCAGGCGTCTGCGCTCTCACTGATCAGTCACCCTGTCCCTTCCCGGCTTCCTCCTTGTGCACAGGAAGGCGTAGCCGTATTTCCCGCCGCTACTCTCTCACGCACCAATAGCCTAACCCCGTAGCCCCAAACGCTCTATTATTATACGTCAACTTTCTCTCATATTCATTGCGTCTTACGACGGGGTGGGGTCACCAACTTGAAAATTCACAACTACGCTGCCGTGTCCATTAACCTGAACTCTCAAGTTAATGTCCAAAATTTAAAAACAACAAGCGGAATTTATTGCAGGTTTTAATAAATTGGTCATGGGTTTCGGCGAACTGAACATGGGTACGCTGGAGTATGCACTTGGCACGAAAGCCAGTCTGTCGTTTGATTGTGTTCTGAGCAACTTTAAGAAGTACATCACTGTAACTGTAAGATAAAAGCGTTCCATTTTTTTAAGAAGAGGTGTGTTATTTTTTGGACGTGCGGTTCCTAGTAAGAACCCGTTGAGATGCTCGGCCGAAGGTCAGTATGCCACAGAGCCCATGAATTTAACGTGAGACATTTAGCTTCTCGCGGTTAACACCGAAGGCTTCATGGTGTCCCCCAGCGCAAGCTCAAGCCAACAGGCGGACGCAGTTTGACGTAGATACTAAAAACTTCTTTTCTTATAGCGCTGTCTGTGCATCAAACTAGATAGTCTCTAGTGGTAAACAGTCAAATATGTTGAATAGCAATCATTTCGTCGTCTACTGGTGACCTATCTAGAAAGATGAAGTGCACTTGCTCAGAAACCCTTAACCCTGATCGGTCTTGAACCTCTCGAGTTCCTGTCAGTTACTCCACCACCTGTGATTTCAAGGGGTGCAGCCAGCTAGGCAAAATTTTCTTATTTCGCAATGTTTGCTGGGTTAAATGGAGAAGCACGCAGAGCCAAAATAAATGTCGCTTTTCCGGTGATAGCTTGCTGCACTGTGTAACAGGTCAAAACTTTTCGACTGGATGGATTTCATACGTCAAAGTAATCTGACCGAACACCAGAAGCTATTTTCTATGACATTTTTTGGAGAACTATAGCCAGTTTCACCTAGGTCTTGTGAGTCGTTCCGATATTCAGTCCCAAATTAAGGCTATTCTAATCATAACTTCTTTCTTTGTTATGTATATATTTTTAACGAATATCATCTGGCTTCGGTGAGGTTGCGATATTAATGGGTCAGCAACATAAATATGATTTTTGCAGCCGTTGTTGCAGTTAATAATCCTTCTAGCCGCCTCCATTAAAAACTTAAAAACGATATATGGATGAAGTGTCTACTTTCTACATTGTCTTCCCGCAGTTGATTTATTTTAATACTCCCTTCCTGGGAACCCATTTGCCTTTTAAACCTGATACTTAAAGGAGATGAACATGAATTTTTGGAAGCTTAGCAACAAGGCCGAGCGCAAGTTCTTTGGAAACACATTTCAACTTGCGGAACTTTTAAGATCGAATTTCATTTCAAGTAATACATTTCCACGGAAGTAGTTTTTGATGTGTTGATGACATCGTGTTTTGATGAGGCCTTGATAGTAAATATGTTATAGTAGCATTATTGACAAAGCCGGATACGCGACTGGAATGGCCGTTTCTGACTTGTCATCAGTCAGTGATGCCGCACCTGGTTATGGAAGATGTAAACGGTGTAGCTTCACGGCCAACCATGCGCCGTGTGGCAGACCCAGCCAGCCGCGGCATTTTGACGCAGACGGCCAATTAGCGTGCGCTGCAGTATCGAAAACGCGTGTTGCTTTTGCTCAAGCGTGTGGCAGATTGAATATTCAATATTCTCCCGCGAGAGATTCTTGCGCGCGAACCGGCCAATCAATGATCGCCATGCCACAGGCCGGAAGTTTCTGGACCGCCCGTCACGATTTGGCACGCGCTAGGCCGGAATACGCCATAACGCTCAGGGCACCAAATAAATAAGGCGAGTTTTGTATGAGAAATAAAGTCTGTGTTCGCCGGCTGTTAATAAAGGGCTTGGTTTCTAAACCGGCACTCCTTCTTTTCCAACTACCTGCGGACTATAACACGCATTGAATATAAGTCAGCTGATCTCAAGGAAGGCTGCAGCATGGATTATTGTCCTTTCAGTTGGGATCGGGAACAGTCAGTTGTATGTGCGCGACGTGCAACCATCTGGCTCGAATGTGGGACAGAACGAGTCCCTTAAAGCGGGGGGTCTGCTGCCCTTGTAGGCGGTAGCATTAAAAATGGATGCATAAAAATCCAGTATCTAAATATTTTTTGTTGACTAGTTTCCATAGGACGTTCGAAGCAATTCCAAGTCAGCGGGAATTTATTTGAGATTATGTTTCTGGTTACCCAGTTCTGTACACTCACCTAAGCAGTCCTTTATAGTTACACCTATTTTAAAATAGCTATGTAAACAGTTTTACGAGTTTCGGCTCCTATTACTCGGAAACAGTTAGACCGGTTATTCAGGACATTCGAAGGGTATAAATTCCACAGCAACCCCAAAGTACTCCTTTCTAACCTTGGCAGTCACACCTGCAAAGCACGTATACGCCTTTTTTAAAAAACTACTTATTCGACATTTCCTCGTCTTTAGGTTGGTCTTCCCGCAAAATCAGGCGTCTCGGGTCTGATTGTACTCGTCATTCCCAACCTCATGGGCATCGCACTGTGGTCACCGAGAATAAATCACCAGGGCAACTCAGTTCGCGGGATCCACTTCTGCGAGGTAGCCACTGCATGTTGTCTCGATGTGGTGAATTCTGGCATTGCCACATTTTGTTACTCGAATTCCCTAAACTCATCATACCTGTCAACTTTTCTGCTCAGATATGTGAGCTGTTTCAGTTCAGTACATGGTATATGCTTTAGTTGTTTCATCTCTAGAATACGAAATATATTAGTAATCTACGCTTAAATGTATCTAAATCCTAGAACGCCTGAACAACCGTTGATAAAGAGTCTCCTAACAATAACAACTACGTTATTTCGTTCCGTCTGTCTCGCGGAGATTTCCTGTTGCATTGCGCTTACTTACGCTTGATCGGCATAAGCTACTAGACCCATTCTCTGTGAAAGCATCCGAATGGAGCAACAGCACCCAAATCAGCAAAAATTCTACCCGTTTTCATTAGACTTCAATATAGCATTTGCTGACCATGCGATTTTTTGGGAATTTAGGTAAAGAAAGACGAGACTAATCGAGCAACTGAATCAGACGATTATTCTTATCGTAAAGCAAAATCAGAGGGAAGTTTAGGTCAGAAATGAAAGAAAGTGCCAGGCAAATTTGCATTTACTGTTCACTTGAACTAATCGTTAATCGGTTTTGCAGGCCGGGAGATGATTTTTCATGATTTCAACTCCTAAACGGGTCAATTTACCGGTTTTTTTTTCAGGAGCAAACAGATGAAGTAATTCAGAAGGAAAAGATGCGATCGCTGGAATAAGAAGTTTATTGGTTTGACTCGAACCCACCATCAGATTCAGTCGCAGGCCAATAAACTTCTTTTACCGCTTTCATGTATATCTCCTCCTCGTTTCACTACTTGAACGAATGACTATACTGACAGCACAGGTATCAGCTAAAA
The DNA here is from genome assembly GCA_017591395.1 of Schistocephalus solidus. Taxonomy (NCBI): domain Eukaryota; kingdom Metazoa; phylum Platyhelminthes; class Cestoda; order Diphyllobothriidea; family Diphyllobothriidae; genus Schistocephalus; species Schistocephalus solidus. The sequence goes on from WEDG01003050.1 coordinate 154,668, forward strand.
GCCCAGAAATCGTTGTTTCAAAGTTTTTATCTCGCTTCATAACGCAGCTGCGAGGTGTTCGTCTCGTCTGGTGGTCACCCTATCGTTGCCCATCCGTCTTCTGGTATATAAACTGCAGTTGCAATGCTGCACTTTGTTGTCATGTGACCTTTTTTTATCTTGTTTGGGTTGGCCTCCATTGGTTAATAAGCCCTACAGTGTCTGCTAGGTTGACGTGTGGAGGTGCTAGTTCATCCTTCTTCTGTGCTTCTCTAACTGGACGACCAAACGTGAAAGCATGCTTCGGAAACAGAGAATTTAGCAAACAGCTTTTTCACCTCCCACGGCTCAGTATATCTCGAGTCAATATATGGCCCAGGTGGGCAAGATACATATTAAATGGTGCCAGTCACCATGACAGTACAACACAGCTCCAGCGTCATAGTTGTAGGGAAGCCATTAAAGAGGAGGTTCACCCCACCTCTTTATAGAAGCGTCCATTATGTGTTTACTTAATTGACGATTCTCGAACACAGATGACTTCTCGAAGGCCTACCCAAGGCCGTTTGTTAACTAAGGACGTTTTCTGCGTTCCATTCTCGAAAGTAGCTGTAAAAAAGCAAGCGAAGCCGGTTGCAGCGTTATCTCCTACGTTAAAAGAAACTCGTTTGGGTTCATGTAATTTTGTTTGTTTTTGGATACATTTGGACAATATAATGGCCTTTTTTTATAGACAAGTGATCTTCTCTTGAAAAAGGTATTTCCCCGAAGGGGAGGTTGTAGGCAGTGTGCATATTGACGCTGGCGAGTTCAATGCGGATATGATTTATGGCGCCTTTCTAAAAGCCTCCAAGTCATTCAGCTTGGTGGTATAAACTGCCTCCTTCCTATGCTCAAGCACGTGGACCTTACCGTTTATGAGTGTTCTACCTGAATTTCTCTAGAAACTGATCCAGAATTACGTCTTTCACAATTATGAAAGCCAGCTGCACCACAGAAGCAAGGTGGACCCGCGCAAACAGAACCTCGAGGACAAAACCCATGCCGTGGTCAATCTTCTTTTTGCGGCTAGCAACAACGACGTCAACGCCCTCCGAAGGTACCCATCTCCCCCCCCCCACCTTATTTTAGTCTTTTTTGTTCGTATAAATTCTAGCATTTTAACAGACAAATAACATCCAGTCAGTAACCGATCTCATAAACTTTTTAGCGAAAACGCTGAAATATCTTGTAGAGTAGAAATGATTACTTGATTGGAGGGGGTAGGCGTACTATCCATTGTTTTGTAGCATAATCCCAAAACATTTTAATGACCTCAGGATGGCACCTTTTGAATGGACGCCCCTTCAACAGACTGCAAAAGCCTCACTGGATAAAAAAACGACTACTTGAATAGAATGTCTATGTTCTATCCATGTTTGACGCTCTTAATTTCTACTACATTTTACAGAAAACGTAAACAAAACCAGTTTTTGTGTAGTCGTTTGATATAAAGTCATGTCTTCTTCAAGGGTAGGATGTGGTTAGGTTTTAAACAAATTTAACCTTTTCTAACTCACGTTTGTTTAGGGTTTTCCGCCTGCAAGCTGTATACCTTTCGTGTATAAAATTACATACATTCCTTTGCGTCGTCAAGTAGATAACATATAGTGCTCATTAAATTTGCAGTGGAGTGCATTATATCAAATGCTTCATAAGAGGCATAAGTAAATGAACAGGTACGATGTGAATTAAAGGGTCATTGTACGGTTTTTAAAAATCTCACAATTCGAAACCTTTTAAAACCAAAAGATGGGCTTTCTTCGCTCATAAAATTTGAAAGAAGGCGTTCATTTTGCGTGCGTTTTCCGTAAAAATTTATTTGTATTAGGAAGGAAATCGAAAATCAGTATAAAAATTCGGTAGTGATAAGTTATATGCAGCACCAAGAAAGACGGAAACGCCAGGCTCGTGTTTTACTTTATGCTTGACGATTGAAAAGTGTACGATTCGCGAATTTTTCATATCAAATTATCCTTTTTACACTGATTTCGAAGCGTGTGAAACCGGCAATGAAGTCATCTCAGGGCTTTCAAGCCGCTATCCGCTATGACTATCAAAGTCTTGGTTGCGTTATAACAGATTAGCACCATCGATATCGTTAATTCAATGAGCAGAAAGAACAACACATGCAATTTTGCTTAGAACTTATACGCCTTATATTACCTACTGTATTACCACAAACGTAAAGCCCCTATTACCATCGGTGCCGTATTACTTGAGCCTGGGGCTTCTGGCTTTCTTGGGGCCGTACATAACCCACCGTTCCCAAATGGGGCTAGAAAAGGGTAGTTTTCCCACTCAGTATCAAAATACTTCTCATCGGCGCAAACGACCAATAGTTTTTAAATTGTCATGACACGCTTGTGACTTGCAGGCTTGCCCTTCGGAATAATACCCAAACTCCCTAGGTTCCTTTGAATGTGACCTTTACTGAAGTTTGCTTCGATGGGCGATGCGAGGTCTTCTTTTTCAAAACCGACGCGTGTGAAGTTGGCGACCACCATATTTACGGTACACATAGAGGTGGCTACAACATTATCTTGTGAATTCTCCCTAATGTGTAGCTCTACTCCGTGTCCCCGTGGTTAGCGCTGATTGTGGCCTTCATGACTCCTCCAGTCTGAGCAGATATGAACCACCTCTATTTAACTGTCAACTCCTGGAGTATTGTGCGGTAACCAGGTCGTATGTGCAAAGCGTATGCGGGCTGCTCAGCCACTGCGCTTGAGCCCGCCTATGGTGGGTCGCCACTGAAGTCAGTTGGGTGCGAAAGGATAGACTGCAATCCCGTGCAAGTCTGCTCTCACTGTAAGCTACTTCACTCGCAAGTCACCGTTCTGCGCTCACTGTACTGTAACGTCTCAGTGGTCTAACTGTCGATGTATGTGGCAGGAATCTGAAGACGATTTCCCATTACCTTTGCTGTTGCACTTGACCTCGCTTTAGTGGGATCGACCCACAGAGGCCAATACTGCCGTCAACTTTCTCACGGCACGGTAAGAGTCAGAACTGCAGGTGGAGGATTCCAGGAAATTAAAGTTCCGCCACAATGTGCCCATTAGTTTAGTATAGCGAACCCTTACGCCTAAGAATATCTCCAGTTATCATGGCTTTTTCCCCAACAGAATGTATTGGGTGTGAGCAATGAGAGTGAGGGCAGTCAACTTCACCATGAACAAACCCGATTACAATTCACCCATGATGTCATCACATGGAGCATTAATAACCTTCCGCTCTTGTTACCATCGAACACAAGTTTGGGGTTTTTAGCTTTCTTGGTGCTGTACATAACCTATCATTTTAAAAAATTAATACTAATTAAGTGGTAGTTTTTTTGTAAAAACTGTATTTTTAGGTGACCGAAGGGCATAATTCAAATTCTCATATTCTGATCTATCCGAACTCTCATGGGAATGTTTTGCACGATAATCAATCTTGCACTTAATTAATCCTTCCTAATTGAGGACGAATTTTAGAATTTTCGTTAAAATTTCAATAGATCGGTCACTGAACCGTAGTTCGTAGTTCCAATAATTAGAATATCTGTGGTGACAGACCATAGCCAACACAGAACTCTTTGCACCCGGACGAGGTTTAAACATCCGTCTGAAAATTTCGCGTTGACTTCGGCAACTGATCTACGGACGAAGTCTTTTCGATTTGTGCATCATTGCGGGAAACAAACTTAAAACTCTCCAGCAAGTATGTATTCAATTCTATCTGTCATCTAACGAGGTTACTATTTCCAATTACAGTTTCTCTCTATCTGCCGAGTTTTCTTGAACTAGGTAGAGGTTAACCGATGATGCCTTTGCTCAGTCCACCTAATCCATGTGATCCCGAGGTTCCCATTGACACCTCTTTGAATGTCATTCACCTTTTTTGCCCAGATGCATGCTGGCCGGTTACGACTTGAATATGGCTGATTACGATGGTCGCACTGGGCTCCATGTCGCAGCCAGCGTGGGAGCCTTCGAGAGTGTTCGTTTCTTTTTGGAGGTGGCACGTGTCAACCCGGAGCCAAAGGATCGCTGGGGCCATAGCCCACAGTCTGAGGCAAAACTTTTCGGCCATCATGCCATCTGCGACTACTTCGAAAGGTAATACACTTCTAGCACACGCCCCCTCTCTTAACCCGTTTTAATTGTCTAATGTATAAAACTGTGAATACAAGTGGCTGATGAGCAGTCTCATCTTTTCGACCGTCAGGAACGATGGTGTCAAATGTGTACTCGAAATCAAGGTGGGCGCCGGACAGTTATTTGTATATGAAGTAGTTCATAATGATAGCAGGCTTTTGTTACATCTGCCGTGCTCCCCATTCCTTCACTCTTGGGCTCAGTGACTAACAAGGCCAAACAGCTCACATACGCTTGGTCTCTGCAGACATGTACCAGATTTTAACAGAAACAAGAAGAGATAGGCTTGGATCCCATCTGATTAGGCGTACCATAGAGCCTGCATTCGGATGGAGCCTTTGGAGCATGAATTCTCTGCCCTGGCAGAACCAAGTTCTCTTATTAATTTGCAACTTTCCAAGCTAGTATTTTTGTGCATCGTTGTAGTTTGAAAGCACCTCGGGTTGTTTACAGTGAGTAATGCGTTAAACTGCCTTTGGGACGGAGGCTCTAGAGTGGACCGCTTCTCTCTCGCCCAAACACTAGTCCCCTGTCCGAACCGATCAGCCACCTGAGGCGTGGATTGTTCGCAAGTGGCTGGCATGACGTGAGCCTGCACCTAGGCGTGCCACTGCACCTCCCCCCCCCCAACTATGTGGCATTTGTTATGGGATTCTATGACACTGAACAACCCCGTCACCTAACGACGTGCCCTAATCTGACCCTCGTGCTGGTCCAGCGCATCTGCGTAATCCATTCTAAGGACCATAATGAGCCTTTAACGCTTGCGAACATGCATCGGGGTTCATGCAGAACCGACTGAAATACTTGGACGTGGATTTTAATGGAAAATATTATAAAATTAAGGTTGTGCTCTTTCATGGAGAAGAGTCTCCAGTTAATCTCACCTTCTAGGGTGCTGAGCCTTAACTGCTAAATCCTCCTGTCGGTCGGGTTACTCACGCTTGACAAAACGATCACATACCTAGTTGCATTCTACTCGATTTTCCATATCCTATGGCATACATTATAATTCCTAGAAGGACTTACAAATCTTTCAGTCATTGTAGACCTTTTGTGGTAAGTTACACTGTTCGACAGAAAAGGTCTGGTCGTGAAATACTTTCGTCAGCCCCCGTACATTTGGAAACATGACCGGTGCCTTAAAACTTACCTCTTGGTTCTAGTGTAAACGCCATGTATATTCGGAAAACCACATTCCATTTATCCCCGTGTCCATTTTTCTCTTAAACGTACATCGTCTTTTACTCTTTTTAAAATGCAGACTACATGAAAAGAATGAAAAATGAACCTTTGGCAGTGAACTCCTTACAGAGCGCGCACGAAGGAGCAGCCACGACCTACACATAATTTCGACCTCAATAGGCGCCCTACCCCGCATGTTGTTATTCCGAGGCAGTCGGTCGCAGTCTCCGACCCTTTTGACTTCAGAATACTATCGAGGACGTTCATCCCCTGAGAAAATGACCTCCGATGAGTTCGAAATCGGTGCTGAGCAGATTTTAAGCTCTATTTTCACAACTAGCAATTGTACTTTTTTCAGCTGTGTAAGGCACATCTGTCATTGGTTTCTTTATCTTTTTGACCGTGTATCACCGGTCACCTCCTGACTTCCCTGTCTGAAATTCTCCTCTAAAAAAATGAGAACACCGGTCGTTTTGTTCCTTCTCTTTTTCGCGGGAGAAGATTGCATTGAGTCAATTAGGAAATTGTTCAGATTGGTAACCCTACTAACCAAAAGAATGGGGATGACGATAAGGATGATGATGCTGCTGCTGATGATGATACTAATAGTATTAATTATTCTGCTACGAAGCAACCAAGAGATGGTTGTACGCATTATCTACTACCTCCTACTCAACCACTCGTGCCACTTCGATGGCACCAGTTTCCGTTATCAGCACATACGCTTCCCTGTTCGAATTCGCTATGCAACCCGTCCTGGGTCTCAGTAGACGACTAGCACTTGAAAAACTTTGATCATTACCTCTAGGACCTCGATGAGAGAGCTTAACTTTGTCATGCTTCATGTTCACTTCAATAGGAAAAGCCCATGGACTTGCATTTTGTTTGCATCTCCTTTGAGACGCGATGCTTCTCAACACAACTGACTCGAGCTTTGGACTCAGGTATTTCGGGTGCAGTACTCGCCCCCTCGATGACATTATGCAAAATAGGGGCCACTATCTGTTTACCCTTACCCTGCCAATAGCGGTCACTCTTAACCTCCATACCACGTGCTCTTGTGGTCGAAGTACTTGGTCAGAGTTACGGTGAGAAAGGGACATCAACCCACACCTCAGGTTCTCATAGAACTCATGGAGCACTGTCTCAAGCCATTCTTCACCCTCGAACTAAGCGCTGTTGAGTAAATCAGTGGCACACTGATGGGTTCCCGAACCCCTTGGCTCATTGCCTAGATGGTTCTGCAGAACCTGGAGAGACGGTCTTTGAAAGAGTACAAACCAAACCTTTGGGCATGCTAGGCGGACGACATCTTCTTCGTCATCAACCAGGATAGAATCATCTCTTACAAAGGGTGACTGAACTCGATTTTGCCCGAGCTGCAGTTAAAGAAGTTGCGTATGCATGCTATAACAACGGTTAAAAACTCACTGCAGCACGCCAAACGGGATGGATGGAGCCAACGGCTATCTACGAGCGTTCATTGAATGGAATCGAATGCCACAAAATAAGTGGAACAAAGAGCTTTATCAGCCGAAGTCATGGCGGAGCATTCCGCATGCGAAAAGGGTCTCCGAAATCATGGCTAGATTCCTCGTGCCCCTCGGAGTAGGAGTTGCCCACAGACAACTCGTACATCCACCAGCAAGTGATGCAACCAAAAGACCCCATTCTTAATCAGGAGAGGTCGGCAGACATTTATCGTTTTCAATACAGCTGGGGTATGTGCAAGTATGTCGGGGAACCGGCCAACAACTGCAAACACGAATGCATGAGCATCAGTCGGCTAAACGAAGTTTGAGCCCAAAGTCAGAGGTAATAACTGCGGAGATGGGGCACGTCTTCAACTTTGGCGCCGTTGAAATTGTGCGGCTGAGGCGATGATCACACATTTAGGCAGATAATAGACGCCTAGAGGTCCAACGACTGCCCAGTCAACCACCACCTCATGTTGCCCCCTAGATGTCAACCAACACCTCATGTTGCCCCCCCAGTCAACCACCACCTCATGTTACCCCCTAGATGTCAACCACCACCTCATGTTGCCCCTATAGGGTTTTACGAAACTCCTTCACATGAGAGAGTCACGGCGTGGAACAACAGACGTCCTCAGTTATCCCGCAGCCAACTAGGACGGAGGGGAAACAAACCATAGTGCGATGCGTGTCCGATGCAGCCTCACAGTTTGGTATGGGTGGGCTAAGCACAAGGCAATTAGCGACATATAATGAGAGCTGTGAGCATGACTTTCCAGGCTCTGAAGATGGGTCGACGACATCACTACCAGAAGCGTCAGACACACTAAACATCTCCCGGTGAACGCCTCTTATTCTTGAAACAGTATTTAACCAAATAATGCTAGGTGCATATGCGCTCAGTACTGGCAGTGCAAGCGTATCCCATTTAAGATGTTAGCGCGTTAATCAAAGAAAGTTAGCTATGCTCGTGCGTTTGTGCAGACGAACGTGTACCAGTTAAAACGAAATAAACTCATATATCCATTTCTGGTTTGATTAGCATCGTTATTCAGTCACACCCAACCTCAGTTTTGGTTTGATCGTGATTTTTACCCAATCTTTTGCTTATTCAAAGTTTACTCGAACGCTTTGCCATTTATGTGTGGTCTCTTGTAAACCTGCGTTTGGATAAGGCTGACTGACTCCGGCTAGCCAATCTAAAATCGTTGTTCCAGTCTTCCATTTCGTTGTCAGTACTCCGTCTACTTAATTACTCTTTGCTATATGACTGTTTGTGAGGGCAGAACAGGATAATCTCGTCTCGTATCTTGACCAGTGGGCAAATTTCTACCATAGTTACGTGCTTGTTGTTTTCTGTGCGTTTGGTCTCATCGCGTCTGCCAGACTTAACACCCGTGACGTTGAGCCCATGTTTTGACATTTTTAGAACCAAGTGTGGGCGCAGTTACACTAATTCACTTGCGTCAATACTCCGTGTATTTCTGACTGGTAAAGCTTGCGCAGCTCAGGCCATATTCATTTTATAAGAATTTTCGGAGAGTTTACGAATCGAGCTACCGACCTGCGTATTTGCAAAAGAATAACTTACTACCTTTCGTAGATTCTTATTTACCTATTTAAATGGACTTCGCCCAGCCTGTTACCATCATTAGCACCCAAAACTCATCAGAATGATTGCTATAGGTGAGGCCCAAACCGCAAAGTACCTCACACATTCTGTGATATCATCTTTCCCTGGAACAGTTGAACAGCTAATCAGGATGTTTCTCTAAAGAGCATCTTTTCCACACGGTCTGCGTGATTTACATAAAAGTCTGTTTGGCCTCTACGAAAGAAAACTGCAGGAAGTTGTCTCCGTTTATTTGCTGAATGCTAAAGGGGCATATTTCGGCCAGGTAACTAAAGAAAAAAGTAGGTTCCCGGGAAAAGGGTTCCCTAATATCTTTCTTCCACTTGACGACGGTGTAGCGCAGGGATGGTGGCTTGCGTGTGATTCACACTCGCACAGCATCTAACTAGCTTTATCTTCCAAGAAAGAGTCGGATGCAGTAGCTGACAATGTTTAACAGCTTGTCTAAGCATTCCAAACACGCGTGTTGTGCACAAATTGAGGCAGGTTTGCACAAACAGGAAAAGGATGTGGCCAGGATTTGAACTGGGGGGAATGCCTTAGACACCAAATTAAGGAGGACCATTGAAGCTTGACTCAATTATCACTATAATCCGTTTGATGCCTTGAACTTATTTTGACAATCTATTAGTCATTGCGTGGAACTTTTCCACCCTGACGGGTTAACTCGGTCCTTCAAATGACTTAAGGCCAGACTACAGTGGCTTCTTCATAATGGTGCTTTTCTATCCTTCTCACCTAGGTGAGAGCCGAAACTCCTCTTCAAAGATAGTCTGGTACATGTATTGCCCGGACGGGACCGTGTGTGGCACAGGTAGTAGGCGGCTGCTTAGGTTTGTCAACCACTGCGTCTGCGATTGTCTCCAGTCATTCTGACCTTCCCTCGCCATCGGTGTTCGGTGGGTGAATGAGGACTGGGTACCCGCGCAGGTTACCGCTTCGGGGCCAAAACAGTGAGCCAACTTGGATGTCATTTGCCGGTTGTCCTGTTTATCCGATCATATGAAGGCCTTTTATTTGACCTACCTGTGTCCTTGTCTGATCACGTGGGTGGAACCAAGTTCAGCCCTAGCGAACTGCCTCCTGTTTGACGGTAACCTTGCGATAAAGAAAATGACAGAGACTAGACAGTGGAGGCAAGACGGGATACTTTTTTCTGACTGAAAGTGCGCCTGGTTGTAGAATGTAGTTTATCTGGCCATGCCTGCTGTACTGATGGCTGACTGCAAGCCAGTGCCTTCTCCTGGACGCCAGTTGGCTATCTCTTAGGCAGTGCATATGACTTAAATTAGCAAGCAGCACGGATTAAATATGTAAACGCTCTGAGAATCTGCAGCACAGATATGCGTATTAGTTTTATCAGTAGGGCAGATGGACGCGACATTAAACGGAATTAACAGAAGACATTGAGAAAGCTCGCGTTTCTGGCATACATTTGTTTTATTTTTCCAATTAGGTACCTGGACAGACTGCGCGATTTAAAAGCTACGAATAAAGAGTCGTGTAATCGGGTAGAAAAGAGGATATTCAAGGGGTTGGTTTAAAAATGTCAGATTGGGCAAGATGATATGCATTAGGCAAGCGTTACCTTAATCCCAACCTTTAACCGTAAATCTTGCCCTAAATTCTAATCCTAAATTCAGGCTTTCACCACAAAACTCGAACACCAATCCTAACTCCTAATATTAACCCTAAACGCCTAACCGCGGATAAACACTAGTATAATATGCCTACCTGAATAAAATAAGTAAGTATGTTATATCAACAAAACGTTTGATTTGCATATTCGATCAGTAGCAGCAAAAGCTGCATGCTTGGCGCCCTCATATTTTAAATCCACCTGCTCGTTTTCGGCCGGAACAGAAAAAGGTGCCCTCAACATAGGCGAAGCTGTCTAGTTTTTGTGTAAACTTTAAGATGGCAAAATTAAACAAATACATTTAGCTTTGTACGGTAGGAGAATTGTGGACCGAACTACGCTGCCTCCGAATCATGCGAATAATGACCACCGATTTCGTCAAAAGGATCTTTCGAAAATTCTGTCAAATTCATGGCGTTAATGTATCAGAAAGACACTTGTTTTGGGCAAGGCTTATCACAGGCTACTTTCAAATCGGAGACAAAATCCTTTACTCTGAGGGTGAAGGTATGACCAATGCGCTCGCAGATTTGCCTGGATCCAGTCTTTCCTTCAAGCTGGTGGCTACCATTTTCTACTGGTTGCCATGGGACAAAACAGGACGATGCAGTATGCTACTGAATTCAAATCGGTGAAAAAATGACTCATACAGTATTTAAAAAGCAGTAACTGAGGTTTGTTAGCCTGTTGCGTTCTTATGAGATACGCCAATTGCAAAGTTATTTCGTGTAGGTTTAGGGCAGTCCATGGCGGCAGTCAGAATGCTTTGTTCCCTTTTGGCTTCCAAGGATCCCCTTGACCTTCAGCTTGTATGGGAAACTCGCGTAACATAAAGCTCCTCAGGTCTTCATGGAGTAATTTAGTTCAGCGTTTGCGTAGTCAAGTCGGGACGGACATCAAGCCATCTCCCAGTCTGTGAATGGTTTCATTATTCTTTGAGTCTGTCAGGTAGGGGTAGCCGTTTACGAAGTGCTCTTTTTTAAAGATCACTGACTTATTGTGAATATTCTCTTCTCGTTGCGTACAGTTTGGACTATCCTAATTGTTTAACTGCTGTACCATTGCTTCCAGGAAGCAACAAAGATGAGACCTCAAGAGTTTGACCGTTCCCAGATCGGCCAGCTTTTTTCGAGTACGAAGCTTTAACAAACTACAAGAAGGGGTCTAGGCACTGATCGTTTCGAGGTTTACTCCATTGCTACCTTATCCATCTTTAAAAAGGTGGGAATGAGAGGGCTAAAACGAAAACCATCTAATTTTTTTTCCCAGCATGTTAGCAATTATTCTTTGTCGGACATGCCACCAGGTGTGAAGAGTGGAGCTCTCACAAATGAACTCAATGGATGGTGTGCCGAAGAGCCGCATGGGAATTAGATGGTCAGGTATACAGGGTTTGGTGCGAATGGCCTGAATGCAAGCTTCGTTTTGACCCGTATGCATAAGTTTTTCAGTGTTCTTGTTGACATCGACTAACCAGGCTGGAGACTAAGGGATTCTGCAGAACTGCTTGCTTTTCTAAGAGCTCCTTTTTAAATTTCAGACGATAAACCCAAGGGCTCCGTCCCTCATAAACCGATGAAATTGTCTACTATCCTCCAATAACTTGAGCTAAGACTGTGTATTACCCCGTCTACGTGCATACATTATGGGTGAATTTTGTGCATCTCAGATAGACAAGCGTGAAATCGGGGTTGATTTAATGCTCCCTCCTTGGTTATGGGCAAAACGGTTCCGTGCATTAAACAGCACAGACGTCGAAATCTCATAACAAGCACGAGCGAGCAACCGCGTGCATGCGATTGGTTGAACAACAGGACGTATATGGCGAATGCAAGACGTCGTCACAGAAGGGACTTCGTATGACGTAGGAGTCTCGCGTCAAGGCGACGTTATCTTAGTTTTCATGATAAAGCTATTCAAACTTTTAAAATAAGAAGTTCGGGAGGAATATTTCACTCAGCTCAGCTCGCTTAGTTCGCTGACGCACAGCCAAAGCTATTTACTCCCATCGAATTGACTTAACGGACTCCTAGCAGCCTAACGGTCTCCAATCCGACCAATCAAATTATTCCAAATGAAAATCGATATTTTACTGCGTGACCCGAGACCTGACCCCTTTCGAGTCATGACTATCGAGCATGTGATCGAGCGCCTGCGATAAGGCCTTTTATCTGCGCAGACAGCGGTCGTCTGTAAATGTGCAACATTAAGCCAGCGAAACATCCTTTTTTCACGACCATGATGGTATCCACTTTGATGGTCTCGTCGGGCCTCATTTTCATCTTTCTCCCCACCTGCCCCGAGGCCCGTATTCATCAAGACCAACTTTGGTACTCTACAAGTCGTCAGTCGCTGAATGAACCGCTCAGTGGAGGGTCTGGTTTACACTGCCTACGCCTCTACCAGCAAAGGTGGAAGACCGGGGACTGGGCCGATTTCTGTAACAGCAACGAACTCCTGCCTAGCTGTTTCTTTTGGAACTCGGGGTCTGCCTGTGCGCCCCCACAGCAGTGGTGGCAGAGACAGACCTACTGGCTTTTATTTGAGTAAGTAAGACTGTCAAATACTTTTAATGGCTAGTAACAAGTGAATATGGATTCCTTGCGAAAGTCACAGAAGTCAAAGTCAGGCAAGCTAATCAATTGGTAGGCTAGGAAGAAAACTTGTAGTACACCCGTTTGAAGAAAGGTGCAGAAAAAATTCGTATGGATATTTGAGTCAAAATCCAGCAGCCACAGTGGGATAGCCGCATAATATTCACAAACTGCCAACAGGCTGTCAGTAGTATAACTTATGCAATTGTTCACCATACTGGCAACATAGGTACTAGCTGAATGCGTGAACACGTTTTTCGCTCATTAGTGGCTCCCTGCGTGCTTTCTTGTCGATATTTTAGTTTTGAAATTGCTGTTTATAATTTCCTCAGAAATTAATCTCTAACTTTGAGTAACTCAGTCTAAATCAAGGTTTATAGGCGCAGACCGAAATTGGATAGACATAGTTGGACCAACGTCCATTAACCACAGCGAGCTAACTGTGTATTATTCCTTCCTGAAATCAAACTTGGAGAACAGAAGGGGCTCCATCCAATTATTTGGGGATGCGCTTCCCACTAGATCAAAGCTGTCTAACCAACCGGATGCGTTAAATGGTGAATCGAGAGCACTTCACAACGTGGCATCGTCCTACGGCCAAGGTCCCCAGATAACTTCTACGGTTATCAGAGGCCGGGGAAGAGAATCTGATATACTCTAATGCGATAAATACGACCCGTGTAGGGTTATAAGATATGTTGAACTGCTGGGACCATAGCCTCAAATTCCGTGAGTTGTTTTAGTCCCCTTTACGCAAAAACGTGTAGAAGACGGATCTTTCTATCCATATATGTAAGGCGAATACCATCCCCTAGCTTATATGTGACAGTAAAAGTAAGAAGAAAATAACTATTCCATAAAATGTAATTTGCAAAATTCTACAAAATTAGTGTGTTGATTTTTGCGGGAGTATTTTTAACCTACTAAAACAAAATGTTTTGTTTTGACACTAAAAACGTATGAAACAGCAACAGAGATCCCTAAAAAATGCTTTCAAATGGTAACTTTGGCTTAAGTATTCTTACAATTACAAGAAAGCTCCAGTTCATTTAAGTATTTTTGCATGCTAACCTTTGTTTGAGAATCTTTTGTATGCTCGAAAAAAAAAATAATTGAATGAGAGACGCGTAGGTTTCCTGTTTATTTGTGATGCTGTGTAATTTCAACCAGACCTACAAAATTTAAAAGATAAGGACTGTTTGGTTCATGCTGATCGTTAACTATACAGTATAAACTGTAAAATTGACAATTGTTTGTTGGCAACTCGTGGATGATCGAAACAGACTCGAAGGGTTAAGGGATTTATTTTATTCAGTACAAATCTAGTGAAATACGCCGTCCCTAGAGAAGGTTTGAATCGAGAACAGTAGGAAAAACGTTTTTGTCTATAATCCGGAAGACATTATCGAAGAACCTTGGGAACCTGTATGCTTCATAAGTGCTAACTTGCGGGCTGGGGATTCAAAAGCTTTTCACCCAACAGTTAGAGGTTTATTGGATAGGAATTAACTGGAATTTCCCTTTGATCGTTTAAAGTAACGTGACCCAAGTTAAGTGCCTTTTTGTAAGAGGCACATATTTAAGGCTTCTGTCGACGGTTTAATTGTTTCGGTGCATACTGTGCGTTGGAAGTCCGTTTTTCACGGGTTTAGTCAGACTTGTTAAAAGTCGTCGCAACGTACCCTATGAATTTATCACTGGCAGTTACAGTTAAAAAGACATGTCAATCAACACAGGTTTTCTTTGAGTTCTCGGCAGGTCGATAATCTTCTATGAAGCTAGTTCCTGGGGGGAGATTGTAAAAGAGAGGTGAGTTGTTCATTTAGTATGACTATTCCGGATGGAAAATAGAACAGTGCCAAACCACCTGATAAATAGATTCACTGCGATCATGAGAGACCTGCACTCTCAGCTTACTGTCGCCCCGTTTGAGATCGTAATGGCATAATTACATCGCATAGTTCCATGCTACTGTGTGGAGGGTTTATTTGGCACCCTCTCAGGACCTGCTGTCTGCTTCGTGGGCAAGTATAAACTTTTTCAGCACCTTTCGATCGTTATGTCGTGCCACGTCTATTTTTTCAGCCTTCTCAACGGGAGCAAGTGAAGGGAAAATCACGGAAGCAGACAGTCTGAGCTCGTTTTCTTTCCTTGAACAGAAATTCAATTAAGGAATTTTTTTGCCAAACTTAAATAACTATAAGCTCCATCGCCCTCAGATGTGTGGTAATTATTTACCATGTTCATCATGTAACTTGGTAACATAGAATCTCATTTACTTTTCAAGATAACAATTTTTGCACTGGTTCGTTACATGGGTAGTAGTGGGATGAAGGAAAATTCTGAGCCGCTCCACAAACCGTCATATCAGAACTGCTTTAAGTGGTGGATGCGCGATTTGAAATTATGCTTTTTTTAAAGCAAAATTTTGGTGGATTATACTCGGCTTGTCTTTTAGGCCTGGATGCACGAAGGTTTTATGATTGACCTTGCTGCAAACCATGCTCGAAGAAAGCGTTTATTTCGTTAATATGCGCGACCGTGGTTAAGTTATGCTCCCAGTGGAAAGAGGACACCCATGTGCACTGTTCCCCTTCTTCATGTGGTTAATCGATATTTCGTTTGTTGCATGCGTGAGACTGTTCCGCAATTATAAAGAGTTAGGGTTGGATGTTGGGTTCACAGTTTTCTTTCAGTTGGGGTTTAGGTTTAGGTAATGCCCCCCCGGATTGTGTTTCAAAAGCCTGCTTTTTCAACTTCGTTGGTCTTAATAATTGCGAATTTGGGTGGAAAGTCTCTAGGGGATTGACTGCAAGTGAATCTGATCCACAGTAGTCTCAGTAAATTGTACGTGTGACATGTGACTGAAGTAGGCGTAAAAATATATTCGGCGTTCATTATGTCTTGAAAATAAAGCCTGAAACGTGATATCAAAGTAATCAAACTCTGCTTTTCAGTGGCGCATTCGGTACTTGTGAAGATATGTTTTCAAGCAATCATGTCAATAACGGGTGGCGCTGCGGTTTCATACATCAAACGGGATCTCCTTTGCGTAGAATAACCGACCGATGAGTTGCAGATGAAGGTTTGGCAGAATACAACAATATCTAGCGTGGCCAAACTCGAACCCAGTCGTTTTGACTCAGCCTTGTGAAGAAAACAACGACTCTCTGTGAATACCTTCCCAGTTAGTGTTTGTCCTGGTTAGACGTCCCAAACAAGCTGTTAGAGCGACAGCGCCATATGTACTAATGGTCGGGATGTGAGCTGTAGGCATTCGAATGTTTACATCCGAAGTATTATAAATGCTACTAACAATGTTTAAGTAGTGGTAATTTATGTTATTTCCACGACGGGTGAAGTTGGCCGATTTTTTGCTTCGTATTCGTGTTCCAACTCACAGAATTGCCTCTAATTTTCTCTGATTTTTTAATGCAGAGGCCCCTTCTTTAACGGACGTTACGCACTGTTACAGACTGGAGAATGCAAGCAGGACCTACGACGCATGGGCCTGCAATCTGTGGGCTCGGTGCTGATCTGCGAGCAAGCCAACAACGGCTACATCAGTTGCCAGGTTCCAACGCGACCCTGGCGTCAATATAACGCTGTCGGCACCTTCCAGCAACAACGCTCAACCAGTACTGGTAGTGAGAGCACCTTTGCCGCGCTGGCCAGCGGAACACCAACGTTAAATATTGAGGGTCAGCTGTCCTTGGCTCAGTTACAGACCGGACAACTCAAAGATCAGTGAAGAACACATGCTTCGTCATTTTGCATATGCCTCCTTTCGGTATCTTCATTCAAAAAGTTCTTGAGAATAAAATACATTACTCATATATTGAGCATGGAACTATTCGATCTACAACAGAGGGTGAAGTGCCATCCTTGGTTGCCAAATACTCGGCCGCCTCTAAGGAGGTAGAGAGAAGCTCGGAAAAAAGTAAACTTCTGAAGCCTTTCTCCAAGACACGGTATAAGGACCAGTTTTTAAAAAATGGTAACTTTTTACTTGCAACATAAATTCTCGCTTGTGAAAACTCACTCGCATGAGTCTCAATAAAAGGCTTAGCATTTAAAAAGGGCAGATTTATTAAGATTTTCGGGTAGTTTCAGGCATATGTTATTTCCAACGGAAATGTTGCTGTCAGGTAAGAGCGAACAAAATCTATTGCCGAAATCTCCAAAGCTTCGTATTTCGTGACCAATCGCGCAAATTAAATCTGGAGAAATTTTGAGTAATGATACAGTCGGTGAGCTCAAATTCAAAGAAAATATGCATTGGTGCGAGTTCACTAGTTTTGTCCCGAAGAGGGTGCAGGTTTTCTGTTTTATAATTCCTCTTAGTCTACGAACATTACTCGAGGCTCTATTTACTCGCCATGAAATTTTGTCAGAATGCAATGGATCAGTTAGCGCATATCCTAGAAACGGCGCGGTCTTTGTACGTTTTTGTCTATAATCCGGAAGACATTATCGAAGAACCTTGGGAACCTGTATGCTTCATAAGTGCTAACTTGCGGGCTGGGGATTCAAAAGCTTTTCGCCCAACAGTTCGAGGTTTATTGGATAGGAATTAACTGGAATTTCCCTTTGATCGTTTAAAGTAACGTGACCCAAGTTAAGTGCCTTTTTGTAAGAGGCACATATTTAAGGCTTCTGTCGACGGTTTAATTGTTTCGGTGCATACTGTGCGTTGGAAGTCCGTTTTTCACGGGTTTAGTCAGACTTGTTAAAAGTCGTCGCAACGTACCCTATGAATTTATCACTGGCAGTTACAGTTAAAAAGACATGTCAATCAACACAGGTTTTCTTTGAGTTCTCGGCAGGTCGATAATCTTCTATGAAGCTAGTTCCTGGGGGAGATTGTAAAAGAGAGGTGAGTTGTTCATTTAGTATGACTATTCCGGATGGAAAATAGAACAGTGCCAAACCACCTGATAAATAGATTCACTGCGATCATGAGAGACCTGCACTCTCAGCTTACTGTCGCCCCGTTTGAGATCGTAATGGCATAATTACATCGCATAGTTCCATGCTACTGTGTGGAGGGTTTATTTGGCACCCTCTCAGGACCTGCTGTCTGCTTCGTGGGCAAGTATAAACTTTTTCAGCACCTTTCGATCGTTATGTCGTGCCACGTCTATTTTTTCAGCCTTCTCAACGGGAGCAAGTGAAGGGAAAATCACGGAAGCAGACAGTCTGAGCTCGTTTTCTTTCCTTGAACAGAAATTCAATTAAGGAAATTTTTTGCCAAACTTAAATAACTATAAGCTCCATCGCCCTCAGATGTGTGGTAATTATTTACCATGTTCATCATGTAACTTGGTAACATAGAATCTCATTTACTTTTCAAGATAACAATTTTTGCACTGGTTCGTTACATGGGTAGTAGTGGGATGAAGGAAAATTCTGAGCCGCTCCACAAACCGTCATATCAGAACTACTTTAAGTGGTGGATGCGCGATTTGAAATTATGCTTTTTTTAAAGCAAAATTTTGGTGGATTATACTCGGCTTGTCTTTTAGGCCTGGATGCACGAAGGTTTTATGATTGACCTTGCTGCAAACCATGCTCGAAGAAAGCGTTTATTTCGTTAATATGCGCGACCGTGGTTAAGTTATGCTCCCAGTGGAAAGAGGACACCCATGTGCACTGTTCCCCTTCTTCATGTGGTTAATCGATATTTCGTTTGTTGCATGCGTGAGACTGTTCCGCAATTATAAAGAGTTAGGGTTGGATGTTGGGTTCACAGTTTTCTTTCAGTTGGGGTTTAGGTTTAGGTAATGCCCCCCCGGATTGTGTTTCAAAAGCCTGCTTTTTCAACTTCGTTGGTCTTAATAATTGCGAATTTGGGTGGAAAGTCTCTAGGGGATTGACTGCAAGTGAATCTGATCCACAGTAGTCTCAGTAAATTGTACGTGTGACATGTGACTGAAGTAGGCGTAAAAATATATTCGGCGTTCATTATGTCTTGAAAATAAAGCCTGAAACGTGATATCAAAGTAATCAAACTCTGCTTTTCAGTGGCGCATTCGGTACTTGTGAAGATATGTTTTCAAGCAATCATGTCAATAACGGGTGGCGCTGCGGTTTCATACATCAAACGGGATCTCCTTTGCGTAGAATAACCGACCGATGAGTTGCAGATGAAGGTTTGGCAGAATACAACAATATCTAGCGTGGCCAAACTCGAACCCAGTCGTTTTGACTCAGCCTTGTGAAGAAAACAACGACTCTCTGTGAATACCTTCCCAGTTAGTGTTTGTCCTGGTTAGACGTCCCAAACAAGCTGTTAGAGCGACAGCGCCATATGTACTAATGGTCGGGATGTGAGCTGTAGGCATTCGAATGTTTACATCCGAAGTTGGCCGATTTTTTGCTTCGTATTCGTGTTCCAACTCACAGAATTGCCTCTAATTTTCTCTGATTTTTTAATGCAGAGGCCCCTTCTTTAACGGACGTTACGCACTGTTACAGACTGGAGAATGCAAGCAGGACCTACGACGCATGGGCCTGCAATCTGTGGGCTCGGTGCTGATCTGCGAGCAAGCCAACAACGGCTACATCAGTTGCCAGGTTCCAACGCGACCCTGGCGTCAATATAACGCTGTCGGCGCCTTCCAGCAACAACGCTCAACCAGTACTGGTAGTGAGAGCACCTTTGCCGCGCTGGCCAGCGGAACACCAACGTTAAATATTGAGGGTCAGCTGTCCTTGGCTCAGTTACAGACCGGACAACTCAAAGATCAGTGAAGAACACATGCTTCGTCATTTTGCATATGCCTCCTTTCGGTATCTTCATTCAAAAAGTTCTTGAGAATAAAATACATTACTCATATATTGAGCATGGAACTATTCGATCTACAACAGAGGGTGAAGTGCCATCCTTGGTTGCCAAATACTCGGCCGCCTCTAAGGAGGTAGAGAGAAGCTCGGAAAAAGTAAACTTCTGAAGCCTTTCTCCAAGACACGGTATAAGGACCAGTTTTTAAAAATGGTAACTTTTTACTTGCAACATAAATTCTCGCTTGTGAAAACTCACTCGCATGAGTCTCAATAAAAGGCTTAGCATTTAAAAAGGGCAGATTTATTAAGATTTTCGGGTAGTTTCAGGCATATGTTATTTCCAACGGAAATGTTGCTGTCAGGTAAGAGCGAACAAAATCTATTGCCGAAATCTCCAAAGCTTCGTATTTCGTGACCATTCGCGCAAATTAAATCTGAAGAAATTTTGAGTAATGATACAGTCGGTGAGCTCAAATTCAAAGAAAATATGCATTGGTGCGAGTTCACTAGTTTTGTCCCGAAGAGGGTGCAGGTTTTCTGTTTTATAATTCCTCTTAGTCTACGAACATTACTCGAGGCTCTATTTACTCGCCATGAAATTTTGTCAGAATGCAATGGATCAGTTAGCGCATATCCTAGAAACGGCGCGGTCTTTGTACGGGATAGTGCATTTGTACTTGTGTTCTAACAAATATATAACACTTCTTTGTTATCATAATTATCTATGATTATTTAGCTATATATTTGACGTAGAGAGCTTACACGCCCTGAGTAAATATTCCCAGCTAAACGATAGTGTACATGCTGAACAAAAATGTTATGGTCTCGAAGGCATCGACACAGTTCACTTCTTCCATTTGGGGACTGCCGGCTCACGGCACGGGGACCAGATCAGGGTACAGCATGCATTTTTGGGGATGCGAATCTGTAGTGGTACACCAAAGTGTAGGCTCATGCTGCACCAACCCCCTGCGCCTCATCCCACCCTTGGTTTTCTTGAGTCGGCCCTGACACCAGGCTCCGGTGGGCGGGGCTGAACAGAATGCGGTAGATGCTGCGCAGGTTTACTTTCACTATGAACTAATTCGCGTGTAAGTCACCATCCCTGTGTCATCTTGCTACGGAGTTCACGGTCAACATGGTAAGTAACCCCAGTTGAAATTTCACTCGTCACATTAAAACTACTATAGGGTTAAGATTTGAGGCCCAGAGAAAAGCAGGGCATATCGGCTCGTTGGGTGGCTTTGCTACGTTCAACTATTGTTGGGTCTACTTTCCTGATGTTTTCGCACCGCACTGTAAATTGGTTCGGCTGCGAAACTTTGCCGGTGTAGCCAGCCTAGGTAAGATACCAACGCGTATTTCACTTACGTGCAGATTTTTGATGGCAAATTTCGTTCTCATGGACAAAGGCTGATGAATAGAGGACCAAGAGTGGCCTTCAGATACAGACGAACTGTTTTGAACGAAGCAACTCTGGTTTAAGTCGTGTGATGATCAGGGTCCAATGCTGGTTAGCTACACTGTGCTGGGACACTCTACTCTCGCATGTCTCGTTGAATTCCGGTTCCACGCACGTCTCAGCCCTTCTGCGTCGTGATGGCATAACGCCTTCGCTGATTGGCTACGGCGGGCTTAGGTCCGATGCATGCTCACACTTACGCCAGGAATAACAGCGACAGTGGCCTCCCAACATCGTATGGAAGTTACTGTCCCTAGCCTCTGAGCTGCTTGAGCGCTCCCATTATAGGACGTCGGTCTTACAAAATTCTGTCTCGCCAACTTTTGATTTTGGAAATGGGCTAGTGAACTTCTACCGGCCATGTTTATTTGATAGCCAAAGATACCATCGACGTTTCGTGGGATGACGAAGAAAGCAATTTGAACCCATATAAATGTTTAAAAGAATGCACTCTATAAACCACATCGAACCCGTTTGGTCTGTTTAAGTCAAAGGAACTGGCCACTTCTGTTAGCTGATAGCTGTCACTATCAAAAGATGCATTTATCTGGCCATTGATTCAATTGACCACTCTCCATCACCCTTCATTCGAGACACTGCATTCTACACGCTGCGATAGCTTGAGGTCAGAAAGGCCAAGTCGAATGTGTATTAGTTACAATAGGTGGCCATCAACAAAATCGGACACATCCTTTTTGAGAATTGAACGAGGTAGTGCAAGTAAATGTACGACAGAACCCGTACCATTTGAGCCTAAGATATCATTTTGGGTGGCAAACGAATTTAGACACAGTAGTTTACCTACATCAATAATGTCAGTTGAGAACCGCCTCAAACAGTTGATAGGGAAAATTTTGTAGCATTGTATGAGTCCTGTGCACTTGCAGGCTTGCAATGAGCTTACCCTTTTTCCATAGACGTGGACGCAAGTAACGAAAAACCTAGGCAGCAGGTACGACCCGAGTCTCCCATGCTTGTTCTATAGCCAAGCATTGGCGCAAATCGAGCCATTTACTTGCGAAGCAAACAACCATGAACAGACAACCAACTACCAGATACCGTCCAGTTATGAGAGCCGAGGGAGGGCAGACAGAGAATGCCCTCATTCAATCATAGTCCTGATCACAATCTGGGGCCAGAAACACAAGCACGCTCCCGCACATGGCACAGTGTCCATAGACGGTGTCTAACAGATTGGTTGCAAGCACTTTCTCGAAATGAACTTCATATGTGCATCGCCACCTGTCGATGGTGCTCGGGTATTCGTTCAATCAGAAATGGGCCTGTCTGCGGGTGCGACTTGGTTTTTTGTTTGCTTCCATCTGGTGGTCGCGATTATGATTAGTTGAATGAAGGCAGAATAAGTCCGAAACAGTCCTTTTCTAATTTACCCCCAATATCTGATGCCTTCTCCTCTACTCTTCTGTTTCGTGATGTCTGGGTGTCAGTATCCATACGAGTTCTAGGCACGAGGAAATATGGTACCGTTTTCGAAGGTCTTCTTGTAACACAGACTCAGCATTCCACCAGTTTTTCTTTGCTGGGATAGAAGTGATTTGGAACCACAAAAGTGCTACAGTGCCGCAAGTGCCATGGAGGAGAAAACTGGGATTCTTTGACAATCGGAGGAGGTGAAGTTCCTCGTTGTTCACCTAATGGAGTATAGATGTGACTTGCGCATTTGTTAATGGCAAAACAGACTTATAGAGCCTCTTTTCACACTTTTTAGTCACTTATTCCTATTAGGTGTCACCCTAGTAGCAAGGGTGCATCGAGGCGATATCGCCAATAGCGAATTTCAACCATAAGAGACGTTGACACGTCATTGGTTCCCTGCCCGACGTAAGCTGACTGCTGATTCGTTGACAATCTTTAATCGTGTTGAAACCGTGCGCGCGACAAGAATCCGAGACAACTCGACGACGACGAATTAGGCGATATGGGGCTCAGATTTTAAGTGACATCGAGTAGGAAATCCGGAAAAAAAGGGAAGGCAGAACAGTTCTCGTACGAGAACGCGTTAAGTATGTTTGATGGTATCAATTCGTTCTCTGAATTGGCAGTAGAAGATGCACAGACGTCGTCGTTGGTAAGTAAATTATGCCTTTGCGGGCGAGGTCAGTCTGTATATAATCTTCAAGGGCAGCAAAATGAAGGAGGGTCTCTCGGGCTCCAAGCTGCATGAAGTGATCATGCGTAAGCTTCATTATGTCCGGTGATGATCTTTATTACAGAGGCGTTTGCGGCATGGAATGCCGACAGCAAGGTTACCTTTGCTGACTCGAAGGCTACCGACTCAAAAGGTCAATGGACACTCCGGCCCAGCGTGTAGAAAAATCAAAGTAGTACCAAGTAAACCAACGGTGAGTGAATCTCGATCACTTATTATTTTTAAACTGCAGACCAACTATGCTGACCATCGTCTCAGGACCCGTCTGACCCGTCTGACCCAGAAACCCCTCACCAATGGACTGCCTTGATATTTTCTATGTGCAGTGACTCGCATCCATTTCCACTTGTATATATCTTCTTTTATATTTCTTTAACAATACACATTTTAATAGTACACACGCTTTCATAGTGTGTTCAGTCTACCTACGTGCGCTCAGTCATGCCCTTGGTGGGAAAATGAGCACCGTGTGGTTCGGTCGCTCAAATTTCGCGATAACAAGTAGGTTAAAAAGTAATGAAGGGGAAAAGAAACGCAACATTTAATGGAATAGAGGTCGGAACCGGTTTTTAGTTAATTAATCAAAGGAATAGTGCGTAATGCTGCCAGTCCCGCTGTCGCTGTTTTCTGAGTATCTCGAAAATTCGATAGTCACCCGATATATATCCACCGAGCAAAACGGCTACAGCCTCGATATACGTATAGCAAAAATTTATATCCCTAGCTATCGCGGTGAGATGCTCTTGCGTATACGGTAATGAGCCCTATGAATAACATGGAGATGCAGTGGGTTTCTCTGGAACCGTATCTCTCGCACCAAATTCCTCGGCAATTGTAGCGCCGAGGTTAGCGTGGTCCCACCAACGCCTGGCGATAATACACACTGCAGCTATTTGAGTCTCACAGCTGCCAGTAATTCCAGAATCTCCAGATTTGATCATCGCCCCGTCATACGTGACTCGGTCCTTTCGAAGAACATTTCCATAGGTTTTCATTTAGCCACCCGGCGGCCACCATTCCTCTGACCATGATCAGAAAACGGACCGCAATTTTGTTTCTTTCCTCCTCTTTCCCCCCACCCTGCCAACCGTACGATTTTCTCTACTTACCGCATATTTGACTTAGCTACACAGTGATATAAATGCAAAGGCCTGATGTAGAATTTATCGAAAGCTTACTTATACTCACCAAATTGTCTTTTGAAGTTTTCGTAATCGCCACTTTCCCAAATACTTACGACATCCTAGTCGATTTGTAGGAGCGGCGAGTGGTCGATAGTCTCTGGACCCTTCGAGCCTGCTGCGAGTCTGAAGCGAACCCGGACCTCAACCGTCTCACCATCCTTACCACTCCCGCCAAAAACATGTCCTCCGCCAGATGAACCCCTTATTTTGATAATGCACATCAAACAGTCAATCACTTCCTCTCCACCAAGGGAACTTTAAAATCTAGTCGAACGCGTCATTTTGCTCCGGATCGTTTGGAGATTTTCAGGGTAGAGTTTGAGCGTGCCTGAAGTCAGCATCGTCCGACAATTGCCGGGCATCATCTCTCCATCTTGTTCCAAAAAAAAACGACTTGAGATTGGTGATCGTGTGGCACTTAGCAGACCTTGAACTCGGCGACCATCCCTGATCAATATCCTATCCCAAGCATCCAGGATCTTACTCTATCGCTACATGGTAAGCGTGTATTCTCTAAGATGAATCTGATTCATGCTCACCACCAAATACCTATGGAAGCTAGTGGTGTTTGCGAAACCGCTGTCACCACTCCCTTTGCGTTATTCGGTTAACTCAGATGCCTTCTGGTCGGAGGAGTGCCATTTTGGGAGGGTCTTGACTTCGTCTACGTTTATATTGAAGATCCTTAGGAAAAAATGTCCATCCTCGACAACTATTCGCTCGATTTAACTCATACGGTTATATAATTAACGCTGCTGTTAAGTGTGAGTTTGGAGCCCCCAGTCTATTTTTTAGGTCATGTAATGGCGTGCTTCCGCCAGCTTACCTCCCTTCTTGGCACTCACCGGATTCGAACGACAGCAAATGTGCTCGCTGAACGTTCCCAGTTGCGACATCATATGACCCTAATTGCGCAGTCCCAGCCATCCAAACGGTTCGATAGCCTCGTCCTAGTGAGATCTTTCCGTTCCACTCTCAAGACCGACATGGGTTCACTGCAGCCGATCTCTTCAACGGAATTCCCCTACAACTGCCCGGTGGGCTATTCTATCCCTACAGACACGCCGTCTTCCACTGCCTAGCTATCACGTGATCCGAATCTCCGCATTACCATGCGCCACCTCTCCGCACTGGTCCGTCCCCGGTCTCAACACGTGGGGTCTCGTCCTGACCCGCACGGCATGATCATTCGGCCACTTCAACCCCCCCTTCCCCTAATGACAGACCGTAAAAAGTTCTCCGACGATCTAACAAGGATTTACTCATCGGTCACAATGGCACCTGATCGTCAGTCAACGGCCGGGACAACGTAATAACTCGCAGGCACGCCGTTAAAGCACGGCAATCGGAGGTATCTCTTGTCAAGCTATGCTGCGTCGCGTCTGCACTCACCATCAGTGTGGCCCGCCACCCTTCAAGCAACCTCCGAATCAGCCCATAGACCCAGAAATCGCATACGCAAAACTCAATCGACCATTTTCGTATGCTGGCAAGGGGACTTCCGACCCGCGCAAACAACACACCACCACTCATGCGCTCGCCAACGGACATTTTGTTCGGACCCACGAACGAACTGCTAACTCACGACAACTTGCCCCGTGTACAGAATAAACCAGCTTTCGCAGCTGACTTCTGTCATCAGACTTATCGTGTGTGATCAAAGCTGATCCTTGAGCCCGCAGCACCACCACCTGCGGCAATTCGTCGCATCCTCCGACGAAACCTTATAGTTGGCAAGAGGGTGGCTGACTGGGCACCAAACCTCCATCTACGTGTTTCACACGACTTGTTTATGGCAGTTTCGTCGTATATAGAGAAAGACTCACCGGCAACCCACATGTTGTTTGACCCGTGGATTAAATCCGCTAGCAAGGCTGGCTGCTCAGCAGATAACAACTTTGTAAGGCCATAGGTGAAAATTGGGTGCTAGTTACAAGCCAAACGGAGTAAACATCCCGAGTCTTAAGTCCTGTTCAGCGACTCGTCATTTCCACAGGACATAGGAAATGCCATACACTCGGAGAAGACCACTAATCCATGTAAAGCTATCTAAGGTCGACGTGTCTGAAGGTTGAATATTTTGAGTCGTCTCACGAACTTCGTCGACCTTAAACCTCGTAGCTGAGTTTGAAGAAAGACCCATCGTTGAGGAATTTGGCCCAAATTGTCTGACGTAAATGTGGTAATCTTCGGCCAACTCGCGCAAGAGAACAGCCGCTGGTGAGATCAATAAGACCTCATGCGTCAAAATTGCGGCCAAATGGCGAAATAGTTTTCGTGCTCAGAACTCTGTCGTGACCCCTCACTGCTCCCAAAAAAGGTTGTCTTGAAGCGCACAACAAAACGGAAAAAGAGGCTTTCATATTGGTCACGAAATAAAACTAGAATCATGGCAATCAGACAATGGGCAGAGGGGAGGGGTGTTAGAGCAACTCACACAAATCCGAGATTACTTACTTTTCCCCATCAAAAGGGTGAGTGCGATGTCGGTGCGGCTAACTCGGTAGACATTGCCTCCAAGGGAACATCGGTAAAAACAAAAATAATCAAGGTGCTCTCTGGTGCACCCACGCACCACCACCAGTCAGAATAACTGATCAAAAGGTCGACAATAAATGCTAATTTGTCAGACGCTGTTCGATGTTCGCAAACAAAATGCTGAGATGTGAATAGGCAGGGGGGCAAGTACAGTGTAGGAAACAGAGGAGCCGCGACTTTTAAGTGCCATCAGTTATTAAGGGAGAGCAAGGTCAAAAATACAGGTAAGCAGACAGCTTTAAAGGTTCATCGAGGAGTTCAATTCGATACGTAACGGGGATGGCAAATGGTCCCGGTCCACTGGCCGTAGAAGATGGCGGCCAAAAAGCTGCCGAAAAAAAACAACGCGAATAAAAAAAAGGAAGCAAAATCAACGAACTTAATACACGAGGTGCAGTGAGGTGGAAATGACCTTTTTTGGTTCATTTTCTGTTATGAGTTAGCCACCAACCAACAAACAAGATGTCGACATGTGGTTTAAACGACATGACATTTGACCCAAGTGCTCGATAACCAACCGAGCATCATTCAGCATCTCGGGTCGCCCACAAAGGATTAACGAAGGAGTTTCGCTACCGCAGTGCCACGCCAACGGACCAAGCGAAAGATGTTCTGGACCCGCACGGGAGCCAGAGCAGACTGAACGCCCATGACAAGTGCCACACATATGTGAGTGTAATGGCACGCCTAGACGCAGGTTCGCGCCGCGCTAAACACCTGCACCAATTCCCACATTAGACGACTGACGGTCTGGGAAAATGAGCTGATGGGAAAAAGGGGGAAGAGGGAGAGAGCGAGGCAGACCCTGGGGCTATATCTCTGACCCTTCGGCCCATTCATCACTATGATAGAAATAGGGCGCGCTTGAGTGTCATTACGCGCTCAAAGTCGTGGCCTGAAAGGGTGCCAACTGACGATTCAACTCAGACCTCGTAGTCAGCGCAGTGTGTGTTTGTGTTGAGTAGCCGGATGGTGCACCTGGGAGTCAGTTTCGGACAGGTCCTCCCGGTAACGCTTCTTATTTGCACTTAGTACGGTTGTGATCTTGCCTGGTCTTATCGGCCTCGATGAGATCACGGATTGCACTTCTGCACGCCTGACTATCCACAACAGCGCATCTGCACAGTTTCACCCATTCTCTTTTCCAGCGACGAAGACCGAAGGTCCAAGAATCACTTCCCTGTCTTGACGTACTGTGCCGAGTTTACCTTGTCTTCGACACTTCCAAAAGGGCAACGGCGTCGGATTGAGTACAGCAAAATTGAACTCGTGAGGCGAACGATGGACGTTCCAAGACTACCTCAGTCGTCCTTCTTGGGTGGCTGGGGATATGCTCTTGATGTTGTTGCCACTCCATTCAACTGGGGCCCCATAGACTGTAGATCATCAAATTTCGCGGTTAACAAGGCCATGTAGTCAGCGTTATCGAGCTCAGTTAGCTGGTGTCCGGGTGCAAACTTAATACTACCCGAGCCATGTGAGGGGCATTCCGAGAATTCAGTCAATGGCGTAGTTGAGCAGAATAGACGACAGGATACAACACTGTCGAATGCCTCTAGAGTCACATAGGTGCACTAAGGTGTGCTCGCAAACAAACTTTCAGATAATTCACAGATTTATTAATCATTGACAGAGTAGATTGCATAACTCAGTGCGTTGAACTAAAAACGAACATTAATATTAGCTGCAAAAACTTTTAGCATATCCCTTCAGGGTAGGGAAAATTTTATTTTGCGTTCGCGAAAATCCGGTAAATGCAGGTATGAGAAATCGCAATGTTTTCGGGATAACAATGACGGATACAGTTTAAAAAATCTAGTTTTGCAAACTTGATGCTTTGTACTAAAAAACTCAGTAATAAACACATGTGGCTGTACTGTGTTTTACCACACCCAAAATAAGGACAGTGAACACGCATGCATATATATATATATATATATATATATATATATATATATATATATATATATATATATATATATATATAAATTGGAACCTTGGAAAACGATTAAAAATGCAGAGGATCGACAACTAAATATCTAATTTAAGTGGTTTTCAGAGAGGTAACTTATTATAAAAGGTTTTTAAATTGATCCTAGGCCTCTTAATTGCCGAATTATGGTGTGGTCGTTAATTTTTCTCGGCAACGAGTTTTCATGTTTGAGTGAGTCTTCAGATAAGACCCAAACGGTCAGCTGCATTATAATGTCTCAAAACGCAGTACTTCTGCAAATGTTTTTAATAGATATCATATTTTGAAAGTTTTTATAAGCGCATGGAATGGAATCTACATTTATGGGCTATGGACAGAAAACACAGACAATTGTAAAGTATCAACCATTATTTCAAGGACGATCTCAAATTCATCGTAATCGAACACCCGAAATACTTAAAAATTTAACAAAAAGAAAGGCCTCTTAATATACACAAAATGGTAAGTTCACGATCGCACCCGACACTTTTATTTAAATTTACTAGTCAGTGACCCACCTATCAACATGCTAGCTTATGTTTATTCCTGTGACTTCCTGTGGACGCAATCAATCGAAAATCTGTTTACCTTGGTAAAATGCATCTTAAACAGTGTATAAACGGAAGAAAAACCGCAAATTCTCGTGAAACCGTGTTGGAATGCATACTGGAAATTTAGACTGCTTGATAACAGCTATACTTTACATTGCCCGTAATCTGGAAGAATACTTCCGTGGAATAAGTACCAAAGAACTATTTTTAAACGGAATTCGACTCGTGTTGCTTTATTCACTCATTTTTACATGGGCAGGCATCCTTTACATTTAAAACTTCAGTTTAACTAGCTGCACAAATTTTCACGTTTTCGGAATTTGCTACTTTTCTAAAAAAATAGTATTTCTAAGCAACTTAATATTAATTTTTAAATATATATGCCTTTCGTTTTAAGAAAGTTCGCTTCTTTACTGCTGTAAAACTGTTGGGGTGCAGTGCAGGCTGATTTCGCGTAACGGACATTTTCTTGTGAAATCCAGGGGTTCATGAGTTAGGGCAGATACTAGACACAAACAATGGCAGTTTGAAATTCATCCTGAGGCAAAAAAATAGTTCGCATGCTACAACAACTAGCTTGATCGCTTTTGGATCGGCTATGAACTGCTCCTGTTGAAGCCAGTTTCTATCAAATGTAGGTTAGACCCTGCTTTTAATCACTGGGTCATCTTTTTCCTCGAAGATACCCTAACAAATTAATTTTAGTCCCTTATAAAGAAGACCAGCCTGAAACATCACGAATGCACAGAGGCCGGGGCGTTTAAGGGCATAAACGAGGGAGAGAGAGAAAGAGAGAAAGAAAGAGAAAAGAGAGAGTGTGTAGAATAGGCGACTACTGACCGGTTTGTCGTCACTTTGCCTGTTTTCCTTCTCTACACTCGCCAGCACCTGTGGTTTGAGGTTGTTGCGGCCGACAATTGGTACCGGCGAGCGAGCCCCAAAACTGCCCGCGTCGGAAGTGGAAAAAGAAGTCCCCTCTCCACGACTGGGACTGTCCTCCTGCCGATCTAACTCGTAGCGCGCATTGGCAAACTTAGCCCTGAGAGCTTTTGCGATCAAGGTCACCGGATCCATGTGCCTGAAGACAGAAAAAGGTAGTGGTCAGGGTGAGGTGACTGGGGTATGTAGCTTGTAAACTTGTAGCTTGATAAATAAACTGCAATACAGTGGTTTTTCGGTGATGTACAAGACTGGGGAGTGTAGCATCGATTGAACTATTAAAATTTACAGTATGTGATTTTTGAAGTGTTCCTGAGCTATTACCCTTTAAAGAATCGTAAACTGCAGATATAATCTATGAGTCGCAAACTGCAGACACCTGTGATGTGAAGAACGCTATAAGCTTGTGTCCATACTACAGCAGAAGCAGTGGTGCTTATTTCCGGAATGAGTGCCTTCTACGTACAGTTAGACTTAATTGATGCTTGAGACACTGCCTTTAGACTTTCGCAAAATTACAGCATTGACATTATCGAATTGGCAATGGGAATGTCGCTCACCGAATACGGCAAGCAAATGGGATAAGTAAACTTCAGAATGTAGACAGGTCAAGTTCCGATCCTCGAATACCTGACATACGCTAAGGAAGAGCCTGGTCAGACTATGATAAGGAAAGAGGCCTCTTCGACGTGCGACCGTCGCATTAAAAAGAGAGTGTAGGCCTAAGTAATAGGAGTTGAGTTAACTGACCGTAATACCATCAAATGTACTAGCTCGCACCACTGGCACGAACTGCGCCATGGAGCCGCACGGCGAACTGGTGACGTTTACTGTCTGCAGATTGAAGCGTAAGCCAGCCTCAAACTGTTGCGAGGTTATCTACCTACTCAAGGTTCTCCCGGAATATTCTGACCCATTCAGTCTCTAAAGTCGATTAAGAATGGGAGTGCATGGCGTTTGCCGGCTGGGTTGTGTCTTTGCAGTAATGAAATGAGAGGAACGTTTTCGGCTTTTAGACATGGCACTCGACAGTTCGACCGTCGTATCTGGCGAGGATCACCGTGTGCCTCACTACAAGGGGCATATGGACGGCGACGTGCGCGTGAATTACAGTGAAAGTAAACTTGCGTTGCATCTACCGCACTCTCCCCCTCCCCCCACTTGGACCCGGTGTCATGGCAAACTCAAGAAGACTGTAGGCGGGAGAGGGCATAGGTACCTAGCACGACTGAAGTTACCCCAGAACGTGCCACCGCACCTGGCTCGGATCCCACGCAGTGGGAGAACTACCACTTGTACTAGGTGCGGCTGTGACCATGGCCGATCTAGCCGGCCTCGATGAGGTAACGTATTGTACCTCTTCACGCGCGACGATTCGCGGCAACGGACCTGGACAGCTCAACCACTTCCTTTCTCCAGCGACGGATGCCGAATACCGAAAGTCCAAGTACCGCTTTCATGTCTTGTGTCAAGCGAGGTCTTGAGTTTAACTCCTCTTCGACGCCCCCAGGTAGGCAACGGCGCGGGATCGAGAGCAGTAGAACGGAGCTTGTGAGGCGGACGACAGATAACATGCCCAAACCACCTAACCCGTCGTTCTTTGGTAGCCTGAGATATCCTCGCGATGTTGTTGCAGTGAGTGCGGACTGATTTGTTTGAGGCGCAGTCGGTTTACAGCACTCGAAGGATGGCCCTCAGACGGCGAGGATCATCTTCCACACGCAAAGCCGAGCATTCACAACCGTAGAGGAGGACCAACCGGACGGATGCACGGTGCGCACGGAACTTCGTGGCGACATAGATGCCGCGTCGGGTCCATAGGCACTTTCTAAGGATCGAGAAAACCCGGCGAGCAGGACCGATTCGGGAGAGAATGTTGTCCTTTGTCTATTGGGCAGCAGTTTCACCCCGAGGTATTTGAAACTGTCCACTTCCTCAAGTTGACAGTCACTAATCCCGAGGAGTGCCTTCTTCTGGTCAAGGATACAGCTAGAAAACGATTTGGTCTTCCCAGCGTTTATGGCTAAACCGACCAAAGTGGCGATCTGATTCACCCGTGACACGGATTGTAGATCACCAAAGATTGAGGCTAACATGGCGATGTTGTAGAGTGGGATTTGGAGTGCCATAAAGGTCACAGTAAGAAGGAGCCATTGCAGCCTGATTCTCGGTTCACCAGTCGTTCATGGCGCAAAAACACACGCACTGGGACGACCATGCGGTACGAGTTATCCCGTCAGCTGGCAACCTTCGGAGCCACGGCTTTCAGAGCACCGGGATAATTTCAAGCGCGTCAGATTGTTTATAGTAAGGAAAATGCGCCGAGCCGTCGACCTCACTATTCCCATTCTCAGACCCCAGCCACCGCCCGAGCCGGTCAGTTAACTGATGCGGGGAATAGGGTATGGTACCCAGGAGTTGAAAGCTAGATAGTGAAGAGAACGGGCGCAAAGATTACTCACGCAGGATCCTCTTCATTGGCGGGTGGGTTTCGCTGAGGTGTTCCTCCAGGTGATCGAACGACTGATCTGAGCTTGATCGCTCCCGAAGTAAGCTCCCTCAGCACCTGGGACATGTCTGCTGGCTGGTTCCGTGGTT
This sequence comes from Schistocephalus solidus, assembly GCA_017591395.1. Lineage (NCBI taxonomy): Eukaryota > Metazoa > Platyhelminthes > Cestoda > Diphyllobothriidea > Diphyllobothriidae > Schistocephalus > Schistocephalus solidus. The sequence goes on from WEDG01003050.1 coordinate 187,554, forward strand.
TTGCTGGAACTTCAGTGGCACCCTACAGGGAACAACAGAAAAAAGGTGAACAGTGGCATCGGCTCGATAATCAATAGAAATGAAACGAGTTAATCTGAAATACTCGGGATACACGAAGGAATGAGTTATAAACGCGAAAGATCAGAGGCAACAAAACAGAGTGAGGGGAGCAAGAGCTATCTCGGATTCAGTCTGGGAAAGGAGAGCGCTCCAATCAGCCGACTGTTTAACTGCCTTTACTCACGACTCAGTCCCAATAGAGAATAACTATAAAGAGGTGGAGACAGAGGCTGACAAGAGGAGGGTGTCATCTAAGTACACTTGCTTGATGTCATCTAATGTGCAAGTCGATTTGCTGTTGAGACGGAACACTTTTTCATCATGCGTACAAAAGCCTGCTAATAGAGGCCAGGCAGCAACATCTTGGCCGTCAAATTTCGGCCTCAATCATTTCAATTTTGTCTTGGCAGTGCAGCCAGAAGAAACTGGATGCCCGAGCACAAACGACGGTGCGCGATCCTTTCTCTCTAATCCTATTTGTCCGAGATTATATTCAGCGTAGCACCTTAAAAGCCATGGCTGGGAAGAGAATCGCAAGACGAGAAAATGGACAATTTACTGCCATAGGAAGGGTTAAGGGAAGTGCTCGTCCCATTGTACCTTGAGAATCAATATCTAGTTCTCAAAGGTAGTCGCATAGCGACCAGCAATAACGCAGGGAAGGAATATCGACAAAGACAAAGGAAACGGAGGCGGCCGCTTCTGGCTTTTTAGCCTTTTTCAGCCAGTCATACCCAACTCCACGTTTGAATAACTTTGATCAGTGGGCTTTATGTCAAGCATTCTACCATTGAACCGTGGATCCATTGTGCGGTAGTCCTCTTCACTAGATGCGGTCCTGAGGGTACATCTGACAGTAAAGCCTGGTAAGGCAGGAGGATGGCCTATCACCCACTTGACAAATAATTTGGTTGAGGTTTCGAGCGTCACCGACGTTTAAAGCCCGCTTCATGGAGATCAATATCATTGTGGGATCGAGCTTGGGCTGCCTGGAAAAAGAACTGTAAGGTTTTTTGAGCTAATACAGTCAAGGCGGCATCACTGGGTGAGTTCGAGAAATATCGCAGCTGCCTTGCTAAAAGAGGGCTGCAGTTACGATTATTACTTACTGCCTCTTCCTTTGACTCCGGTTTAAAAGTGAAACCGTGTTGCGGTACTCAGAGCCACGGCTGTGTGAGATTGCCGTAATTTGAGGTGTCGTGCACGAGACAGTTTCAGCGCGGACAATAGGTGAAATTCCAGGCGCATGCGAACGAGAATACGGCCTGAGCCATAAGTGTCGTTAGTCTCCGTGTCGCGCATCTATCCACTATCGGAAACCCAGCTACAAAACCTAGAACTGGTTAGAATAGACAATATGACTGACCGTACGACTATTAGTCGAATAGCAGGTCAAGAGATACTAGTGGTGATACTAGAGGCTGGCGTTGGTGGCAACTAGCTGTTTTCGGTTACCTAAGCTTGTCATTTTTAAACCCTTTCGGCCCATGAACCAAACGCAAAGTACGAAATAAGGTGGTTGTTTGTGAATGGAAAGCGGTACTGGTGCAAAATAATGTTTGACAAATTCCTAAACGGGTGCAGCAACAGTAATCGTTTTCTTTCTCTCTCGCACACTTTCACTCTAACTTCCTCACAGTGTAAATTTTTCACTCTTTAACACGTACTGCCTTTCTCACACTCTGTACATGATGCTTACATGGCTCATAGAAGTCGCTCTTCTTTAACTAGCTGAGAGAAAAAAGCGCGCTTTATAGTATTAGGCGATGATTTAAAGTAAGAGATGAAACGCCTTCGGGCTAAAGAGCTCGAGAAGAGCAGTTCGGACGCAGTGATTCTATGATAAAATGTTGTCTGGCAGAGGAAAGTATATGTATAAGAAACGCAAATATCGAGTATAAAGCTGAATGAAACCGAATATGCATACCCTCTTCTTTGCAAGTAATTTCTCCACCCAGTCAGCACCCGCGTTTGAGGGTGGCGGTGGTGGAGGAGGCGGAGGAGGAGGAGGAACACCGACCGGTGTGGGCAGTATGCGCGGAGGGATAGCTAGATCTGTAACGCTGACTTCCGTGACAGCTGGTTGCTCCGCTGATATCGTGACTTGCGTTGGACATGAGCCACCAGGGTCGCTTTCGCCGTCACCATCCAGACGATGAACCTCACTTTCGGGGCTGGTGGACTTCATTGTGATCAGTCGGTAGCTAACGGGCTCAATTGTTGCGGCACTGTTGTTGGTATTATCTTGCGTATTCTTGTCGCCCAGGTTGGCACGCTCTTGGGCGAGGACCAATTGCGCCAGCTGACTGCGAAGCTTCTCCAGTTCCCTTTCTAATTGCCTTATACGCTCACTGTCCGCGGTTGTCAACCCTGAATCCACATTTAATCGGTTACTTATGCATCAAATCATTCCAGTATTCTCATAATCTTAATCGGCTGATATTCTACACCAGGTCAAAGCACTCAGGGCTACTCATCCATTACGGCGCGATATGCCAGTTATATAGTGTAGCGGAGCAGGAGATGGAGACGAGCAATAAAAATCCGATACTAACTCTTGACAACAATATGATGAATGTCGTCAGGAAAGCTGACGAAGTCTAACTATAAGACGCGCTAAGATGTCTCATATTACGTATTCTCGTTACCGGACTCGTTTTTTATTCCAGACAGGCCTGGTTTAGCAAGGATCAAACAAAATACGGGATATGATCGTCACAGGGGACAGAACACTGTTACCCACGTTTAGGCGCAAGCCATGTCAGGCAAGTGCGAACAGGCCAGCACCAAGGATCACGTTAGAATTCGGCGTCTGAGGCGAATAGCCCACTCACGCAAACTTAAGAGATCGCATTCAAGGGAAAATGGAGCACCACGACCGATATCCAAGTAACCAGTAAAGTTACCTGGGACAGTGAGCATTTGAGTAAGTAGCCTGGTGTGCCGCGTAAAGTCAACAGGCGTACGCTAGTCAAGAAACACAGGAGATTTTAGATGATATTCAAAATCGGTCCATATCCAGACGGTTGATGTGCTGATAACGTACGTAGTTGCACAGGTTCACCTGTGAGAGGGCATCACTATAAGTGAAAAACACTTACACAATGGCATTTAGCAGACATTGAGTCACTTTTCGGTTCATGAGCGTGTTATTTGATTTCCTAAACCATTATAATAATCTCTAAATATTCTGGGGATGAGCTTGAAATGGTACGGCATGCCCTCGCAAAAATGATTGCCATGAACTTCGGAAAGCGGCTGGCCTATGTTGTCTTCCAAACCAAGACGTCGTGTAGAAACAGAACGGCTATAGCGTGAGTCATTTTAAAAATATTTAATTTTTATAAAACTATCTTGAAAGGAACTTATAAAAAAACGGGTTCAATAATTGGATGAAGACGGCGAAAGCAAGCACAAAATAAGCAACACGACGATCTTTTCGCTTTATACAGAAAATGTGAGTAACAGTCCAGTAAATGAGAAGCTTTTAATGTCCCTATTAGCCTTGCTTTGGAAGATAGTTCGAGCGTCGCGGACGATGTACACCGTGTCTCATGCAGAAAGGTGAGCGCAGGGGGAACTTTCGCGTAAATCAGGTTATATATATACAGTAGAATTGCACTGCATCGACCGCACTCTCTCCTCTCTCTCTAATACTTCTGGGCCCCATGGCAAGATAGTCAAGAAGACAAGAGACGGAATTGGGTGCAATGGCTGAAAACGTTAAACAGCCCGGTTACGCGTGCCACGTGCACCTGGTCTGCGCACGATGAGCTAGGTTTCAACACCAATACGGGGTGGCTCGGATCCCGTCTGGATGGCAGTGTCATGGAGCCGCTGCAGCCTGACTCATCCTAAGAGCTCCGGGTTATCCCACCACCTTACAGCTTTCAAAGTCACGAATTTTAGCGCACCATGATAGGTTCAATCGTGTCAGATTGTTTATAAAAAGAAATATTCGCTAAGTGCCGTTGAACGGAGTCTCCAGAGTCGAACTCTTTCCCAAGCACCAGTCCTCTGCCCGAGCCAGTCAGGCATCTGATGCGGGTACTAGACGCAAGTGGATAGCGCGGCGTGAGCCTGCGTATAGGCGTGCCACTGCAATCCATTTTTATTAGTGTACACCCCGAAGAACGCGTGGGATACTTGTACTTACTAGTACTTGTTATAACTGCGATCATGTCTGATCTAGCCGGCCTTGATAATGTCACGGATTTTGCCTCTCCACGCGTGACGATCCGCGGCAGCAGATCTGGACAGCTCGATTTATTCTCTTCGCCAACGACGGGTACGAATGCCGAAGGTACAAGAACAACTTCCATGTTCTTACGAGCTGTGTCAAACCAGGGTTTGAGCTGACCACCTCTTAAACGCCTCAAATTATGTAGTGGGACCGGCTCAAGGGCAATAAAACAGATCGTGAGGTGGGCGACGAAGAACGTGCCCAAAACACCTCAATCGTCGTTCATGGATGGCTTTGGATATACTTGCGATGTTTTCGCAGCGAGTGCGGACTGTCTCTGAGACGAAGTCTGTGTACTTCATTCGGAGGATGGTCCTCAAGTAGTGGTGGTCAAATGCCTTCAGTTTTCGCTCATCTTCCACCCGTATAACCCGGCCTTCACAGGTATAGAGAAGGGTAGATCGAACACGCGAATCTTTGGAGCGATAGAAATTTCGCGTAGTGTTCACAGACACTTTTTAAGGTCTGAGAAAACCCGACGAGCAGCATCGATACAGGAGGCAATGTCATCTTTAATCTGTATATTCGGCAGCAACCTCGCCCCTAGGTATTTGAAACTGTCTACCTCTTCAAGCTCGAGAAGTGACTTCTCCTAGGCAAAGATGCAGCTTGAAAAAAAAGCCAGTCTTCCCCGCGTTTATGGACAAGCCGACCGATTTGGCAACTTCATTTACCCGCGACACCACAGACTGCAGATCACCAAAGCTTGAAGCTAGTAAGGCGATATCATTTGCGGAGTCTAAATCAGTCAACCAGCGTCCGGGTGCAAGCTCAACACCGTCTTCTTCATGCAGGGCCTTCCCAAGAATCAATTCGATAGCGTAGCTAAACAGAATGGGCGACGGGATACCACCTTGTCGAACGTTAGATTGTTATGGAATGAAACTCGCGCAATGGTTGAGTTGTAATAGGTCTTGATCATGGCAATGAGTTTCGGTGGTAGACCATCTAGTGCTATTATCCGCAATAAGGATTCACGATGGACGGAATCCAACACGGCAAAGCAGACGGTCATCGGTTCCTGGGAACTGTGGCGGAATTAAAGGATACGCCTTGGTGTTAATATATAGTCCGCACATCGACGCCCAGCACGGAATGCGGTTTGGTCGGGCCTCGTCCTAGAGTTGCGCACAGCCTGGAATCACCTTAGAAGGACAATAGTGAAGAGTTTAGCAGCAACGTCACTAAGACGGTATTTTTCACATCTGGTTTGGTCTCCCTTCTTGTGGACAGGCACAAGGATGCCTGACCCCCAGCCATCAGGAACCACCTCGTCTCTCCACGCTTGTGCAATCACTTTATGGAGCCAGGGCGCCAGTGGGACAAGACAAAACTTGTGGATTTCGATGGGTATACCGTCCTTCCAGGTGTCTTGTTGTTGCGCAGCGCGTGGGTGCCTAATCGGGCTCTGGTGTTGGTCCGGCACATCTACCGCGTGGCCCATCACCTCGGAACAATAGATAGGGAACGAAAATTGTTCTTCTGCCACATCAAAGCTCCTTTCAGTGAACAGCTTATAGGCGACGCATTCACAAACATTTCATTGCTTTCGACATTTCGAGCTAGCCTTAAACAATTAGTTCTGATGGGTTTTACATTATTTTTAACAATATTTTGTTAGTTTTAGCATGCAAGGTTGTTCGTTTTCTCAGTGGATGGATGGCCTCTTAAATATTCAAAACTTCATCAATTTCCCGACCCTCAATCGGCAATATGTCCGTTACTTGACCTTAAAGGCTCCTTTCATCTATATGAAATCGGAGCCCATGTGAGGCATGCAGTAGACGGGGCTTTACGTCACGCCAACCACTGGTGCTTAGCAGAGAGAAAAGAATAAAGTCAGTCCAGCTAGTATTCAATGCTTCAGTTACTAACTATAACCAAGTTATTCCAACGTGTTTCTAACAGACGGGGCCGAGTCACGGGGCAGCGGCTCCTTCCTAGTGGGACCTTTGTGGCATTCTTTCCTCCACGAAATTCCGAACCTCCACCCTGAACCAAGCCTCGTACATATAAGGTTTGGGACTAGGTATTATGTAGGATGCCTAGACGAGCTTTTTAATTTTGTCATTCACTACATCCACGACAACCCCCGGTCGTATTCACCTTTGTATCATCGCAGCATTATGCTTGTGGTGGTTTATTCGCAAATCACCACCACGCACCGTGAGGAAAGTAGTGGACCCTGTGGCTTACGACGATGAAGCTCAGTGGCCAGTTAGATTTGGAGCAAGGCTTCAAACTTATCTGTAAATGGAAAAGGCAATCGTAGAGAAAGAAGGGAAAGCAGCATGAGTGGCATTGGCAGCGAAAATTTGTAAAGACTTACTAGATGCTGGTAGCTGGGTTGAGGCAACAAACTGTTGGGACACCGAATCGCCGAATAATATTTGATCTGACAATTCGTCCGGATTCAAGACGTCACTGGAATAGTCGGTCGTATTTTCTCCGGACACTGAATCGCCATAGGGTTGCGGTCGACATTCATGCGTTTTTTGCATGTGTACGAGTACAGATTCCTTAATCCACCGGTCACACCGCCGGATTATGCGGCGTGTACGTCGATCACAGGAGTTTGGTGGTATCCAGGCAGGGTAAACAGTGGGAAGGGCCGCTGGCGGATCCTCGACAGGACAGTCGAATGTATAGATGCGCGGAACAAAGAAGACAGGCGCTTCAACTGTCGGGAGCTGGCCCACATAGTGTACCGGGATGGGTAAAACAGAAACTGGACGACTGCTACCGCCATCCTCGGCCGCATTTAAGGTCGAATGAGAAAAACCATTTAAGTTGAGGATACTGTCTCGACTGGCTGGCCGGATACTTATCAAGGAGTCGGTTTGGTGGGAGCTATTGTCAGTTTCCGTCAGGCTGGTGGAATATGTCTAGAAACAAATAAAGTAAAATTGGCGGTCGTTCCGATGAGGGGTGGGTAAAGGTAGTAAGCCGCAACTAAACCGTCGGACAGCTGAAAGCTTAAGATGAATGGAAAAATATTTGGAAGATCATTTTTCCTGAAGTTTTAGAATGCAGTAAAAAGTGGTCAGCGCAGAGGTAAGTACCGCGTTAAAGGAAAATATGAACATCTACAGTTCCGAATTATTTGAAATTTATATGAGTTCCATACAGCGTTAACTACAAGCACCAATTCTCTCAAACTAACTATATCTCTGCTATACATCTAACAGCAAAGAAGGCATGCGCATCATCAAATACCGAAAAGGAAATTTTGCATTTAAATCTCGTCGAGAAAAGGCCGGTGAAATTTTATGGGGTGCCATATCACGCTGGATAGACAAATTTTCTTATAGTTTACTACCGGTTGTTTCGGTTAGTCCTCCATGAGACACGGTCGAATGCAACGCAACTACCGATTTTGGCTTGGGCTGCTGAAATCGCAAATTTCCGAGGCTACCACTTAGGTGTCACAGTTAGATTCCAAATACATGCACTGATAAGGTGCTGTCGCAAGGTTAAAAAGTCAACAACAGTAATAGATCAGTTTAAAATAAAACGACGGCTTTCATTTACTACCAAATCCACCATTTACTATTTTAGTAAATAATCTAAAATACCAATAAATAGGATAGGCGCAGTTTGAGAACAGTGAAAGAATGAAAATTCAACTGGATTTCACAGGGAGGTTACACTGTGGACGGAGATATCCGGCCAAATTAGTTAAGCTAAGCAAAAGGGGGCTTCAGGAGACAGTTTAAATGGGTTGATAGAAACAAATCGTGTATTAAAAATTAAACTAAAGACCGAAAAGGGAGCGAGGGCTTACATCTGACACAGACTCCAATGGCTGGTCCACAGTAACAACATAAGCCTGCGTTTCGAGAAGTCTGGCTGACAGCGGGAGCCTTGGAGCTCTGCAGCCATGGGGAAGACGCTCCGCTAGAGCTCTTAGAGGAAATGTTTGGAACCACGATCGTACCTAAATTAACAAGAGGCAGGTGTTGAAAGTTCAGTGGAAAACTTTGCAAGGCTAGCCCCATAGGACAACCAGACTTCGGAATTTAGGGTTTAGAAAACGTTCAATATCAATTTTGATCAGCTTATCGATATCGTATTAAAAAGTATACTCTAAAATAGATCGAGTAACTAAACCTAACAAAATATCTTCCCAATTTTGTTAAAAACTACCCATATACATGACAACCAGTAAAATTAACTAATACCATATGAAATTGGAATACACGAAAATATCAGCATAGCAATGTGCTATTTTGTCAGTGAGGACATAACGAACTTGGTTGTTCCGCAACGCAAAATACTTACCCAGCTTCGCCTACCAAAGGGCAAAATATACTGAATAGTCTTTAATAATAAAAGTAAAATGTTGCTTCTTTCAACGTATTCGTCGTCCGCATCAACGCGACTCATTGCTCATCCGGAATGCGGCAACCGTCCTCTCCGACGCATACTCTCTGTGGAAGTATGTTAACCAATTAAATTTGTCGAAGAAAAGCTCCCATAAAAGCAGTCTAATTTTGAAAAATTATTCATTTAATTCATGCTAAATAAAATGCCTACCTTTAGGCCAAACGAGGCGACTGGGACGAAAAAAATCTTTTTTTAATGTGGATTACTGTCTCTTTGCTACAATACTTGTGGACTCAACCCTGAAAGCGAGCCATTTTTTTCATTGGTCGAATGTAGTTTGCAATGTGATCAAAAAGCACTGTTTTTCAATCAGTGCGCTTCGTCTATTCGTCTAATTACCGCTTCCAACAAACTAAAATCCTCAATTGATTGCCTGTCAAAAATGCATAGTTTGCAAGAAACTTTCGACTGTGCAAATAGGATTTTTGATTTTCAAAACTACTACCAAAAGATTTAATGCACTTGCGTTTTTTGTAAATTTGAGCCGATACTGGACTCATACATATGTGAAAACGATCCTCAACAAAGTATGTTCGATTATACTACAGACATACTAATTTAATATTTCTACATGTTCATCATATTTTAATATGGTCTCGCAGGCAAATCCTATCCAAATTAAAATGAATGTCTTACGTCGGTGTTTGCTGCTTTATTTTCGGAAACGGGATTATTTGTATCAGTATCGATATATTTGAGGGAGATGTAGGTGAATTTGTAGGTATTTGTACAATTTACATCTTTCTATCTTTCTTGTTCACCTGAATCTTTATGATCCCTTGTTTTAATGTGCTAAATAAAACACAACAGCCAGCTTCAACCGGCATGTTGGACGTCTTCTGTTTTCGCTGCTGCATGTCACCGCTGCAATCTTGATTGTACTGATCTCTCTCAATTACTTGCAGTCAATTGCAACGATTGATCTTCATTTCTCGATTGCATTCTACTGATCGCCGTCTCAATTGAACTCCTGACTCTGCTCTTCATCCTTGATGCATAGCTTTCTGGATCTAGCTCAGAGTTCATTACAATCCTCAACAACACTCGCTATCTAAAAGCTGCGTTTTTCGTGAGTCTGCATTCTAACAATCGTCTGACATTTTTGCCGTCCATTCGTCGTTTGTAGTTTAGACACAATTATCAACTTAGCGTTAATTTATTTTGTACACCTCGGTTCTTAGCAGTTTCGACCCTCGTCTACACTACGAAATTGTTGACCCCGCCTTTCTATCATAACGCGCCATATCACTTGCTCTGACGGACAATGAAGCTAACGCAAACTCTTTTGACGTCCGTAGCCTCTCCTTCAAATTGCCTCCATTAACGCCGAGCAACCCTCGCGTATGGTTTAGGCAGATCGGGGCAGTTTTCTCGACGCGCCATATCACTAGTGAACGCACGCGTTATTCATACGTAGTGCAATCACTTCCTTTCGATGTTGCCGTTGACGTCGAGGATCTCCTTGATCCTATCCTTGCTAAGGATCCATACACCCAGTTAAAGGATGCTGTAATTAATCGTGTGGCCAAGTCGGCCAACCGAATGCTGTGTTAGCTTTTCACGCAAGTCGAACTTGGCGATCAAACACCTTCCTAACTAATGCGACACATGCGTTCTTTGCTTGCATGTTGTCATATGGATGATGCAATTTTCCGACAGATCTGGTTTGATAAGCTTCCCCTGCCCATGCAGCAGGTATTGGCTATGCTCGACACGAGCACCTCACTGGATAAACTAGCCAATCATACATACAGAATCATGTGATGCTACCCAAGTGGTACCGCATGTTCTAGTCTTCAACAGACATCGGTGTCCACTTCCAGATCTGATAATATTGACACTCCTGCTCATCAAGGCACTCCAAAGTCAGAACGTGACCCTCCCTTTGTGACGTTATCATCGTGCTGTAGTGCCTATCGATGGGCCGCACCATCATCTGACCTTTCGCAAGCATCAAATATCGTGCGTAGCAGTGATTATGAAGATTTAAAGGATACTGTACGCCTTTTATGCACGCAAGTCAGCAACATGTGTTCTATCATCAACAATCTCCAGTCAAATAGTCTTCAAACATATCGACGTCGACGGTCCAAAGCACGGGAACGGCAGCCACAGACCTTGTGCTGGTACCATCGTACCTATGGCGTGAAAGCACACAAGTGTATTCCACCGTGCAAATTCTCACAGAAGCCGCAACAGTTAAACGACAACGCCAGCCAGTAATGGCGACGACTGCTGCTGGCCAACCGCGACCCAGTCGCCTCTTCTACATTATGGATAAGTCGAGTGGTCTCCGTTTTCTTGTAGATACAGGTGCTGAGGTTAGTGTTATCCCGCCTCCTAGGCGTCACCACCTCAAGCCTTCGCAGTTCTCATTGCAGGCTGCTTACAACACCGTCATCCACACATTCGGACAACAGTCCCTAACTCTTGACCTTGGTCTAAGGCGATGTTTCCAATGTGTCTTTATCCTAGCCGACGTCTAGTCACCGATTATTGGAGCCGATTTCCTCTCACATTTCGGCCTTTCAGTTGATTTGAAGCATCGTCGACTCATTGATACTACAACCAGACATTTCACCGTCGGTACGGTTACCTCTGAACCTTCGATTGGCATACACTTGACTATTCCAAGTTTGCCATTTGCTGACATTTTGAAGGACTATCCGTCCCTCACTAAACCTTGTCAGTTTACCGAAAACGTTCAGCACACAGTTAAGCATCACATAGTTACAACGGGACAACCTGTTCATGCCGACCCACGTAGTCTTTATCTAAAAAAGTTGCGGGTGGCTAGAAGTGCGTTCGAACACATGCTAAATTTGGGGATTATTCGCCCTTCTTCCAGCCCATGGGCCTCTCCTCTGCACATGGTCCCCAAGAAATCAGCCGATGATTGGAGGCCATGTGGGGATTATCGTGCTTTGAACAGAGCAACTGTCCGCGATTGGTACCCTTTTCCTCATATTCATGATTTTTCTCGCATGTTAGCTGGAAAGACTATTTTCTCCAAGATCGACCTTGTGAGAGCATATCATCAAATACCGGTCGCTGAGGAAGACATCCCCAAGACCGCCATCACAACGCCTTTTGGCTTGTTCGAATTTCTCCGCATGTTTTTCGGTTTGCGTAACGCCGCCCAATCCTTCCAGCGGTTTATTGATGAGGTCTTGCGCGGTCTTTCGTTTACCTTTGTCTATATTGGTGACATACTCGTCGCAAGTTCTTCGCCAGCGGAACATGCATCACACTTGCGTCGTGTTCGATCGTTTCTAGCAACATTGTTTGCAATTAAACGTCGACAAATGTCTTTTTGGCGTTCCTTCTGTTGATTTTGTTGGTCATCACGTCAATCAGCATGGAATCACACCACTTTCAGAGAAGGTGCAAAGCGTTTTATCTTTTCCGTCTCCGAAGACCCTCACACTGTGACGTTTCATTGGACTTATCAATTATTACCGACGTTTCATTCCCAACTGTGCGGCAATACTGGCTCCATTGACTGATCTTTTGAAGTCGAAAGCCAAGCCGATTGAACTTTCACCTGCAGCTCACTCAGCTTTTGAGGCAGCCAAAAAGGCCCTCGCTGATGCGACCATGCTGCACCACCTCAACTCTGACGCTTCTACGCAGTTGATTTTGACCACTGACGCTTCCAACAGTGCTGTAGGCGCAGTCTTACATCAACAGGTGAATAACCAGTTGCAGCCATTGGCTTTCTTTTCACAGAAGCTACAACCGGCGCAGACTCGCTACAGTACTTTCTCTCGGGAGCTCCTGGCTATATACCTGGCTATTCGTCATTTTCGCCACCTTTTAAAGGGAAGAGATTTTCGGGTTCATACCGATCACAAACCTCTTACTTATGCCCTCAAGGCTAAACCAGATAGGTACTCGCCCAGAGAAGTGCGTCACCTTGACTATATCTCGCAGTTTACTGCTGATATCCGCTATGTCCGAGGCCGCGACAATGTCGTTGCTGATGCATTATCGAAACCGGACATCAACACCTTGTCATCCAAATTCGACCTGGCGAAACTTGCAGACCTCCAACTAGAAGACGAGTCCATTGCTGATCTGCATAAATCTAGTACTATGCAGCTTCGAGATGCACCAATTCCAGCATCACCAGGTACGATTTATGCGACTGGGCCACAGGCACTCCCCGACCTGTTGTTCCATTATCCTACCGTAAGGTAGTGTTTAACCATTTTCACTCTCTGTCACATCCTGGCATTCGCGCCTGTCGCAAACTTATTGCTGCTAGCTTTGTCTGGCCAAAGATGAACTCTGACATCGCCCTTTGGACTAAACAACGTTTCGCGTGCCAGAAAAACAAAGTGCATCGCCATAACTTTTCCCCACCAAGCACATTTTCTGTTCCGGACGTTCGATTCCATCACGTTCACTTAGACTTAGTTGGGCCGTTACCACCATCACGTGGGTACACACATATTTTCACAGCAGTCGACCGTTTCACACGATGGCCAATTGCAATTCCGATATCGGATACCTTGGCAGAAAATATTGCCATAGTCTTCCTGCATCACTGGATTGCCAATTTTGGTGTGCCAGTCACCATTAACACTGACCGCGGAAGCCAGTTTCAATTTAGTCTCTTCTGTGAGTTCACTAAACTTCTCGGGTGTGTGCACATAACGACAACGGCATATCACCCTGCTTCTAACGGCCTCGTGGAACGACTGCATCGTCAACTTAAGACAGCACTGATGTCTCACTCAGACACAACTGCGTGGAGTGACAACTTACCCCTCGTCCTTTTGGGTATTCGATATGCTGTCAAAGAGGACATTCAATGTACTACGGCAGAACTTGTATACGGTACACCTTTCCGTCTTCCTGGCGAATTTGTGCAGCCTCTCACCATAGACACTAGCTTTTCGAATGCTTTCCTTCAACAATTAAAACAGCGCATGGCTCAATTGCGTCCAACACCCACTCGCCTGACACCCAAACGCGTTTTTGTGCAAGACAACCTTCAATCTGCTCCATTCGTCTTCGTCCGGCACGATGCAGTTCGCAAGCCTCGTTGTTCCCCTTATGCTGGCCCATACAAGGTGCTTCAACTGATGGACAAGTATTACGTCATACAGAAGGCTGACAAGACTGACATAGTCTCCATCGACAGACTCAAGCCAGCTTGTCTTGAGTGCGTCCCACCGCCCGTTGCTCCATCCAATTACTCCGCACCATCACCACCCATTCCACCTATGTCGGTTCCTTCCACTCGACCACCCCACCCACACGTTTTGCTACTTCTTCTTCTTCTTCTTCTTCTTCTTCTTCTTCTTCACCATAACGCATTTCCTCTCGTTCTGGTAGACATATCCATTTTCCTGCCAATCTTAAGGACTTTGTCTTATAATTTTTTGCTTTTTTTCATCGAGCGTTTTTTTTGTACAACAAACGCTCTGATGGAGGAGTTGTGTCGCTATTTGTACAATTTACTTCTTTGTACTTTTCTTGTTCACCTGAATCTTTATGATCCCTTGTTTTAATGTGCTAAATAAAACAAAACAGCCAGCTTCAACCGGCATGTTGGACGTCTTCTGTTTTCGCTGCTGCATGTCACCGCTGCAATCTTGATTGTACTGATCTCTCTCAATTACTTGCAGTCAATTGCAACGATTGATCTTCATTTCTCGATTGCATTCTACTGATCGCCGTCTCAATTGAACTCCTGACTCTGCTCTTCATCCTTGATGCATAGCTTTCTGGATCTAGCTCAGAGTTCATTACAATCCTCAACAACACTCGCTATCTAAAAGCTGCGTTTTTCGTGAGTCTGCATTCTAACAATCGTCTGACATTTTTGCCGTCCTTTTGTCGTTTGTAGTTTAGACACAATTATCAACTTAGCGTTAATTTATTTTGTACACCTCGGTTCTTAGCAGTTTCGACCCTCGTCTACACTACAAGTTACATTTGAATTCCCTTTTTGTAAATGTGAGTTGTGGTATTAAAAGTAGTATCTCGGTTTGTTGACGAGGCCAATTGATATGAGCCAACTGGGTGGAACATAGTTTAAAAAGAGCAGACAATGTAAACAACTCCCGGTGATATTTAGGAGATATTTAGGATGGCATGTTTAATCCGTAAACTCTTAATATTCAGAGCCTTTAGGTATACTTATCAGTTCTTATGGCGTGCTGTAGATGTCCCTGTTTAGTGTTTTTCTATAAGCCGCGCAATAGCACATAGTAACCATTGCTAAATGTTTCATCTCTTTTATCCTCGATCCGAATTTATTATCCAAAAATAAACAACGGCTGCATCCCAGTGCTTACTGATTCTGTTTTGTCAAGCATTTGTCTTTTTTGGTCAAATATGTTTAATGGTATGTTATCCGCAGGCGAAATTGACGCTTATAAGATGCTATAAATACGCACAAGAGCTCTTTCTCCTGTCAGAGCGCTCTTGAAATCGCAGGATTAAGTTTCCCAAGCTTCTGCACGAATTTTTCAGCTGTAAGGTTAAATTGTTTTTCAACTGCCAGATCTAGGTACCTCAGGAAATGCACAAAAGTTTTTTATATCATTGTTAAAAAACTTGTATTATGGACCTTCTGTGTCATCCACTATCTAAAAAACGCCTTTGAAGCTGATAATGCTTAAATTGGGACTTGCATGTCAATTACCAGAATGATGTCTGCTGACGGGCTTTTAGTTCATCGTGATCGATAACTTTAATAGCGCTGTGGTTTTTTTCGTACGTTACTTAACCTGAGTACTCGAGAGACGTGAATCAGTCAGAGTGTAATCAAACTCCAGTGTTATCTGCCAAAAGATAGAACTCCAGTTCCTGAATAAATCTCTGAGTGGGGTTTGAAATTCTCAGTGGATCTGGTCGAACCCATCAGTATATATGCATGTCGTAAACCGTGTGCATTGCGCCCCAGACTTTTAATTTATGCTTCTTGGATTTATAACGGCTAGTATTTATATTCGCTGAACTACTAATGTTTAAGTGTGATTTTTTTGCAGTTTGGTGCTGAGAAACTTTTAAATAATTCGCTTTTGTATCCGTCCTATGTGCTTCACATACACTTATTTTAATTTTTTTATTTAATGTGCTCTTCTTCTGTTATTGTTCGTTTACCGGTTCATTGCTGTTTTAGTTTCTACTTACACTATTGAATGGTCTATACAAAGCGCTCTCAAGTGTTTGATTTGGATTTTAGTTCATTCGCACATTTGCAAAGTGACAGCGAGGTTTTTGGCAAGTGAGTCACTTCGAAATTAAATTAATAATCCTGAAAATTCATTTTTCTCTCTTCAACCTACAAAATATAATTTTTATAACTGCACTTGACTTACTTAAAAAATTCAATAATTATTACATTAAATTTTTGGAATTATATCAGAGACAAATAAGTCATATCTGAATCTGCACGAGAAAAGTTTTAATCAGGATTTCATACATTTTAAGCATATTCTGTGCCCTTCTCTTCAGCCTATTTTCTGTACTCTCTGTCTTCCTTGCACCCTACATGGCCTACAGGGAATGCTATACCAACATCACCGCAAATGAACTCGGCACTGGGGACAAATTTGCGCGTCTACCGCAGAATCTCAAGAATAATTAAATCAACGACAAAATGGCCCAACGAAGCTGCAGAGTTAGCTAGGCATTCCATCGACTGTGGGCCTCAGCTTTCAATGGACCTGACTTTCATCGCAGCACAAAGGCCAACGGCGCTCTCCTGGGTGTATATATATATAGACAGTCTGCACCATATAAGCCTGGAAGCTGGACCACTTGCATTCTTAGGCTGAGATAAATAACAAAAAATGATCCCGGCCACTGAATTTATGGAACAAACCAGAATCCCAATCATTTACGCGATGCTGAGAAAACTAGAACTGCACTATGTCTGTCACTTCGCGTATACGGATTACGAACGCCTACTTAAATGACTCTTCTAATGCGATTCACCTACAGGTGCTCACCGGCAATAACAACAACTAGATGCTACAAGTACACCCTGTGGAGCTCACTGAAGTGTCTAAAAGTCAATCATGAGAGGACCTTGCCCAGGATCAACTGGCCTGAAGGAGGGTATTGAAGAATGGCGCAGCAAGCTACCAATCCAATCGAGTTGCCACTGCTGAAAATAAATGAGTGACTTGCAAGTCTTAGTGAAAGCTAAAGGACATCTCAAATTTTGAACGTAGCTCTTCGTTTCTTGCTGATTTTATTGACTTAATTGTTGATAATTTTTTTAAATTTCAAACTCTTGATCAGCTGCGCATACCTGTGGTGTTTATCTTTAACAAAAGGTGGAACTATACAATTTCATAGTGTTCACCCGACATAGCCTCATTGCTCGTTCTCAACTTTGGACGGATTTCTCAGTTTCTTCTTATATTGATTGGCTAAAGTGTTGATAAATTTGTGTATTGCTAACCTTTAAACAATTGCATACACATGTGAATATTTTATTTTACAATAGGTGAAATATTCGGTCTCATACTGCTTCACCCGACGAAGCCTCAATTGCCGTCCTTATAAATCCACGTAAACAAGCAGAATTAAAAAGCGCAAACATAAAAGTGAAGTTGAAACTTCAAAAACATTCTCAATTTCCAACAAAAAGTTGTTTGCAGTAACCATTTGTACTGTCAATGTTTCAAGCAGTAAAAAATCTATATGAGCATAATTTTTTACCCTGCATATCATGCGTAGATTGCACTCATATTTTCCCCGAAAGATGAAACCAACAACCTCAACTCGTCGTTAGCTACCTGCCTCGGGGCACAAGCGTTGATTGATTACGTTGACTCAAATATGCAACCCATAGTTAAATTTATACAGCTAGATCTGTCCGCCTTACAGAACTGCAATGACTTCATGATGAAGTTTGGATCTGCTTTATCTATACGCGGTAACCTGTTCCATGGTTACATATCTGATGTTCCCTCTTAGGATTGCAGACGTCTCGAATTGCTTGTTTACTTGGTCACCAGCGAGACTTTTGACAGACAGAAATTTAATCATAATTTTCTCCTAAAAAATGCTCCCATACACAGACGCCCAGTTGACGTTGCTATGATCTTTTTTGTACTCGGGTGGCTTCAACTACAAATAGTGAAAGCAAAACGCCTCTCTTCGCGTAGCAAGAATCCTCCTATCTTAATTAAATTGTTTTCAACAATTGAGATGGATTCAATCTTTGCTCAAGGCAGTCACACTTCTTGCTATTCAGAAACGATGAAATGTTTCCTTTGCCGAGATCGTACACCAATGGAACGAAGAAATGGGTCTTTCCTGTCAAATATATCATCAAATCCTCAACTGAATATTCACAAGTCGGGTCGTATTTCCACTTACCTCAACGCGCTGGTTAATTAATCTCCTCAGTTGTCCATTTTGGTCAGAACCTCCATTCCACCTTCTACTTCATTTTCCCCACGGCTGATTTATGAATTTTCCGGTGCCTTTAGCCCACCCGTAATGTACGCAACCTCGTCTAAAGCATTTATAACGTTTTACCCATCTAAAGCACTTAGCCCGACATTTTTGCCTCTTAAACGCAGTTCTCCCGGCCTCTCCGGGAAATTTCCCAAGTCACTCAGCATAAATAGCGTACTTCAAATGCATAATCCGCTATCATCTCAAATTAAACGCAACTTATTTAACCCTCCACAAACTAGCTTGTCCCAAATCCTCAATTATATAACTGAAGTCAGGTCGTCCAAAAGACGTAAGGTCAATCCAAACCCAAAAGCAAGTTAATGCACTTCTAACTTATCGCATGCTGCCTTCTCCAAAACTTACCAAGCCTCTCCAAAAGGCAATAAACCCAAACCATGTTAACCGATATACAAGAACTTACTTTCCAGCACTTAATTCTTATAGCTGCTTGCCCTCGCCCAGCAGCCTCTATATTCCATCTAAATTCCCTCCATTCCATTTAACCTACCAACAGGCATATCCTGGTCTTAACCCCTATGGTAGTTTGATACTGGAAAGTTACATTCCTGCACCTTTTAGATTTCCCTTTCAGACTTTTGTTATTGACGTTCCTTGTACCAATAGTTCTGGTGTAGTTGGCAGTTATTCTCCAAACCACAATAACTTCCAACTTAATTACGCATTTCTTTTTTTATTTAAATAAGGATAACCCTAGTTTGGATACTCAAACTACACTAGATGTCATATTAATAAATGCTATATCTGTTCTAAATAACATAGCTAAAATCAGCGCCATTGCTTTCGAGTTAATGCCTGATGATTTAAGTGCAACTGAATCTTGGATCCATCCCTTAATTTTGGACTCTTTGCTCGTCATAGACCAGTTTGATCTCTACCGTCAAGAACGCATTAGAAAGCGTGGTGGTGGTGGTGGTTGTCTTCTCTATATTAAAGCTTCATTTAAGCACTTCCCGTTCGATCTAGTTGATACGTCATTCTCTGGTAATAACTACTTCGCTTCTATTATCCTGGCGCCCCGACAAAAGGCAATTTTCGGATGCATTTATAACCCGCTTATTCATCATCCGATGGTGATGCAAAACTTTGTAAAATTTTTAAATTTTTTTCGGAGTCAAATTTTAACATTAAATTAACCGCTGGGGATTTTAATTTTACTGAAATTGACTAAATTTCAAACTTTTTTGCACCCAGATTTAAGCCTCTCCTAGAAACCATTAATTTTTCTAATTGGTCTCACCTGGTCCGTACTGCAACGAGAGACAGGCATATTTAAGACCTGATTTTCACAATCGACATTGCTCCTCTCTTCGTTGACTTGAAGCAGGACCTCTTCCAAGAGTAGTTTCATGTTTTTTGGACCTGCCGAGCCTCCTGGACCCCTAGTATTTCAAAATAGTACACTTTTAGAACGATCGCCCATAAAACACTTAGGTCTAAGTTACACAAATAAGCTAGCATTATTGCCACATGCAGATCGAATTTCTGCAAAGGCTGCACAGATATGTGGTTTTATTTGACATAATTTCTTCCTTCCGGAAATAAAGTTAAGACTCTACCGCGTGTTTGTTCTTTCCACCCTGGAATACTGCTGTCTCCTTTCTGGACTGATGAACACCTCTGACTGCAGTATGATTAAACATGTTCAGAGCGCTAGTAATCGAAGACTATTTTTTCTGCCTGGATCCAGTATCTGTTATGCGGATAGATGTCAGTTAGCAAACATTAAATTTCTGTGGGGAAGAAGACTTGAAGCTTGTCTCTGCTTCCTGCTTCGCGTTAACTCTGGTCCAAATCTCCCACGAAGTAACGCTCTCACTCCGGTAGATCAACCGTATGCCACTCGTAATTTCTCCATGATCATTTCACCATCCCTTAGCTCCACAACTAACCGTTCTCAGTTTTTTGCCTCCAAATATGCTTTCATATGGAATTATCTTCCACTGCAAATTAGGTTGTCGTCAACATTAGCTATTTTTTAAACAAAGTTACGCAAACATTTAACTTCGGAAGATATAAAGTCCTTATTGTCTGTTTCCTTCCCAAACTCGCAACTTTTGGATTTCGAATAGGGTCCTCCTGGTATTTGAGGCAGCTCCCTTGATATTATATTGGTCTCTAATTCTATTTCCTCCCTCCTCTGCAGAGTCAATCTTTGCATTCACTTTTTCGTCCCCCCTTTTAAACTAGCATCGCTAACTATTGACAACCTTGATACTTTACTCCGATTTCGCAACCCTGATGATGGTCTCCAGGTTCAGTTGATGATCAAAGCGGGTTCTGATGGTTTTGCCTCTTTGCTTGGTGGACTATGCAGTCAGCAAGGTCGCATCTCGATGATGATCTCATGACCTCTACTGTCCCCTTTTCGTTTTGACCCTGGTGTCCACGATGAGTTCCTCCTCTCTCACCTCCACTGGTGGTTAAAAACAGTAGCTCTGGCTGTTTTGTTATCTCTCATCCGACAAGGATCATTCCAAACCCTCATACCTTGCATTGTACCAATCCCATCAACTCTAGCTATTAATTTTTTAGAGAAGCAATTTTTTTCGCATAGTTTTTTCTTTTGGAATTGGCGGCTCGCCGAACTCCGCCCTCAATTTAATCGTAGGAGTTCATTCACTGCTTCTTTCCTAGTTCACCGTATGCTCCAAAGATTTTTGACTATTGTTTTAAAAATGACTAATCTTTATGAATCGGGTGTGCCTACCATACTAGTTATGTCTGCTGTTCATATGGCTGTTCACATAGTACAGCGATTATCCAATTTGTATTTATTTACACCGCGATACCAAGTTTGTAATGATGGGAACTCTGGGTCTTCAATATACAGTTTATTTATTTAAAGCACCTAGGCTTCACAATCCCCACATTTACCCCTTTTTATCGTGTCCACGTTGTCAGCGGAAATTCCGCGCTCAGATCGGCATTGTCGGGCACCTTCGAAACTAATGCAATAACGACACAACACATCAAACTACCGACTCCAAAAACGCCTCCATCGTCACTGTAACCGCGAACCACAGGACGCCCACGTCAGCGAAAGCCACTAACGTTGAGCCAACAAACAACACGCCACCGCAGCCACTTCCGCCGAAGACTATCATCAACACCATCAATACCGCGACCCCACGACGACCGCCATCGTTGACACTGTCGGTGAGAACAATGCCGACGTCTGTCATCCGCCATAACCACTACTGTTACGATACACTCTACTCTCTCTACCAGCAGTACAAAATTGATCACAAAACATACCCATTGACATCGCACCCTCACATCACCCATTGGCCCAATCAGTCACTTGCAAATCCATAGCCCTGACACCCGTGAACCGGTGTCTGTTGTGCCGACGTATATCCACTGCACCGGTATCCTCCACTTCTCAACGCCCTTCCTTCTTTGCTTCCAGGTAAAGATTTCATTAGAATAACATGTTAATCGATATGAAGTTGTCAAAATTTTATCTGCTTTCAGGCAAAGACTGCGCATTTATCTTAACAACCTTAATCTTTTAACCTTAACAACCTTAACCTTTTATTTTCTTCAACTTTTCTGAACAGCTTTCTCCATGACACCGAGAAAGAACTATCAGGAACTTAGGAGACAGTCATCAAATTACATTTCCATGTGTCATGTCGCCCAAGAACCATGAAATATTTTCAGTTCAGTTCAGTTCAGTTTTATTGAGGGAAATATAGGCGAAGCCTTTGAGCTCCCTATTGATTTCAATGACACTTTAAATTAAAAAGGCCGAAATATAATGGACGTTCGACAAAGGGTTATCTCCCCGTCACACTACAGGGCATCGGACAAAACTATTACAAAATAATATTACTCCAAAAATAGGGAGTAGTATGTTCTATAACGTGGAAATTTTGGATGGGAATAGGTTTCGGGAAATGTGTTAGGTTCGGATGTCGTGATGGTACTTATGGCTGTACTGATCAAACTTCCGCTTAAAATTGTCAACGGATGGGGACATTATGATGTCAGCAGGCAAAGCATTTCAGGCCGTAATCACTCTGTTGGAGAAGAAGAACCTTCTTATGTCCAGTCTTGCACCTGTTACACGTTGTTTAATAGGATTTCCTCTCAAAGTGGTGGAAGTTGCCAGCTCAAAGAACGCACCAGATGCAAGGCAATAATCCTGACCCCGCAGATGCGAAAGGTTTGTATTAGGTCGCCACGTAGCTGTCTATAATCCAGAGGAAACAGATCAAGATTAGACAATCGTGTCTCGTAAGGCAGGCAGCTTTGACCTTGAACAAACTTGGTTGCACGTCTTTGGACATTCTCAAGGGTGTTGTGGTCTTTGACAGACCACGGTCTCCAGGCTTGTATGGCAAATTCCAATTTTTGTCGCACGAACATCCCGAAGGCCTTATAAAGCACTCTTTGTCGAGCTTTGCAAACGCTCGCTTAATTAGATACAAGCTTAACATGGCGGATTTTGCTACTTTTGAGCAATGGAACGATGGCTTCAAGGAGGTTGTGATCCATACTCCTAGATCTTCTGAGCCTCTACCTCTGGTAGCGGTGTGTCGTCCAGATAGTAAATTCTCTGGTGCCCAGAGCTGGTTCTGCCAAATCGCAGAATATTGCACTTGGTAGCATTGAGTGGGTAGAGCCAGTTGTGCGACCATTCCTCGAGTCGATGCAAGTTCGCCTGTAGATTTGCCTCATCAACTTCGTTGTGGATGACCTTCCAAAGCTTTATATCGTCATAAACATGGCGGTATCACAGTCCAACCCAGTTACGCAGTCATCAATGTATATAAGGAAGAGGATAGGGCCAAGGACGGAGCCCTAAGGAACCCCACTCTCGACCGCCACCTCCGCCGATTGTTGATCGCCAAGACGGACAATCTGAGATCGCCCAGTCAAGAAGTTTTCGATCAACTTCAAAAGCTTGCCCCTTACCCAATACGATTGAGTTTACATATGAGACGCTGGTGAGGTACGCTATCAAAGGCCTTCTTGAAGTCTATGTATACTGCGTGCACCACACTTCCTTCATCGACCGCTTGGGTCCATCGTTCCAGACAGTAGAGCAAATTGGTTAAGCAGGACCTTCCTCTGTGGAATCCGTGCTGCGCATCAGAGAGCAGATGATGCCGCTCCAGAAACTGCATCAGTTCACATTTAATGATTTGCTCCATAATCTGGCAACATATGTAGGTGAGACTTACCGGCCTTTAGTTATTTGCGGAAGCCCAGCTGCTACTTTTATGTATTGGGGAAATCCACGCGGTCTTCCAATCGGGTGGCAATCTGCCTGCAGCGAAAGAGGCTTGGATGAGTAGACACAAAGTTTCTGCCAACTCTACGGCCAACTCCTTCAACAAATTTGCTGATATTACATCAGGACCTGGCGATTTGGTTTCGTTCAGCTTCAGTAGTTCCTGTAGAACAATAGGTTCTGTAATGACCACTGAGTCAATTGTCGGGATCTCTTCCGCACTATAGGTATCAGCGGTTAGACTAGCTTCTCTCGTAAAAACCGACTGAAAGAACTCAAATAGATGCTCAGCCTTTTCCTCGTCCTTGCAAAGTTCGACGCCTTCATCCGTTTATAACAAAGGGATGGGGTCCTTATTTCGAGTGCACCGCCTAATGTAGTTGTAGAAGAGCTTCCGGTTTTCTGTTGCACGGTTTATCAAGTTACTCTCAAAACTTTGGCGGGCTTTATAAACCAGGCCTTTTACTTTGTTCCTCTGCGTCTTGTACTTCGTCAGCGATTCGACTGTCTTTTCCCTTAGATAAGTTTGCCACAGCTTTCGCTTACGGTTTACTTCACTCTTCAGTGTGGTCGTTAGCCACTGGGCCCTGTTGGTGGCCTTCGTTTTGAATCAGGACAGTAGTTGGTGATAAGCCCCTGTAATACGGCCTTAAATTCCAACCAATCCTCGAGAATACGCCCGGTGAATGTATCATTCCAATCTAAACGGCGCACATCAATTTTCATTTGGATGAAAACTCACACCGTGGGTTGCGTTTGACTGAGATGCTTCGATCGGGGACAGAGAAGAGGGAATATTCCTACTGTAGGACTACGTGATCACTTTTGCCCAGTGGGGGTAGACAGCTCACAACATCTACGCTGTCAGGCGCCTTTGTCAATACAAGGTCCAAACAATAAGCTTTTTGCCCCTCGCGTATTCTGGTCGGAGACAGGACGTGTTGAGTTAGGAAGCGTTTGTGTATAGCTTCTAGGAGGCGGCGATCGAAGTTTAATTCCGAGCCTGGTGCCGAGCTCAGATTTCACTCGATATTCGGAGCGTTAAAGTTGCCCACATATTTATATCCCATCTCTCAATCAAATAATCGGAGTCATATTGACGCGCATGGTTGAAACCGCCTTCATTTTGTTCGCCTATAAACATCAACAGAATTCGATCGCAGCTACTGATATGTAGAGGTCTCACGTCCTTTGTCAGTTTTCCCGAGTTCTCCTGCGAACAAACACTCCTAAGCGCATTATATTGAGGTCTTCATACTCATTTCCTAGAATGCCTTTATAGTTTCATATTTTATTCAGAAGAAAGATAACCTGCTTCTCCATATCCCCCCACGAAGCAGTATTTATCCTGCACCTATCTTTGTAGGTAGGGGCTCCCTAAACACTTTGCCAGCTTTCTTTGCGAGAGCATTTTTCACTGCTTCGTTCTGAGCTCAAATCGCCGGCGAATGTGAAAAAATGCTTACGAAGCACAAACTTTGTTTCAAATTTTAAATTCTGTTGCAAATTTGGCCAATCACGACAGTTCGAATGTCAATTTCAACGAGGTCCACCGTATGCTCCACACCAGGTGATGCAGTGACGGTGACTTGCGCGTGAATTAGTTGTAAGTTATAGTACCCTTATGCTGCAGCTACCGCACTCTCTCCTCCTCCCCACCCGAGCCCGGTGTGAAGACAGAGTCAAGAATACTGGAGATGGAAGAGAGCGCAGGTGGCTGGCGTGGCCGGAGCCGCCCCTGGGTGTACCACCACACCTGGCTCGGAACCCACGGTGTGGGAGTGCCATAAAGGCCACATTAAGAAAGAGCCATTGCAGCCTGACTCTCAGTCCGCCAATCAGCCACTCCACACAAAACACACATTGGGCTGACCACACGGTCCAAGTTATCCCGTCAGTTAACAACCTTCCAAGCCACGGCTTTTAGCGCACCATGATACTTTCAAGCGCGTCAGATGGTTTATAGTGAGGAACATGCGCTGACCTGTTGACCTCACTCTCTCCCCTACCCCCACATTCAGACCACCATCCGAGCCAGTCAGTTGTCTGAGGTGGGAGTGGGCGCATTGGCTGACGGTTTGGTGTACCCGTCTTCGCGCGCCATAGCACGATTTGGCCCCTATAACGCACACACCAGGAAACACTAAATCAGGTGATATGGAGGAGCTATCGCTGTCTGACTCCCAGTCCACTGGTCAGCAACTCCACACACACAGCACATACACTGGGCCGACTGCGTGGGTTGGTGTAAGCATCAGATTGGCAGCCTTCCAAGTCAAGGTTTCTAGGATACACTGATTTATCAGGTATATTATGATGATTGTGAAGGTGTTGTCTATATATTAGTGTAGATGGTGCGTACTGATTTCGTTTAGCCTCCGGTGGTTTACCGCAGGTTGTCGTGGAGGCGCATGTGTCCTAATAGGCCCTTACGGTGTGTAAATGTACGGGAGCAGTGAGGGCAGTTGAGGCGGGCGCGGCGACTGTATGTCGGAGCCCCAGGCACTGGTTTACCAGCCTCCGTGCGATGGATTCGCAGGTGACCGACCAGGCCGATGCGTGAGTTGAAGTTGCGGGCGCATTGTGGGCAGGAGAAATCGGTAGAGGGTGGGGGGATGTCATTCATGTTAGTTGGGGTGGCAGTGGCGGTAAGAATGGCAGAAGTGGAGAATGTGCATGATGTGTCGGTGTTGTCAACACTGCGGTGAATATCGGTGTCATAGATGCGCATGTGACCGAATAGGCCCATGTGATGAATGAATGCGCGAGGACAGCGAGGAAAGTGGAGGCGACGATCTCTGCTGTGTGTTTATGCTCCAGGTACTGGTTCACCAGTCTGTGTACGATGGATTCACTAGTGACCGACAAGGCCGATGCGTGAGGTGAATATGCGGTCGCATTGAGGACAGTTTAGGAGAGAGTCCCCATCGCTGATGGTGGTCGTACTGTAGGCAAAGGCGGCGGTGGTTGTGGTGGTGGGGGTAACAGGCGATGGGTAGAGGGATGTGGTCTCTATGATGGTGGGAGTAATGGAATTGATGCCAGGAGTGAGGGTGGGGAATTCAGAAGGAGGGTTGGCAGAAGTTGACGTAGAATTTGGAATTGTCTGATTGTTGGTACATTGCGTCCGATGATTTCCAACCAGGCCGATTCTCGCGCGGAAGATTCGTTGACAGCGTGGGCATGTTGGCCGGGCCTGGGCATCGACGATGTTGGTCCGGGGCACTGGTGACTGTCATGTCGCTCTTTTGGCCTTAGCGGTGGCGATCCGGTTGGCCTCATAGATTGTTTAAACCAGTCTTCACGGATCTTCTCCATGCCGGTCTATCCAGGGCGAGGTCCTCCCAGGTCGCCGAGTTGATTTGCAGTTACTTCAGCGATTTCTTCAAAGTGTCCATGTTGCATCTTTTTTGACCTCCCTGTCGGCGAGCACCCGTAGTGACATTCACGTAGAAAAGTCATTTGTGTAGTCGCTCTTCGTCCATTCTTCCCAGGTGGCCGCTCCATCGCAGTTGCACTTGCCTCAGTATGGCGTGAATGCTGAGGATTCCGGTCCGCTCCAGGACTTCCATGTCCGGGATCCTGTCTTGCCATCTCAGCTTCATTATTCTGCGGAGGCAGCTGAGATGAAAGTGATTCAGCTTCCTGGCTTGGTTCGAGTAGATGGTCCAGGTCTCCGCTCCGCAAACGATTGTCGTCAAGACGACGGCCTTGTACATCTTCAGTTTGGTATTCAGGTGAATACTGTGGTCATTCCACAGGGGGGGGGCCTGCAGCTGGCCGGAGGTCTGACTTGCTTTGGAGATCCGTTAGGCAACCTCGTCATCGATTCTCGTGTTGCGTGACAGCGTGCTTCCTAGATAAGCGAAGGGTTCCACGTTTTTGAGTTGAGCACCGTTAACATTGGTTCAGGGAACATTGTATTCCGCGCTGGGTGGCGGCTGGGGCATGACAACCGTTTTTGCTGTATTGATTGTTATTCCAAAATCGGCGCAGCCTTCGGCGAAGAGGTCCATGCTCCTTTGCATGTCCTCCTCCGTCACGGTGTTAAGGGCGCAGTCATCCGCGAAGAGCAAGTCATGGACTGTAGTCGTAGACACGCGCGTTGAAGCCTGCATACGCCGACTGCTGAGAAGGTGCCCGTCAGTTCTGTTGTCGATTCGGATACCAGGCTGCTCATCACGGTAGGCGTCCATCAGCATAGTCGATAACATGAGGCTGAAAAGGGTGGGAGCCAATACGTAGCCCAGCTTCACTCCGTTGGTCACTGCAAATGCTTCGGATACCGTCCCGTTGTCAGTGACGCACGCCGTCATCCCGTCATGAAGCTGACTCACCATGTGCGTGAACCGCTCAGGACAGCCAAATTTCTGCATGAATTTCAACAGTCCGTCGCGATTCACCGTGTAAAAGGCTTTTGTTAGATCCACGAAGGCAGTGTATAGGTTAGCTCGCATCTCCTGGCACTTCTGTTGTAGCTGGTGGGTGGCAAAGATCATATCGGTTGTTCCGTGGTGTTGGCGGAAGCCACATTGGCTTTCCGGGAGCAGGCCCTGCTCTAGTTGACCGTTCAGATGATATAGAAGGATACGGTGAAGATCTTCCCGGCAATGTTGAGCAACGAGATGCCTCTGTGATTATCACAGAGTTTTCGGTTCCCCTTCCGCTTGTACAGATGGATTATGGTCGCATCTTTGAAATCCTGAGGAATTTGTCCTTGGCGCCACATCACCTGGAAGAGTATTGTGAGTTCTGCCATCAGCCGGGGCCCGCCGTGCTTGTAGACTTCCGGTGGGATTGCGTCGGATCCCAGTGCTTACCGCTGGAAACCTGCTGCATGGCCCGGATGGTTTCTGGTAGGGAAGGCGGCAGATCCAGGTCATTGTTCGTGTCCACTTGAGGGAGCCGGTCAATGGCAGCATCGGAGATGGCTGATGAGCAAGTAAGGACACTTCTAAAGTGCTCAGCCCAGCGCTTCAGAATTTGCGATTTTTCTGTCAGCAGTGTTGTGCCGTCAGAGCTGAGCAGCGGTGCGGACCCCTTGATACACGGGCCGTAGATGGCCAATCACAGAGAACCAATGTACGCATTGTCATTATGTTACCTTAGTGCTAACTTTGTTTAGATAATGCCTTTAACGCTGAAAAAATTATTAATCATTTCTACAATACAACGGGTCATGTGAACCAGCGAAGTAAATGAATAAAACTTTCACCAAAGATGCGCGTAACTTATCGACAGACCTGAGCACCACAAGCCCAATAACAGGTTCCTTGAGAGCTAGTCAAACAAACAAAGGGTCAGAAAGTGGTGTTGGTTAAAAAAATGCAAAGTTACCTTTTAAATAGTTTATCAGGCTTATCCTTGGAGAGCCAGATGAATGCAGTAATAAAGGCTGTACTTACGTCTGTCATTCAACTTAGCCTCAATAAAAGAATGCAGGATGTAAAAATTTATATTTTTTCCCTGAAAGATTCCTTTGTCTGGTTTTCCAGGGAGGTCCAGAGGCTTCTGGTAACATCTAAAAAGAGAAGGTCCAACAGGATTATTTGACACACTAAACTTTACTAAAGGATACTAAGAAATCCCATGCGTTGATCGAACTCCAAAAGATCTTCCGATATGGGCCTCTAGTTAGGCATAAGGTAAAGGATGTGCTACCAATACCCGTGAAAGCCATCTTTCCTGGCTAAAAAATAAGCATCACGGAATGTTTTTAGCCAGACTACCGAATGAAAAAAGGACATTGATAACAAAATTCAAGAGCCATCAGAGCGAAGGAGAAATGAACCCCACAATAATAGACGACAAAAATGTGGGCCCTCTTTCCTGTGGGATGAATCGGTGACATTGACGATAATCACGCCCGTCACCAGCTCCACCAACTACATTGAGATTTGAACACAGATACGGGACTGGATATCTTGCGAAACATCCGGCAATAATTGTCAGGCGCAAGACCAAACAAACGATTCCCGGTGATCGCGAAAGCAAACCAAGATTATAATGGTAAACACAAATTTTCAGAGCCTATTCTACAGAATATATGATACTAAACTGGCTGCTGGCCATTTGCATCCTAACCTGAAATCTCTAACCATCACCCTAAGTTCTCAACTCTTATCCTAATCACTAACCCTAAACACTAACAACAATCCCTTACTCTTACCCTAAGCCCCAACTCTAAACTTAAATTTGATCCCTTACCGTAACCATAAATACCTAACTGTAACCCCCAGCCCTACCTCTAAACCCAATGCTAACCCTTATCGTAACCGGTGAAGGTAACGGGGGTGGTGAGTGCAGGTTTAATTGCCGTATACCGCCATTCACGGTCTTATCAGTCAAAACCTAAACTAGCATAATTACCCAAATGATATAAGTAGGTATTTCATAAATTATCGACCAAGTGTCTACCCATCTATTCGTCGCCGGCCGGAGATTGTTCTATCTAGGCGAACGATCCGGTTCGGAAACGTTATTTTTCTTTCAACTCGCCTCGCGATCACCGGCATTGGTTTCAGGCGATTATTCCCATTTTAGTCCTGTTATTGTGATAGATCGGTACGCAACACTCCCAGGCCACAGAGGACTGGAGCTCAGTCAAATAGCCTGTTGAGCCGGTCACTTGTGAGCTGGATACGGATGCCAGCCGGGAGCGCGTGGGTGCAGCTGTCGCTGTGATCGATTAAAAGTCAATATATCGGTCGAATGACGTCTGTTATTGGCTGGTTTTATTAATAAAGCATTTACTCGAAGTGACCAATCCATGACTCCTGCGTTGGCGTGTATTTAGACTGTAGGCGGGTAGTTGTACAGAACTAGGTCCTACCAGCTCCTACTGTAAGTGCTGATGATGAAACCGCGTAGCCTCCAGAACAGATCTCAATAGAAATTATTAGGTTGTTGTGTCAGCGCTTGCGTACGCAGATGAGTATTGCGCGGCCGCTCTAGTCGGAATGGTAAACTTGAGGCCCAATACGTATGAGTCCTGATTCGAGACTATCGCAGGAGACTGCACTATCACCGTTGTCTGCTTTGAGCATCGAAGCGCACATATAAATAACTTTTGTCGGTAGCCAAAAAAAAAGTTAGTCATATGCGAATAATGCAACAGACAGATTTCCGTGTCGGTCGCGCCTTACCTTGTGGCATAGTACAAAAGAAATCTTATGACTCCTGGTATTTCATGCAAAGTCAATCTTAATTGCGTCATAGAAAGGCTTTATTCTGAGACCTTGGTATGAAAACTTCCCTCCTGCGCAATTGGCCAGTCGACCACCTCTTCATAATTTAGTTCGGTTACTTTATCAGATTCAACAGATGGGTCATTCTTCGGCTAGTCTTAGCAGAAAGCCGTGACGCTCCAAATATCTAGCACAAGAGCTACTCGGAGCTTGGACTCCCTTGTTTTCCGTATTCTTCTACTAGTTTGGTTGTCTGCTTCTGCGATCAGCGCCGCCTGCGCTTATTGGTTGCAGCCGTACACACCTCGCAGGTGGGCGAGCAATAATAACGGCGGACACGGCTGACGATAGAACTTGCCTGGAGAGAACACTTACGGCAAATTCTTGCCGAGCACTTGTACGCTCTTACATTCAGTAAAGCTGGTCCTACCTAATCCGTCTTCCCTGACTTCTGATTTGGGAAAACGTTTTGGTTTTGACGTTACAACTTTGAAATTGGGGACTCCGATCGGATGACAATATGCTTCCACATCTTCGGTATACTCATGCGTTGACAAAGGACACCTTCCCACCAGAAGTTCAGCCTATTTTGGCACCTGCTTCTGACTATCTTACGGCCGCATAACTCACTTAAATGGCCGAACAGCTGATGAAGATTCCTGGCATTGCAAAGCCACCATTTGCTGCAATGTCAACTTAGCCACTTCCTTCTGTGTCTCCCCTCTCGCATCTGAAGACTGAACTTTCGCAGCTTGTCCAGCATGTAGCTTCTCTTCAACAATAATCACCTTCATCCCGGAGGCATCCGAGCTCATCTGTCCGTCCTGTCCAGCCTCGTCCGATCTCAGCCACCTTTGGTGCCAAAGCCCGTCTCTGAATCTCTCCCTGCTCCGTCGTCTCTCAGCAGAGAAAATGGGTAAATCAGGGTCAGCCCGAAGGTTACTGCGATCAGTACCAGCCCAGGTCTTATCTACTACCTCTGCGATACCCAGAGTGGCAGATGTTTTCTGGTTAATACTGGTGCCTAACTGAGTTTCATCCCTCCTACAGCAGCCAACCGTCGGTACCCCAACCTGGCCTGTTCCTTCGGGTCATCAACACCTCACCGATCGCCACCTTCGGTACCTGCTGCCTCTCCCTGGATATCGGCCTCCGGTGTGTCTTCCCTTCGGTCTTTGTCGTTGCTGATGTGCCCTTTGCCATCCTTATTGCAGACTTTCTCGTCCCTTTGATCATATCGTCGACTGCCTTGAGTCCTGTTTACACGACCAGACCACAAATCTCACCGTCCATGGTATCCCTTCGTCTGTCGTGTCCCGCAAAAGTTTCATCCTGACCCAGCTAGTCCATTTAGACAGCTTTTCGCCAAATACCCTAGCCTTACCGGTCCGAATTTCAGCGCACCTACCCCGCAGCATTATGTTGTTCATTAAATCCGAACCACCGGTCCTCCTGTGTTTTCTTGGCCCTCCCATCTTGTGCCTGCAAGTCTTGCTGCCGCTTCAGATGGGCATTAACTGCCTATTTGACAGCTCATGGGCCTCGCCTCTCCACATGGTTTCAAATACCGCCACTAGTAACTGACGCCCCTGTGGTGACTATAGGACCCTGAAAAATATCTCAGTCCCGGACCGCTACCCTGTTCCATATCATCAGGATTTTTCCGGTGCTCTATATGGCAAGTCTGTGTTTTCGAAGATTGACTTGGTCCCTGCGCTTCACCAGATCCACGTTATCCAGTAGGATGTTTCGAAGACGACCGTTACCACACCCTTTGGTCTCTTTGAGTTCCTGCGTATGTCTTTCGGACTCCACAACGCCTCAGACATTCCAGAGGTTCAAAGACAGGGCGCTTCATGGCCTACAATTTGTCTACGCCTATATTGACGACCTCTTACTGGCCAGCTCCACCACCGAGGAACACATGGAACATCTCGCAACGGTGTTTGATCGCCTTCAAGAATTTGAATTTGTCCCCAACCCGTCCGTTTTTTCTTCGGTATCTTCTCTCGAGTTTTTTGGACACTTGGTTGACACCATCAGCATCCATCCTCAACCTTCGAAGGTTGCAGCTATCCGTGAATTCCCACCCCTTTCTTCCAAGCATAAGTTGCAGCGATTTCTGGGTATGGTGAATTTCTACCGCCGGTTCCTTCCTAGCTTTGCTACACCATTATGCCACTCATGAAGCTCCTCTCTGGTCCCAAACGTTCATTCGAGCTCACTGCAGACGCCCTCACGGCTTTTGATAAAGTGAAGGCTGCTCTGGCCGATGCCACATTCCTGGCGCATTCTACTCCCGATGCTCCTATCTCCCTCATGGTTGATGCCTCCAACATTGCAGTCGGTACGGTTCTTCAGCAACACCTTATAGGTCAAGCCCAACCCTTAGCTTTCTTCCCCAGAATGTTAACGTCTGCCGAATCGTGCTACAGCACATTTGGACGGGAGCTGCTTGCCGTCTACCTCACCGTGAAGCACTTCCGGCACCTCCTTGGGAGTCGGTACTTCACCGTGTCCTCGGACCACATGCCACTTACCTTCGTCCTCAAGTCCAATTCCGACAAAATCAGTCCCTGGGGGATTCTTCAATTTGATTATATCTCGCAGTCCACTTCAAACATCTGCCACCTTGAAGGATCACGCAATAAGATGGCTGAAGCTCTGTTGATGACCTCCATCGCTCACCTCCAGCTTTCTCCTGGGATCAAGCTCACTGAAATGCCGCTGAAAAACACGGTGTTGGCGTGCCCTGTGACGAGGATATTATCGGACTCCAAATTCAGGATCTGCCATTTACTACTGGCAACAGCACGATTCTATGCGACGTCTCCACTCCATCCCATTGTCCATGTGTGCCGCCATCTCTTCACCGCAAAGTTTTCTTCTCCCTGAACAACCTATCTCACTTTGAGAGTCTGGAAGTCGACAAGCTGGTTTCCAACCGCTTCGCCTGGCCTGGGGTTCACAATGACTTGAAAGCTTGCGCACGGGCTTGTCTCGTCTGTCAACGGAGCAAAGTCCAGCGGCAAAACAACGTCTGCATCGACACTTTGCCCGTCCTGGTGCAAGGCTCAGCCACGTTCACCTGGACATCGTAGGCCCCCTGCCACTTTCTAATGATTGTTCCTACCTCCTCACTTGTGTGGATAGATTCACCCGGTGGCGGAAGCTATTCCTCTGCCTGATGTCACTGCTTCACCAGTGGTGAAAGAGTTTCTCAGTCGTCGGGTTGCCATCTTTGGTGCCTCTCCACTATCAACACTGATCGCGGTGCCCAAGTTGAATGTAAGCTCTTCCAGTCTCTCCTCTCATGTTCAAACTGTACCCGCATATACACGACAGCCTATCACCAGGCTGCTAACGGGATGGTCGAGCGGTTCTATCGTCTGCTGAAGGCCTCCCTACGCACCACGGATGATCCGGAGCACTGGACGGACCATCTCCCCTGGTCCTGGCATCCGCTCTGCTCTAAAGCTGAACCTTGATCGTTCTACCACTGAACTCGTGTTCGCCGCCACCGTCCGACCTTCTGGTGAGTTGATCTCACCATGTCCTTGTGGTGCGGTTATGGATCCTACTAACCTCCTGCACCCCCTGCGGCAATTCCTCAGATTCCCCTCCGGTTCCTCCCAGGCCATCAGTCTCCGAGTCTTATATCGAGAAACGCCTGCTTTCACGTCTATCTCTGGCGTGATCGAGTACGCCGACGATTGGAAACCCCCACGACGTCCCATTCCAGGTTGCCGCTCGAGGGACGAAGGCCTTTCGCTTCCAACGAGGAACTCACGAGGAGGTAGTGCGCGTGCACCGCCTCAAAGCTGCTGTCTCGGACCTTCCGCTGGACAAGCCTTGTGGTCCCTTATCCTTTGCTCCCTCACCTCCCCGACCCTCTATCTATCCGTCCCGCATACTTCCTTTCCCTCAAAGTCCGCCACCCCCCCCCCCACTGTAACTTCGGCCCCAGCAACCTCCACCAATCTAGGCGCAAGGCACACGCTTCTCTTGTGCCCCCTGTATACATCGCCCTAATGGAAGTTGTGTTCATTTTCATGACCGTTTGGTTACTATTTTTTAGACATTAACCAATCCTTCGGAGTCGCTACGTGGTGCCTTCGGTCTAGCCGGGGGTAATGTGGCGGTACGCTTCCGCGATCAGTGCCGCCACCGCTGACTCATCATGCCTTCGCCTGCCAAGCCTTGCCTACGCATTGGTGACAACCTCTGTCCATGCGAGTGAGTAGATCGCAGGCTTACGTGCCTTGACGCCGATCGATCTTTCTCTCTTTATCGATTGGTTGCAGCCGTACACACCTCGCAGCTGGGCGAGCAATAATAACGGCGGACACGGTTGACACGGCTGTAGAGACCACGTACGGCAACTGCTTGCGGAGCACTTGTACGCTCATCCACTCAGTAAATCTGGTCCTACCTTATCCGTCTTGCCTGACTTCTGATTTGGGAAACCTTCGTGTGGTCGGACTCACGAGTTCGACACTAGCATGATATAGTTTCATGAATTTTTTCTCAGACCTGCTGACCTCCGCTACCAAGACGCATATTTCACCCTGTTTGTAAGCAATATTCAAAATCTCAGCATCTTTCCATGGCCAAATGGTTGACATCGCTGACTCCTATCACGCAGACGTACAAACAGCCAGATCAACCCTTTGAGGCTCTAGGTTCGATAGTGAGCCCCAAGGCTAAACGGTACGAGTGAGTACTGGCAGCGATTCGTGAGCGTCAATCGACGAAAATCAATATTCCCGATCTAAACCGACAGTGCAACGAGCCATTGGCTCAATGTTTAGAGCGTTGCACTTCAGATCAACAGGTCACGGATTCGAGCTTCGGGTGGTTCACAGAATGGGGCTGTGTACGACTGGCTGATGATGGATTATGAGCCAGAATTGGCTATTCCAGTCTCCCTTGTCTTTGTCGGTACAGTTAAATTATCAGACACCCATTTCCCTCCGCTCTTAAACTGACTTTTAAGAAATCTCTTCACAAGGCAAGTAAAGTCACATATATTATTTGCAAAATTGGAAATATAATGGATATCTTTTTCTACATTGTCCTATGCTTGCAAATTTGGACTGCTTGAATGATCCAACTGAACTTCCTATGTGCATTTTTTAATCCGCGCACTTGGACAAGTTTTTCTTGATCCGTTTTAAACAGGAAGTCTGATCCTTCTGGGTAATCGCAGGACCGCTATTTGCAGGTATGTGAAAATTAAAAATGGATTTGCAGGTAAACAGAAAATCCACTGGTGTTAAATGGGCAGCATGCCTATAAAGTGTGTTTGGTTGCTCTTTCTACTATTGCAACTAAGCGCTATTCAATCGCTCGCGTGGCTCTACTTCGGGAACTTTAAAGTGGGATCACGGCTATTAGCTGGCAGATGAGGATGACAATAACTGAGCCAAGTATGGTTTTTGCAGCGTTTCTTGTCTTGTCAGTAATGTATCTCCATGAATGACTGCTTGCCGCCATTCGACTGTCAACGAGAACTTTAGTCCGACGCTCCGATACAAGTTCCTACAACCAAGCCACGTTGGTTAATATCAACCACCTCATCTCCTCTAAAAAAACAACTTTAACAGATTTTGAGTATCATTTCTTCCCGAGTGAAGGTTTGTAATGGCTTCGGAAAGAGGCTTAGCGTACAGAGAGGACCCTAGCCCGGGGGTATTAATATGAGATTATGTCAGCCACTTCGACTGAGACCGCCTCCGGTCATATTGACACGGTCTTACCATTGCAGTCAGGCAGATAAGGGAAAATAGAGAGAGGGTTTGGTGGATGCAGCGTAAGCCTGTTTCGTTATAAATTAATGCATGAGTAAGTCACCCATGCTGTGTCCACTCCCTGTAGCATGCCATGAACACCGTCGTTAAGGGGTCCCACCACATATCATTTTAGGACCTCAACGCAATAAATCGCCTGGGCATGACACTCAAACCGACCCGGTTCAAATTTCAGATCGCCATGGCCTGAGGTAGGAATTAGTCCGGTTGGTACCCTACTAGTCATTCGTATCTTTGCAGCCGCTATGGCGGACTCTCTTCCACAGGTAGCATGTACCGCCAGTGTGCCAGCCTGCAAGTGGATCAGACCACGGAACTTAACCCGTATGGGGCTACGTGGAAAGTTTGCTTTTACAGATATAGCTTAGTTCCTCCTGATTTCATCTGAGTTCTCATTTTCGCCACCTACAGTTAGCATGATGGTGTATGCGACAAGAAAAGCAAAATGGGGAGAGGAGGAGAAGGAGGAGCAGGAGGCGATTTGATAGCCGGATGCTTTTGCTCTCGAAAGCAAGCAGGCTTCTTTCCTCGAGGGGGAGAGTGTCTCCGCCTTTCTTAACGGTGTTGGTGACAACACCATGTGATTTTTGGCCAAAGCGGTCCCAGCAACTGTTCTCTCAGGCCAGCCGATTCACCTATACCCGGCGCTGTCTGCCTTATATTCTCCGTGGTAGGACTCTCGGTCATACCGTTATATTGCGGCTCTCGAAGACTTGACATAAATTATGAATCGATTCTGTCTGTTCGGGTTATACATTTCTAGGTCCCCTTTCGAACAAATGGGATAGAAAATTCTGAAATCTATTCACAGTGTTTCAAGCAGACATCGCGGTTTTTTTGGTCAATTAATCAGAAATTTGGCCCTTTACGAAGCTGGTTTTGTTTGACAATGCTGCCCACAGGTTTGAAGATTCAGGAAAACCCTGGAAGATATTTCAGGGGGTGGGATGGGGTATGCATATCCGGTGACTTT
Source organism: Schistocephalus solidus (assembly GCA_017591395.1). Classification (NCBI taxonomy): domain Eukaryota; kingdom Metazoa; phylum Platyhelminthes; class Cestoda; order Diphyllobothriidea; family Diphyllobothriidae; genus Schistocephalus; species Schistocephalus solidus. Next base: position 224,908 of record WEDG01003050.1, read on the forward strand.
AAAATGTGCTACATCGGGTCGTTTGCAGCTGTTCTGGAGGATGTCTGAAAACCGTAACTTATGTCTTAGTGGTAAAGCATACTGTGCAGTCACAACTTTGCCTAGGTTAGTCCAGCCTGATGAGGTCTACGTAGGGAGAACTAAAACCTCTCATGGATCTGCTGCCAATAAAACTGATTTGGTAAGCCTGCACATTGCATCTTTCCCGTACTTCACCTAGAAAATGGGGTCTTGGAGCTGGAATTTATTCTTTAGGAAAGTGTTTAAAAAGTTGATATAGGAATGCGCAGATACAGACCGAAATAAGCTACACCGAAATAAACTATGGCGTTTAACAACTCTCAGGCGAAATAAAACCATATAGGTTGCATTGCCTCTGCGTCCGTCGGATATTTGGTGCCATTTAAATTTTTATCGATCGATAACAGTGCCTTCCAGTTGCTGCAAGCTGTTACTTATTTGGTATGATCAACGGGCTGCTGAACTTGCGATGAATCTGTTCCTTTGTATTCTATGGAGTTGTATGCTCGGCAGGTGCCTCGCGCGCAGCGATTACCATAGCCTCAATGTCAGCTACTTTGGGGTACGTCCCTGTATTGATGCGCTCTTTTTACATGGATTTCCAACCACCAATTCCTGTACTTGTACGATATCTCGTTGGTGTTCCTTTGCCACTTATGTGGAGTGAAGAAGGAAGAACAAACGTTTTCACCAAGTCTCTTGAGGTGTTTCTTCGTGGGCCATTAAGAATGTCAGTTAATCGCTGCAATATTTATAACTTAAACCGTCAGTTTGCAAAAATAGGTGCCGCAAGTCCGTAAGCTGACTAATTAATATAATTTATAGGCGAGCGCGTGACCTTGATTTAAAGTTTGGCCAACAGATCGCCTAGTACCCTGTTGCATGATGCACCCGGCTGAAGGCCTAGGCACTAGCTACTACCCGTGTTGTCAGCTCAGTTAATCATGCGAGCCTGTAGCTTGCAGTTTGTAACTTTTATGCCGTCAGCCCCGAAGCTGATTGAGTTCGGATCAAATAGTATACGAGATTTCGGCTCGAGCTCCAAAAGCTTCATTTCCGAATGATTTGCCCCAAGTCAGCGCATTACTTTCCGAGGAAATAAAAAAGGGGTTTTGTCTAGTACTCTGTGTGAAATGTGCGTATACAGTCACACAGGCAATGCGCTACAAGAAAACGGGGGCAAGGGAAAGATGCGCTTTACTCAGGATGCCCAGAGTCCACGCATTTCATAACAAGCGCCACGCAAAGGAGAGTGTGATGACACGCCTAGGTGCAGACTTACGCCGATTCAGCGTACAATCTCTGCCTCAGATGGCTGACCGGTTGACTGGGAGAGAGAAGAGTGAGTGTGGTTGACACTGTGGAATAGGCTTAGGCCGAAAATTGATTTTAATATTTGAGCCGAAGTCCATAAGCCGTGAATTATTCATAAACTGCAAACAGACAGCAAGTGGTATCCCTAAGTTACATGATTTACCATCCTGAGAGCACACATAATAACTAAATGCCCAAACACATGCTTCGACGATATTCTGACGCTTCAGGTGACGGCTGTTGCAAGGGGGTCTCCTAGCGTTCCCTGTGAAGCGTAACTGAATAGTACGTGGCTGATAAATTTCGGCGGAAATATTCAAATCAAGTTTAGGACTGAGCCTATAAAGCTTAATACCGACTGGTTTACACTAAGTTGGCCATTTATTTCAGAGGAATTTAAAAAGCTGCAAGTTGCGAGCCGGAGTATTTACCAGAAAGCACACAGGAAATACTGTGGCAACCAGTGATGATCTGAACCCCTCGCAACGGCAGAATCTTGGCAAAACACGTGTCCAGGCAGTTGAATTGTACCTGTGCTATCGGTATGGTAAATTTTGTTTCGAAGATAAGTCCTTTTGCTCAGAAGGGTGCTTCGACTCTTATAGCGTCCGAGCCGTTCCCTTCGTTTTTGAGTCCGATGCGTGCGCGCTGGTGGCAGGCTTAGACAGTTTTTTTAACTTTATCAGCCAGTTGCGCTCGATCCCACCTCCAGTCGTCTAGACTCTGTCTCGCTACCGGGAGGAGAGAGTGCGGCAGGTGCTGCGCAAGTCTTCTGTCAAAATAAACTTTTAACGCACAGAAACTGTCCCTCATCATAGGGCACATGATGGGCATCGGCGTTCGCGACGACTGATGACAGTTGAAATGCTCATAGCTTTTTCAGTACTTATTTGAATTTTATGTTAATGGCAAACATGCAGCCATGACATACGATTTAATTAAAATCTTATATCTGTTTGTAAAATTGAAAAGTCACTTAACCAACTTTAATATTTGGCTTGGCATGATTTGGCAGTTTTTCTGGCTGAGAAGGTAGATCAGCATGTCTAAGTAGACTTTCCGAACCTGTGGATTCGACGTGCAGAATCTAAATACCCTTGCAGTTTCCGCCTAGCCTTTTCCAAAGAACTAAGGATTTAGATAAATTAAGTGCACAGCTTCAGGCAGCCCTGTGGGACGTAGCCTCTTACAACATGCAGCGCACTGATTTGCTACGTTACTGTGACATTTGAAACACTATTTGAGAACATTCTGAAAGATTTTGTTCAATTTATAGCCGTTTTCATTTCAGTGTCATTCAAATATAAAGCATACGTATAATGGAAGCAGTAGGTTCACTGGGTAAACGGTGAACTGACGAATAGTTTATATATCTCCTGGACTCGCCAGTGAGCAGGCGATAGCTCGTGCAACAAAAGATGCTATAAATATGTAGCCTAAAACGGTGGTTCCTCAATGCACGATCAAAAAGGCAACCTAATGTGTTGGCATGGGATCACTACTAAGTGAGTCGATATTCCCAAAGGCAATCCAAACGTAGATCAAAATGGGTGATTGAACCGTCGTGAAGGACCGCGTCACTCAATGACCATGAGTTGTAGGCAGCCGTTGTTTGCCGATAAAGGTGTAGATCTGCAGTCCACATTCCTCCGACTCTAGCGATCGTCATTAGTCGTCTTGCGATCGTCATAATAATTCAACCTAGCCAGAAAATGACGCAGCATTTACTGCACTCCTTCCTCACTCATTTTTGTCCAATGCATCAGCTGCTCCCAACATCCATATTTATTGAATTCTTTTAGAAAGAAATCTAGGCTACATGTAATAGAGTTTACCACGAAAAATATTAAAGAGGACCACGCTAGCACGTCGACTAAAAACGTTTCAAGACACAAATGATAGCGCGTCAGTCTTATTCTAGGGATAAAATGCGGTGATTTGCCAAGAGGCAGGGTTCTTCTTCCGTCTGAACATTCCAATCTCCTTATTTTTGGTCATGTTATTCTGCTGGGGGCGCTCAAGAGTGAGCCCCAAGGCACAAAGGGACGAGTGATTCCTGTAGCCCGATAATTATATGCATACTACCTCAACTATCCAACATATTATTGGGCGTCAAATGATTACTCTAACCAGACGTTGGGAGAAGTTCTCGCAGAGGGAGAAGGTGAATGAGCTCATTAGACTGAAGCTCATAAGCCCCGCGGACTACATTTCTTACTCTAAATGATGCGCGCATCGCACGTGCCTATGGCCTTCCAAAGATTCACAAAGCGGACGCACCATTGAGGATTATAGTGCCACTCATTGGATCGCCTACTTATAACCTTGCTAAGTGGTTATGCAAACGCCTAAAGCACCTAGTTAATGGTTCACAGTACAGCATAAGCAACTCGCATGCTTTTCTTGAAAGAAGTTAAGGCCTTAATGTAAGTCCTGATGTATGCATTCTATCGTTTGATGTGGTTGCTCTATTTTCCTTAATACCACATAACCTGGCAATTGAGAGCGTAGCTTGACGTCTAGAAGAAACGCCAATAGACATCCCACCGTAGCACGTTTTAGACATGCTCTGGCTCTGTCTTAAGAATTATTGTCAATTCGATGGTAAGCATTACCAACAGGTCAAGGGTACTCCAATGGGTTTGCCGATATCGGGGCTACTTGCCGAGCTAGTCTTACAACGTCTAGAAGAAGCTGTTGTGTAAAACCTTAGGCCGAAAATGTGGCTTCGCTCCGTAGATGATACCTTCGTGGTCGTTAACAACTGCGAAGTGGAAAGGATGCATGAAATTCTGCTATACAATTAAAGTCACGACGGAGCAACAGGCGACATCCTCCCGTTTCTCGACTTCACGGTGCAAAGATTGAGTGATGGCAAGCTCGCATACAGCGTCTACAGAAAAGACTCCAATGCCAAAATAATCCTCAGCTATGGGAACAATCATCCTGCTGTCCACAAACGAAGCTGCGTTCGAACTCTTTTTCACCGCGCCTTCCGGTACTGTAACAGCGAGTATCTACTTAAAAAGAACTTGCCTATGTATACCAACTATTCCGATCTAACGGATACCCGATAAGCTTCGTGAAAAACTGTCTCCGAAGTCACAGGCAACCACAATATCAGAGCTCTAATGGAGAAGTATTACCGAGGAAATTCCATTCATTGCCATACATGCAGGGCTTTTCGGAAACGATCGCCCGACAAATAGACCGATTTGGCATCTGAATCGCTCACAAGTCAGCGTCCTCCCTGCGGGCAGCACTATCACGTGTTAAATATCCCGTACCCAAAGAGCAACAAACCAATGTTATTTACCGCATTCCATGTGTGCATTGCTCTTGCGCTTACGTAGGTCATACAGGCGGACGAATCAGGACCCGCATAAACGAACACAAACTGGCCATCCGCCGACGCCATCCCTTGTCTCTCGTAATTGCGCACGCCGTTGATTGCGACCACCGCTTCAGTTGGGAGGAAACTGAATTGGTCTCCATGGCTAGCACCAAACAGGCACGCGAATTCCTCGAAGCTTGGCACTCCGGCACAAACAGAATCAGCTGCCACGTCGATCTGGATGCGCATTACGAAGGTCTGCTTGCACGGTCCACTGACTTGCGCCCACCTTAAAATCAACAACGGTTTATCCGTGCCCAGCCTAGTGTAACCTCACTGACTCTGCATCTCCCGCCACGTGACTTGCTATCAAAACTCTAACACCCCTTCCTTACATGCGACAGCTATCGTAACAGGATTCATGGCCCCCCAACCCCATGCGTCAGTCTGGCGATGTAACCTATATGCCCCTAAACCCTCCAGCGTGACATTCCCAACTCGCACTTCTCATTTCGTCTGACGACGAGTTGGTGTAACCAGCTTGAAAATTCACGAGTTAACCTCGATTTTCCGACGAGCCTTCTTTATTCATATATATATATATATATATATATATATATATATATATATATATATATATATATATATATATATATATAGTCTGAGCTCTAGTCTGAGCTCCAGGGCACAACGGAACATGCATGTTCCTTAAGCAGATCGGTGAGCCCCACACTATCATCATATATATATATATATATATATATATATATATATATATATATATATATGTTGTTAATGTGGAACCGACAAAGACAAGGGAGACCGGAATGGCCATTTCTGGCTTAGTAGCCGTCATCAGCCAGTCATACCCAATCCCAAGTGTGGCACACCTGCGATTCGAACCCGCGACCTTTGGTATTTGAGTCGAACGCTCTATGATTGAGCCACGGGCTCGTTGTTTTGTCGGTTGTGATCGGGAATACGATGATAGTGTGGGGCTCACCGATCTGCTTAAGGAACATGTATGTTCCGTTGTGCCCTGGAGCTCAGACTAGAGCCCTCGCAGGCGGTCGCATAGCGACGTGTAGCATATGATGGAATGGAACCGACAAAGACAAGGGAGACCGGAATGGCCATTTCTGGCTTATTAGCCGTCATCAGCCAGTCATACCCAATCCCAAGTGTGGCACACCTGGGATTCGAACCCGCGACCTTTGGTATTTGAGTCGAACGCTCTACCATTGAGCCACGGGCTCGTTGTTTTGTCGGTTGTGATCGGGAATATGATGATAGTGTGGGGCTCACCGATCTGCTTAAGGTACATGTATGTTCCGTTGTGCCCTGGAGCTCAGACTAGAGCCCTCGCAGGCGGTCGCATAGCGACGTGTAGCATATGATGGAATGGAACCGACAAAGACAAAGGGAGACCGGAATGGCCATTTCTGGCTTATTAGCCGTCATCAGCCAGTCATACCCAATCCCAAGTGTGGCACACCTGGGATTCGAACCCGCGACCTTTGGTATTTGAGTCGAAGGCTCTACCATTGAGCCACCGGCTCGTTGTTTTGTCGGTTGTGATCGGGAATAGGATGATAGTGTTGGGCTCACCGATCTGCTTAAGGAACATGTATGTTCCGTTGTGCCCTGGAGCTCAGACTAGAGCCCTCGCAGGCGGTCGCATAGCGACGTGTAGCATATGATGGAATGGAACCGACAAAGACAAGGGAGACCGGAATGGCCATTTCTGGCTTATTAGCCGTCATCAGCCAGTCATACCCAATCCCAAGTGTGGCACACCTGGGATTCGAACCCGCGACCTTTGGTATTTGAGTCGAACGCTCTACCATTGAGCCACGGGCTCGTTGTTTTTGTCGGTTGTGATCGGGAATATGATGATAGTGTGGGGCTCACCGATCTGCTTAAGGTACATGTATGTTCCGTTGTGCCCTGGAGCTCAGACTAGAGCCCTCGCAGGCGGTCGCATAGCGACGTGTAGCATATTATGGAATGGAACCGACAAAGACAAGGGAGACCAGAATGGCCATTTCTGGCTTATTAGCCGTCATCAGCCAGTCATACCCAATCCCAAGTGTGGCACACCTGGGATTCGAACCCACGACCTTTGGTATTTGAGTCGAACGCTCTACCATTGAGCCACCGGCTCGTTGTTTTTGTCGGTTGTGATCGGGAATAGGATGATAGTGTGGGGCTCACCGATCTGCTTAAGGAACATGTTTGTTCCGTTGTGCCCTGGAGCTCAGACTAAGAGCCCTCGCAGGCGGTCGCATAGTGACGTGTAGCATATGATGGAATGGATTGGGATTGGGTATGACTGGCTGATGACGGCTAATAAGCCAGAAATGGCCATTCCGGTCTCCCTTGTCTTTGTCGGTTCCATTCCATCATATGCTACACGTCGCTGACTCCTGCGAAAACCTAATCTGAGCTCAAGCACAACGGGCATACATGTTCCTAAGCAGATCGATGACCATATCATCATATTCCCCGATCACAACTCGATAAAACAACGAGCCCGTGGCTAATGGTGAGAGCGTTCGCTCAAATACCAAAGGTCGCAATCCCCAGGTGATGACCAGAGACTATGATCTGGCTGATGACGGCAATGAAATATCTCCCTTCTCTTGTCGGTTCCATTCCATATATATATATATATATATATATATATATGTATATATAGAGAGAGAGAGAGATAGAGATAGAGAGACAGGGAGGGAGGGAGGGAGAGAGAGTCTAGACGACTGGAGGCGCGATTGAGCGCAGGTGGCTGATAAGCTTGCCACGCATTCGCGCGCATTGAACAACAAAACGAAATGGAATGGCTCGGACGCCATAAGTGTTTAAGCGCCCTTTTGAACACAGTGAGTTATCTACGAACAGATATTTTTTCCGTTTTTCTAAATTTCGAAACCACTGGACAACTGTGGCCGGTTTTTCTCTTTCCTGTACCCGTCTGAGAACGTTTTTGTCCGAAACGAAAATCCTACTTTTCTCCTTATATTGGGACCATTTTTGCTAGTAACTTAAGAATGTGCCCGAATTTAAGGAAGCGTATATATCCGCATACACTTAGAAGCATTTTGCCAATTAAATTTCTTAGCCACGTATTATTTACGAAAAAATGAACTTTCCGGATGGAGCTACGTAAGTGCGAAAAAGGCGCAACAGTTGGGGTGCACGGGTATGATCACATCGATCCTCGTCCTGAAGCAGTAGGTATGCTCGTTCAGTTATAAAGGAAAAACTGCCATGTTAGAGCATGCATAGACTGCAGCTGTAAGCCAGGTTAATCACAATTGAGCACTGTCGGCTGTCTTAAAGTGGTCTTGTCAATGGAGCCCACTAGGAGTGGAAAGAGCGAATGAGGTTTGACACTGTGCAAGCCCTTCAGCCTCAACACACCCTTACACACCTCAAAGTCCTGCGGGCGCGTTAGGACTGCCAGGGAGTTTTCTCGTTCAGCACAAAGCCGGTAATCTTAGCGGACTTCGGCACCTGATAAGTTGTCTATGCAGCCTAAGATCCGAAGAGCCCCTTACTCTGCCGCATGAGTATGGACTGAAAAATGTGTCCTAACTCAATGCTGCTCCTCAGCACTTCAGCAAAATTGAATGTGCTTCTTGGGTGACACAAAATACATGAGCACAAATAAAGATTGTCGCCAGTAGAAGGACAAATGTTGGAAATGGGCGTAAAGGAGAAAAAGGTTGTTCTTTCGTCGGAATCATGGCTTTATTCGTCTGAGCTTTCGAACTCTTATTGGAGTCCATCGTCTGAGACAATAACGGCAACCAAAACGAGTAACATTTATTGCGGGACAGGGGTCAATCAGAAACTAGTGGTGCCAGTCCGGAGGTGACTACGCAGGGCCCTGTATGCAGGCGCCAGATCGATAAATTGATTGACCGAATTCTCATCGGAGGCCAAGGCTTCAATCAATTCTCGGCTTGTCTTGCATCTGGCGTGAGCGATTATCTTCGTGACCCGTTTCGTAGGCGCTGACAGCCATTTGTGCTAATCCATCCCCCGTCTTACAGCCAGCTTATGCTCGTGCATTCGCGATCCAAGCATATGTCTAGTCTGTCCTGTGTAGTTACGAAAACAGTTTTGGCACGGGATGCGATACAATACACCCGACTGCTAATTAGGGTTTAATCTGTCCTTGATTCTCATGACCCTGCTGCGCATGCTAGCTTTGGGCCAGTGTGCAATTCCGATACCTAGTCCCGCAGCAATGCGTTCGGTCGCTTCTGACAAGTCCTTGATGCATAGCATCGCATGCCATACCGTAGGGGTTTGTTCTGGTTGGGTCCTGCGGGGGCGCACAAGTAGGCCTCGGCTTATTAACACCTTCGGATAGCCGGTCCGCATAAACTGGTTGCGGAGGTAACGGGCCTCACGTGCTTTTTCCGCCAGGTTGCTGCAATGAGTCTGGATACGTTTAAAAAGTGTTCTCACATAGCTTCGTTTGTGAGCCACCGGATGGTTGCTGTGAGAATTGAGAAGCTGTCTAGCGTTCGTCACTTTCCCGCTGCACGGGAGTGTTGCTTACCGATTTATTATAATTACAGGATGAAAATGGGAATTGCTATCTACAACCAACACCGGTGGTCGCGAGGCGAGGAGCAAACAATAATAAAATTTCCGTTTTTATCTCTGACAATGGACTCCAGTAAGAGTTCGAAAGCTCAGGCGAATCAAGCCATGATTCCGGTGAATGAACAACCTTCTTCTTTTTTACTTATGCACGCACATGGATCATGAGCATTCGCCTCTATTCACAGACGGTGCTTCCTATCAGAAGCATAGGATGCGATCGCTGAAACAGGATGTTTCTTCTTCGAAATTTTCCGATTCTCGCAGGAAACCATCATCAGAGACGAACGCAGATAGGTGTGTTGATAGCTCCTAGTCGCTACCTGTATCCGGGCATCAATCACAGTCGAATTAGACAAAGCAACTAAAAGATGTCCACTACAGCCCCGCGATGTTGGTTTGCCAGTGACTCGTTTGTTGACCTGTTCGCAGTAAAGCTTATTTATGCTGCTTGTACCATACCCTGTCTTCCCATATCCAACATATTTCAATGGCAAGACAATTCAGAACGACTGGAGATGAACATGGGTGCAGTTTTTGACGAAAGTAAACAGGGCACCTCACACCCGCTAGTTCAACCGTCGTAGTCCGACGATGTCCACCATATGCTCCACAGCATGGTGGTACAGGGACGGTGACTTACACGTGGATTACTCTTCAGTGATAGAAGCCTTGTGAAGCAGCTAACACACTATCTCTCTTCCCTCAACCGTCTGCACCCGGTGTCAAGAAGACTGGAGGCGAGGCCAGGCGCAGATGGCTGGCTCGGTAGGAGACTCCCCTGACCGTGCCGCCACACCTGAATCAGATCCCACGAAGTAGGAGTGTCATAAATGGCAAGTGGCTGGTGCGATGTTAGCTTGCACCTACGCTTTCCACCATGTCCCCTCCCCAATGGGAGTGCACCATGAACAACGTTTGCCATGCTCTGATCTGGTCCCAGGGCAGAGGCTGGCAGGCTAAGATTTAAATCTGCTGTGTACATAAGATATGCTATCTCGTTAAATTTTCATAGAAATTCTGCAATGTGCTTTCGAGTGTAATGGATCACTTAAGTAGGTTTAAACTATTAATTTTCCTGCAGCATAATCCTCAGATATTTCAATGACATTATGATTTCGGCTTTTGAGTGAGCCTTTTTTACACCAAGAAGTTGAGGCAATGTTTTCCCAGAATAAATTTGAACAAGGCAAAGGTGACGAAATTAGCAGAATTTAATGGCGTCATAAAATTCCGTGACCTCTTAATCAACTGCATACGGTCATTGCACCCAATGTATTAGCATCCACAACTAAGGAAAACTTATGAGTACAATTTGATGTGGCGAGCATAGGCAGAATTTCCTTGGTCGGTCTTACGGGAATAGCCGTGGTGGTGCTTATAAACAACACGCTTTCAGTGAAATCTTAACTGGTTTGCTTAGATAAGTTTTCCTCCCCCTTTTCCCTCTCACCATGTGCACCCGCATGCATCAGTTTATGCTTTGTTTACCTATCACGTTTCACGCCTCTACGTCAATGTCTATTAATAGGGCAATGACCGTATGCAGTTTACCTATCACGTTTCACCCTCTAGGTCGATGTGTAATTGGATTTAATTAATTGAATTATTAATGGGCAATGACCGTATGCAGTTGAATATGAGGTCATGAAATTTCATCATGTCATTAAATTCTGCTTATTTCGTTGCCTTGACCTTGTTCAAACGCTAAGTGACTACCTAGGTCATGCAAATTTTTTCAATTAATTTTAAATACCCTTAGAAATTCAAATATATTGTAGGGAAAAGCTGCATAAAAATTATTTTTCTAGTCCTCAAACGGTAAGTTTTACTGAAAAGTTTCTTTTGTCTGTGAGATTTTTTACAGCCGTGAAAAGTTCATTCATAAAGGTTTCGTATCCGTTTATCTATAAGGGCAGACTGTAAAATATACAAGCTATTCCACATCCATGGCAAAACTTTCTGAGTCGTATATGGTAACGCTCTTAAAAACCGAAAACTTCCCTTCAAGTATAAATGTTGAAGAAGACGTAGCTTACTACCAAATGAGTTAAAGGATTATTTAAATGTTTTCAACGGCATCGCAAATCAATTAGGACTTTCTTACTGCTCAAGTTGTTATTTCTTATAGAGTGTAGTTTTTGCAGGCTTCCACGAAGAAGTTTGTTCAAAAACCGGTACCCTCATTATGTCACATGATAATTGTTATCACGAACCTACTTAAGTCATCTTTTCGAATCTAAAACACGTTTCAGAATTTTGCCGAACATTTCCTGTGCATCCAAATCAATCAAGCCTCCTTGAAACGGCAGCTTAATGGTATTACGAGAATGCAAAGACATGTGTAGAGTTTATCATTAATATTTCACTTTTGTGTCTTCCACATAGGAACCCGTAAAGATTCCCGTCATGGGGAGAGCTCTGCTCAGAATATACTTCAAACTGCTTGGAGACGCACCCGACCTTGGCCGTTATTCATTTACTTTTATGTGTGTTGACGGCGGTTGGTAAACTGATGTATATCATGCATTCATCTATACTGAATAGGAAGAAAGACTTTAAACCGAATGACCCTTACGCGAATATGCGATTCCTACGGTATGTTGATATTTCAGAGCAAATATTTATCAGTAATTCATTAAAGGTATTATTTATACATTATGGTTTCAGTTTATTTGTTCAGTTTATTTGGTGAGGATAATAGGCAATGCCTTTGAAAACCCTATTTAGCACGTGTAAATTTACCACTACTAACATAGTATTGGCCAAACAGTAAGTAGCATTGTTTTTTACAATATATGTCTGTTTTTTTTAGAGGTTAGACTTGGGGGGAGGAGAGTAGCATTGTTTTTTACAATATAGGTCTGGTTCTTAGAGTTCATACTTGGAGAGAGGAGAGGGGACGCATGTAATTATCCAAGCGTTGTTTGTACATTTGAAGGGAAGTTGCCTCCACGACTGACTGTGGAAGGTTATTCCACTGTTGTATGACACGTTGCGTGAAGAATTAAGAGCGGAGGTTTAGTTTGGACATTTTCGTGCGCAGCTTCATTGTGTGCCCACGGAGATGAGGCGAGAGGTGCCACTGAAACATGTCTTCAAAGCATAATCATTTCTCAAGACCGTTTATTATCTTGTAAACTAGGATAAGATCCCCTCTTTGTTGCCTGTAATGCAGAGGGAATAAATTTAGGCATGCCAGTCTATCTATGTAAGTGTGGTTTTTTAGACCTCTTACTAGCTTTGTTGCCCGACGCTGCAATTTCTCCAGACATGCTGTGTCCTTTGCTAGCCATGGCCACCACGCCTGTATGCCATACTCTAGGTGTGGTCGAACAAATGTGCCGTACACTCTGCCAAAGAGATCTTCATCGAAGGCTAGAAGAGTGGATATAGATAAACCCATGTGAGCGCCTTTTAATTGGCGATATCATTGTTGGGAGAAGGAGGAGTTAGTTTCCAGACAGAGATTTAATGGTTGAATAAAGCATCCGAAGGTATCTCGGAGGTGTTTCGCTGAATCTCGTAGGCTGCAACTCGGATTTCTTTTCATTTGGCCAAAAAGTATTTTGAATCTTCAGTGGTGTTATCAGAGCTCTTTGTAGGTGGATGCGGTTGATGAAGCAGCCACTTTTAACTCTTGTGTTCTGCATGTTCACAGAAGGTTATAACGGCACAAAAGCAGCGAAAAAACACTAACACACTTACATAGAATTACTTACCTTAAGGATTTTTGCCAAAGCCTTGAAACAAAATATACTTATAATTTCCAAGCTATATTGATTTATTAGTATTTCCAAACGATGTACTCCATCGCGTAATCTGTGCACTCAAATGTAACATATCAAAGTGGCTATTTTACCAACTGCATCCACCTACAGAGAACTCTGAGAAATTCATTCAAGATTCAAATTAGTTTCTAGCCAAACTAAAAGGAGGCAGAATTGCAGCAGACTGAGCAACATACTGCGCCGAATAAGTCCTTCGAGCCTATACCACCCACGTGTCTGTCTGGAACCTAACCTTTCCTCGCGGCTCACGCGTTCTTAGCCCTCACGGTCATTTTGGCGTCATAGTGCGTGTCCAAGCCCCGTCAAATTAGCGTGACGTGGGAGCTTGCGTCGTACCTCCTCACTGTTACTGCGTGCTCTGCGTCAGGAGAAGCCTTCGAGTTTTTCTGACGTAACTGTCTCGCTCACGACAGCACCATATCCGGTAAACAATTCCCGATATTGTCTGCCCTGACTGCGTATTTCAGCCCCAGTTCCTTGGTGCCTGATAATTTTTTCTCGTCTACGTACAACTCAAACTCCAAATAGTTTGAGAAGGCGGCTGACGATTAACAAAACCTTTCAGATACATGGGAGTGTTCATTGAAATTTGCGACAGATGTAATTTGGTCTCCCGTCTCGTCTTTATTTGTAACGGCTGATAAGTTATGTTGGTAGCCAATCGCTCTAAGCATCCATTTAAGGTATTTAAATTCACCAAGCTTGTTCTCAGGTTCATTTCGATGCGTCTAAACGCACCGATATAGTGCCCTTGTACAAGTGCGTTTGTGTCTGACTGGGTTCACGCCATCCAAGTTCAGTGTTGTTTTTCTCACTAACCGGAAAGCCTTGGTTTTAACCCGCGACAATCCTCCTGACAGATGAGGACATAAAGGAAGGGAAGGTAGTGGTTGTCTTCTTCGCCCATGACAACTTTTGTATCTAAGAGGACGGCGGTGCAAGGTTCTTGGAATGGAAGTGGTGACTGCAAAAGCTAGGCAGCTCATTTATGCGTGCCTCCCACGCCTGGTATGTGCGCGATGGACGAGGTATTCACAGAAATAAAATCATTTTTCATCCTGATTGAGAATGCACTTAAGGTCCCAATTAAGAATGATTCATTCAAGCCTTACCCTCCACCCTAGTAGAACTGAGTAAGTCCGTCAGCTGGCAGCAGTCCTTCCAAGCCACGGCTTTTAGCGCACTGTGATGATTTAAAAGCGCATTAGCTTGTTTACAATGAGGAATATGCGCTGAGTACCAGGTTGGCCTGGGATGTCCACATTGTGTTGATTTCAACTGAGGTAAATGCGCAAGTGATCAAACAGGCCCACGCGATAACTCGAGGGGTGTGGACAGTGCGTGCATAAGAGCGTGGGCATCGGGTGCATGTTGATACTCCTAACCCTGATTCGTCAATCTTATTAAGGTGGATTCGCAGACTGACCGGACCTATGTGGGTTGTGTATTTGTGGTGGGAATATAAGCAGGAGGGCGGTGGCGAATCTGGCAGAGGGAGAGTTGATAGTGCTGGAGATGGGGGAGTTGTCGGCTGGGCAAGGTGGGTTTGGCAAGTTGATACTGCGATCACTTCCGCTGTCATGGCCGAATAAGCCCATGCGGTATATGAATGCACGTGAGCATTTTAACCTCTGTGGTGTGGGCATTTCAAGACTCCAAGCACTGCTTCGCCAGGCTCGGTGCTATATGAAGATAGGTTGGTGGTGGCGTCGATGATGATGGTCATCGTCGTCGAGTTGGAGGTCATGGGGGTTGTTGCAGAGGGTGGCAGTGGAGGCGTTTGTGTAGACGGTAGATGTCATCTTGTTGGTGAATTGGATCCGCCCAATCGAGGTCAACCTTTACCCCTATCAGAAGATTGACGAAACGGATGAAACTGCTGCGTTCATGTGATAAATTTGTACGTTCGATAAAACAGTAACATATCTGGATAGGAGATGTAATGGTTCGCCAGTCCATAGAAACAGTATACCATGCAAAGTGCTGTTTGTAAAGCAGTCAGTATCTATCAGGTTCTGTGCTGTGAACCCAACCGATTACCTTCTTTCCACCTTCACTCTCATTTTAGGTTTGTTCCGGTAATAACGTCGGAGCATTTACAGCACATCTGGTTACCTAGGGAAAAGCAAAGCTTCTTCGAATTTTTGACTTGCAACAGATATCAAGGGGTAATGTCATCCTGATCTCCAGCTTTTACATTTAATTTTCCCTTGATATTTATTAACTGTCTAATTTTTTTCGGCAAAGGCTATAATTTAACAGCAGCTTTCGAGATATAGGCAGTTAACAGTAGATTTTCAGAATACTTCGCATTTTCCCCATACAAAACCCAACAAGAATGCTAAAAGGAAGTTAAGCACCCTTTTGCCGAAATTCCCAATTCAATGAAAGCTGTGAATCCATCGGCGTGACCAACACGTTTGGCCGAAAATCTTTGCTGTTACCTGGGCTATTTACACGCAAGATGAAGCTCACTACTTAAATAGTGCGGTTCTGCAAATTTTCAATGCACAACAAAATTCTGAAAGGATTCCAAAATTGCGTATACTGGCACGGCTTAGTTCTTAATCAGGTTTTCCCGCAACCTTACTTTTTAAAATAGAGAATATGGCTGGACAAGCAAATGGCTACTATCCACATGATCGGTGACCTTTTCCTTTTTCCGTGTCCTAGGCTGAACACTCATCTTAACCTTAACAATAGCCCAAACGTTCACTCTAGTCCTACAGCTAACCTTAATCCTAAATTTTACCTTAACTCTGATCCTTATCCCTCGTGTAATTTTTGACGCAAGGCTATAGGTAACACTGGGGGTACCTATGCCAGTATACTCCTGGAAATATTCCGGTCTTATAAAATTTTTCTATTCACAAGAACCTTATGAAGTTCGAGTCAATTCTTTTATATGGTTTTCATCTGGCCTTTTCTTACGGGCCATACTCTGCAAGCGCTGGATCTAGACGAAGGCCATACGGTCTCATGACTCGCGTTCATTAAACAGCACAGAGTCCGTGCAGCCCAAGGATGTTGTGGTGGCAAGGGCTTCACGCTACTGCCAGCTACTTGTGTCCAACACCAGCATCAGCTCGATAACTGGTTCGGCTCGGTGTAGAAGAAGAAGAAGTAAAAGAAGAAGAAGAAGGAGGAGGATGATGATGATGATGATGAGGAGGAGGAGGAGGAGGAGGAGAGAAAAATACCTTGATGACAATACCTGGGCAAGAGTTTCCTTAAGGATGGCTATGTATATATATATATATGATAGTGTGGGGCTCACCGATCTGCTTAAGGAACATGCATGTTCCGTTGTGCCCTGGAGCTCAGACTAGAGCCCTCGCAGGCGGTCGCATAGCGACGTGTAGCATATGATGGAATGGAACCGACAAAGACAAGGGAGACCGGAATGGCCATTTCTGGCTTATTAGCCGTCATCAGCCAGTCATACCCAATCCCAAGTGTGGAACACCTGGGATTCGAACCCGCGACCTTTGGTATTTGAGTCGAACGCTCTACCATTGAGCCACGGGCTCGTTGCTTTGTCGGTTGCGATCGGGAATATGATGATAGTGTGTGGCTCACCGATCTGCTTAAGGAACATTTATGTTCCGTTGTGCCCCGGAACTCAGACTAGAGTACTCATATATATATATATATATATATATATATATATATATATATATATATATATGGTTTCCTGGCAAAGGTGTCGTATGCAGCTCCACAGGGTCGTTGTTCTAAAAGTTGCCTACTTATTTTATTTAGGGAGGTATTATTTGTTAATGTTAGCACAATCGTAACGGTGATATTAGTGGTTTAATTTCGAGTTAGGATTAGTCCATTCTGGGCATAGGGTTTTAAGGTTAGGTTAAGTATTTGGGCTTTTACGGTAAGGATTTGGATAAGGGTTTGGTTTTTAAGGTAAAGATTGGTAACAGTGTTAGTATTTCATACTTAGGAGTAGGATTATAAGAGGGTATTAATGCTGCAGTTAGCGGTAAGATTATTAAGGCAATATTCGACTTATGGTTGAGGGTTAGGGTCAGAATAAGGATTGAAAGGTTAACCTTAGGGTTTTAAGCTGAGATTTAAGGGTTAAGGTTAGAATCATAGCTTTCAAATTAGTCTTAAGTGTTCATATTAGCATACGCATAATGGGTTCTATGCTAATAACTAGGTTACAAAGATCAGAAATGACGTGTTAGGGATTGGCCATGATCAGATCACGAAGCCACACACAATGGTCTCATTTTCCCTAATCACTTGCATTTACTGCTTGCAGGTAGCTTATTAGTCAATTCCTCTCAATTTTTGTAAGTTGAGTACTCTGACGTCCTTGTAATCTAGTGTTATATGCGCGTATCAACTGAAAGAATGAAATCCGTAGCTTACGAATTTGAGGCGCGCTGTGCTTGAAGCTTCTGTCGAAATGTCTCCAGCAGCCACAAGAATTGTCACTTACGGCAGCCCGAAGTTTTACGGCTGAAGGCTTGTGTTCAACGCTGTGTAATCTGCTATTTTCCAACATTAGTGGTTACACTGTATGAACGGAACGCGACGCTGTTCCATTAGATTGAGGATTGCGGAAGACCACAAGAGCCGCCTGGTTGGGGACATACTTGATTTGGTCACACCAGCACTCAAAAGCTGTAACTTATTCGGCAGGGACTTCCGTGGTATGAGATGATCTATGGCACAGTCTCCCTTGCTTACGTGCTCTGGTGGCTGCGAAAAATTTGATCGCACTGGGATCTATGTATCCTATGATGCCTTCGCCCTTTGGAGTTAGCTCATTTGGCATCTTCATCGGCAGCTGCTATGCTGGGCTTTGGCTTGGGAAAAATGCGGCTGTATTTGCTTCGGTCTGATTATTGGCCGAGGTCGTGTGTAGACACTGGGTTTTTCGACGTTATTTACATAACATTCGTAGTATTGTCAGATGACGTGCAAAAGGGTGACTAAGCTAGCGTCTGGCAGTTCATTCGTGGGGCTTACAGATGGGCGCTCTTCTCTAGGAGCGATATTTGTTCAAGATTCGCGTACTTGCAATTGTGAAAATGCACTCGGCGTTCAGTTTTATTGAAACTTACAGCATTTAACTTACTAAGTGTATCTTTACTTTTCGGTCACCCGAAGGGGGTCAGAGTTGTGATATCTTTCTCATGAAAACAAAACATTTTTCCATCTAAAATGTCCTTTTTAATCGACGTAGCACAGTAGGAACGCCTCCTGACTAGAATGTAGCCATGAGCGACAGTGCATCCGCACTGTTTTCGGACGATCTGAATGACAACAGGGGTAGAAGAGGAGGATGAGGACAAGGAGGAGGATGAGGAGGAGGAGGAGGAGAAGGAGATCTTACGACAGTTCGACCGTCGATTTCGACGAGGTTTACTTTATGCTCCACACCAGGTATTGCAGGGACGGTGAATTGCACGTGAATTAGTTATAAGTGATAGTAGCCTTGCGCAGCATCAACCGCACTCTCTCCTCTTCCCCCAACTGAGCCCGGTGTCACGACAGAGTCAAGAAGACTAGAGATGGAAGAGGGCGCAGGTGGCTGGCGTAGCCGGAGCCTCCCTTGGGGGTACCACCACACCTGGCTCGGATCGCATGGAGTGGGGGTGCCATAAAGACTACATTAAGAAGGAGCCATTGCAGCCTGACTCTCAGTCCGCCAGTCACCCACTCCTCACAAAACACACATTGGGCTGACCACGAGGTCCGAGTTATCCCGTCAGCTGGCAACCTTCCAAGCCACGGCTTTTAGCCCACCGTGATAGTTTCAAGCGCGTCAGGTTGTTTATAGTGAGGAAAATGCGCTGAGGTCTCGACCTCACTCTCTCCCAAACCCCCACCATCAGACACTGTCCGAGTCGGTCATTTGCCTGATGTGGGAGTGGGCGCATTGGCTGAAGGGTCGGCGTACCCGTCTTCGCGCGCCACAGCACGACCTGCCCCCCATAACACACACACCATGATAAACTAAATCAGGGGGTATGGAAGAGCCATCGCTATCTGACTCCCAGTACACTGGCCAGCCACTCGACACACACAGCACATACACTGGGCCGACGGAGTGGTTTGGTGTAAGTGTCAGATTGGCAACCTTCCAAGCCACGGTTTCTAGGATACACTGATTTTATCAAGTACATTATGCTGATTGTAAGAGTGTTGTCTATGCATTAGTGTAGATGGTGTGAGCTGATGTGGCTTAGCCTCCATTGGTTTACCGCAGGTTGTCGTGGAGGCACATGTGTCCTAATAGGCCCATGTGGTGTGTAAATGTGCGGAAGCAGTGAGAGCAGTAGAGGCGGGCGCGGCGACTGTATGTCGGAGCCCCAGGCACTGGTTCACCAGCCTCCGTGCGATGGATTCGCAGGTGACCGATCAGGCCGATGCGTAAGTTGAAGTTTCGGATGCAGTGTAAGCAGGAGAAATCGGTAGAGGCTTGGGGGATGTCATTCATGGTAGTTGGGGTGGCAGTGGCGGTAAGAATGGCAGGAGCGGAGTGTGTGCATAATGTATTGGTGTTGTCGGCATTGCGGTGAATTCTGCTGCCATGGATGCGCATATGGCCGAATAAGCCTATGCGATGAGTGAATACGCAAGGACAGTGAGGAAAGCGGAGGCGACGATCTCTGCTGTGTGTTGGGGCTCCAGGCACTGGTTCACCCGTCTGTGTACGATGGATTCACAAGTGACCGACCAGGCCGATACGTGAGGTGAATGTGCGGTCGCATTTAGGACAGTTTAGGAGAGAGTTCCCATCGCTGATGGTGGTGGTGGTAGTGAAGGCAAAGGCGGTGGTGGTTATGGTGGTGCGGATAACAGGTGATGAGTATTGGGATGTGGTCTCTAAGATGGTGGGAGTAATGGAATTGATGCCAGGAGTGAGGGTGGGGGAGTCAGAAGGAGGCTTGGCAGAATTTGACGTAGAAATTGGAATTGTCTGATTGTTGGTGCATTGCGTCCGATGATTTCCAACCAGGCCGATTCTCGCGCGGAATATGCGTTGACAGCGTGGGCATGTTGGCCGGGCCTGGGCGTCGATGATGTTGGTCCGGGGCGCTGGTGACTTTCGTTACTCTCTTTTGGCCTTGGCAGCGGCGATCCGGTTGGCCTCATAGATTGCTGAACCAGTCTTCATGGATCTTCTCCATGCCGGTCTATCCTGGGCGAGGTCTTTTCTGGTCGCCGGGTTGATTTTCAGTTGCAGTTGCAGGAGGAGATCTAACGAAGCGGACGCACCCACTTATAGACTGCATGTGAAGGTGAAATTAACGACCAAGGGGTCAACCTTCTACTTTTCCTGCTACTGCTGACTTGCTGGAAGGTTTAAAAAGTTCTTCCTCCAGGCAGCTGACCTGACTATTCATAAACATGGATGTTTCGTTTACGTCTGACTGCGTCTGCGCGTATCCTAATTGGACGGTTATACGTGTGCGCGTTCAGTAGGCGTTTTTTTTCAAACGTGCAGACTGCGCTACCTCTTCATGTTTTGACATAGTCATGCAGAGCGCAGTTTAAATTAACAATCACATCATGCCAAAATACGCAGTCCAATAAAGACTGCTAACATTCAAAAACAAAAAGTAGTCCTGGGGGCGTATTGCAAGAAAGAAAAGAATTCCATGTCAGGTTCAAAACACATGCACACATAGTCATTGCTTGAAGAAGAAGAAGAAGAAGAAGAAGAAGGAGGAGGAGGAGGAGGAGGAGGAGGAGGAGGAGGAGGAGGAGAGGGAGGAGAAGGAGGAGGAGGAGGAGGGAGGAGGAGGGAGGAGGAGTAGGAGTAGGAGGAGGAAGAGCAGGAGGAGGAGGAGGAGGAGGAGGAGGAGGAGGAGGAGGAGGAGGAGGAGGATGAGGGAGGAGGAGGAGGAGGAGGAGGAGGAGGAGGAGGAGGAGGAGGAGAGTATGGCGTTTCGTTGGCCGTGGCCGTTTCAACTGCCGTCGTTGTGGCAACCCTGCACTTGCTCCAGGTTGCATTATCTAGGCTACGTGGATATTAAAATTTCCGAAGACGGTCATTTATCTAGCCTGGACGCAGTCATTTCAAGCTCACCTTTTGTTCCAATGAGAAATGGCTTGAATTACATTCTGCCACCTATAGCATTCCATTTTGTTTTCTTCGTAGTAGATGAGTAGTTTGGTGTGGGAGGTATGTGAGCTTAGAGAGGACTTTTTGGAGAATTCCGGGAAATTAAAGAGGACTTGCACAGCACCCAACTCTGCCGTCACTTAGCCACCCCATTCCAATTACAGGACAGGGTGGAGACATGGGTTTGCGAGTTTATGCAGGTACTCAAATACCTCGATTGACTTTTAACTTATCTAGGCGAATACTCTACGTGGTATAGCACATGACGCAAAGGGCATTCGAGAGAATTTGTCAAAAAGGCGATGACGACTGGAGTGGCGGCATTAATTACTTAATTGCCATCATCGGCCAATAATGCTCCTAGGTGGGCGATGGTGCGCCTGATGTCCGGTGGGTCATTGAGCAGCCAAGCCCAACGCTGTAATTACCTGGGCCGTCAGACCCGCACTCCTTGGACGTTGTTGTGCATATCAGATCACCGAGAGCAGCTGAGGGGCGAGTATCAGGAAGCAGTTCAGAGGAAGGCAGGGGCGATTGTTGGAACAAGACCTTTATTCGCCTGTCGTTTTGGATTGTCACCCAAACACATCCTGTACGGCACATGTACACATCATGTATGGCACGCGTAGACGGACTGTTAAGCTTAGCGGTCCGATTATTTGTGAATTCTTAGGCTGATTTGGGGGCGCATTATCATGTGGGTCGAGGAACGAGAGGCCATTTCGGTCAATATGCGTAAGATGGCGTCGACGGATAACTAAACAACTGGCACGACAGATCAAGTTTGAGGGGTTGACATGCGTTAGCGACATGCATACCCGTTAGCTTGGATGTCGAATGCTAGAGTGACTCCTGCTACAGCCTTCCTCCCTGCAATCGGATAGATCAGTAATGTATTCCGTAACCCGATCACCTGCCTCGCATTATACTCCTGATCGAAGAACACATGTTAACCTCTCCGTATATTACTAACTAGCTGTGATATTTGCAAAGTCAGCCGCTGGACAGCTCGCACGAACCTTGGCCCCTTTACGACCTTCCTTGTTGTAGCCAAGTCAGCAAGTATACTGGCCTCCATCTCGTCAGCTGGCGGACTAATAAATAGCTGCTGCAAGTTCGCCCTTGCATCACAATTCGGGTATGTTCTGTGGTAGACCACCGCCAATCGTTCTTCTACTGCTGCGTTGCTGGTAGTATATAGGGGCCTTAAGCTCTCAAAATGCTAACGCATATTCCGCGCGCGAATCGGTCACGTCGAACATTTCACGCGCAATGCAGAAAGGATCCGACAGCATCGACTTCTGCATCAATGAACGGCCCTGCTGTCACCTCTGCCATGACAACGACTACCCTCAACACCGGTGGTTGCACTTCCCCCGCCCTCGGGCAACAGCACCATCATCCCTACCGCAACCGCCGCATCGATCCAATCACAGTGAGACAACCTCCGACATCCCGCTAACTGCCACCTTCACTCATACCGCCCACAAAGCCAGCGGTGGGATATAACCCCAATCTGTCCTCATTGTGATCGCACATTCACCGCAAGCATCGGCCTGGTCGGCCACTTCAGGATCACTCGCGCTGTGACTAGTGGACCAGTGGCTGGAGCTCCAACAGTGACTCTCCGCACCAGCCTTCGCTGTCCGAACTGCACACACACACACACATTTAATCAGCGCATGGGCCTACTCGGTCATATGCGCGTCCACGCAAGTTGAGCTCATCACAAGACTGCCATGCTAAGCACACCCTACACACCCGAAAACTCTCCCATCTCCCGCTCTAACAACTCATCATCCGCCTGCGTGAGCACTACTAGTAACCGCGCTATTTCAATCGACTCTACAGCACCCTACTGATCCTGCCCTCACTTCGGTCTTCTTGACCTGGTCATGGCACTGGGCCCAAATGAAAGAGGAAGAGGTAGCGTGGTAGATACAACGCAAGCCTACTATCACGCGCAAGTCCCTGCGCTTGCTTCTGCCCTGTCGTGAAGCACGCGGTCGTTATGGTTGAAATCACAGTCAAACTATCCTGTAATGCACAAGTGCTGCTACAGCGGATCACACAATAGATTTACTGGCCAAATACGCGGGTTAAATCAGGACACGACTGGCGTTATTGGTAATGCACAGCTATAGCAACTGCCGAACATAAGGATAAACCAAGGCGCATGCGAAAACCACACCAACCACCTGCGCCTGATCACACTCTCAGTGTTCTAGACTATGTTTTGACACCGGGATCAGGTGGATAAGGCGGAGATAATATGTTAGAGGCTGCGCACGTCTTCTATCCCACACACGCTAGTCACCGTCCCTGAGTCTACCTTGCTGTTGAGCAAACGGTGGAAATAGTCGAAAAAGACCATAGAACTGTCCTGATATATGTATATAATTATAAATCCTCATTGATTAGGTTTTTGACGCAATCAGTGTGAATGATGACTTCAATTGGAGGCTCCTACATTCCAGATCAGATAGAACAAAGCTGTCGGTTTTAGCAGCAGTAGATTTACTGGCCAAATACGCGGGTTAAATCAGGACACGACTGGCGTTATTGGTAATGCACAGCTATAGCAACTGCCGAACATAAGGATAAACCAAGGCACATGCGAAAACCACACCAACCACCTGCGCCTGATCACACTCTCAGTGTTCTAGACTATGTTTTGACACCGGGATCAGGTGGATAAGGCGGAGATAATATGTTAGAGGCTGCGCAAGTCTTCTATCCCACACACGCCAGTCACCGTCCCTGAGTCTACCTTGCTGTTGAGCAAACGGTGGAAATAGTCGAAAAAGACCATATAACTGTCCTGATATATATATATATAAGTATAAATCCTCATTGATTAGGTTTTTGACGCAATCAGTGTGAATGATGACTTCAACTGGAGGCTCCTACATTCCAGATCAGATAGAACAAAGCTGTCGGTTTTAGCAGCTTTTAACTTTTGAAATTTTGAAACTTACTGTAAAAGCAAATTGCTGTTAGTAAGTTAAAACACATGTAAATGTGTTGCTTCTTTCCGGTTCGACGCATCTAACCACAAAATCAGACTACATTAGGATGATCCGTGATAAACCGCTTCAGATAGCTGACGATCGACCTTTTCATCTTTTTCATATCAGTCTATTTTTTTTGCTTACTTGACAGCTGCTGCTCATCATGTACATTCGTGATATAAAGTCGAGGTCCAAACCTACGGACATTTATAACACTTTGCTTATGGACTTGAAGCTTTCTCAGAACGTCACTCTAAGGAGCTCGGCACCTGGTCGTCCGGACTTTGAATTCAAAGTGCACACTGCCTGCCTGCGTGGATATGGGGGAAAATATTGCCAGATTTTTTGCCAACCTGATCTCGCCAATATCAGGTCAACCTGTATTAATGGACGGCCGGCCTGTAAAATAGGTAAGATAATGGCTGCGTGCTTTGTTCACCCCCTACGCACCCTCCACCTAATTTATGTGAGTATTTTATCTTTATGTTAAGGTCAGGCTTACGATGAGAGTTAGGTAAATGGTTATGGCTAGGTTAAAGATAGTGCTTAGGGTGAGTGAGAGGAAACAGGTACTGGGAATTGCGCCTCAATCCTTGCCTAGTGTCAAGTTGGAGCCCTTAACTTTTTTTCCCTGTCAACTCCTACCGCATTAGAGAATAATTTCGATCTGGTTAGACATTCCTGTACAAACTTATCTTTAAAGGTATATCTACTGCGACAGATAGAGTGCCCTGCATTACAAATTCAAGTTTTATAACAATCCATTGGAAGAATCTTAGTGAAAACTGACAAACACACGTCGACGAGAAAACCGTAGATTTCCAATCACATTAAATGTTTTTTTTCGATTTTACAAATTCGTTTAATAGGCTTCTAATATTAATGATCATGCATCCGAACGTCGTAATATTTCAATCATTTCAGGCTGCTGACATTTGAGCTAGATTCTTTGTAACCCCCTGCGAAAAGCATACTCCATAAAAAATTGGTCACTAACGTAGTATGTATTTTGATCATTGATTTTAAATACCCTTGTAAATCCCTTTATATTTTATTGAAAACAGGCACAAAATATTCTTTGGTAGAAAATTACATTTCCTTCACTTTGTATACTTTAAGAAAGGGTATTTTTCGGTTTTATAAAATTTATAAGTGTGACCTTTTTAAGGCCGCTAAATGTACATTCATAATACATCGCATTCGTCAATATAATAATATTGTGACTAAAGTATCGAAAATTCGGCCGTCGTAGTCCGACGAGACCCAGCGTGTGGTTCATAACAAGGTGCGCTGGCACGGATCTTGCACGTAAATTAGAAAATACATTGAAAATACACTTGCACTGCATTGCTGTTCCTTTCCCGCTCTCATGACCAAGACAAGAAGACCGAAGGCGGGAGAGGGCGAAGGTGAATGGCTCGGCCTGAGCCACCCCTAGGTCTGCTGCCACACCTGGCTCAGATTTCACGGACTGGGAGTGCCATAAGAAGTAGCCACTGCAGCCGGACTCTCATTCCGCCGGGCAGCCACTCCACACAAACACTCTTTAGGCTGACCGAGCAGTCCGAGTTATCTCGTCAGTTGGTAAACTTCCTAGCTACTGATTTTAGCGCACCGGGATAGTTTCAAGCGTGTCAGATTGTTTATGGTAAGGAAAGTACTCTCAATTCTCATTCCCAGAGCCCAGTCATTGTCTGAAATGGTCAGTAGATTGGTGCTAGGAATGGGTGCAGCTGCTGGCAACCTCGTCTGCGCGGACTACATACACGAATTTGGCCCCAAACAAAAGCACCAGGATTTCACACAAGAGGGAGTTGAGCTGCTCACATGTGCGAGACCGTTACAGTTCGCGTTAATACGGAGCCATTACAGCCAGACTCTCAGACCCAAACTCGGTCGCTCCACGCAAACACACTTTGATCTGACCTTCAGGTTTGAGTGCAATCGTTATTTGGTAACCTTCCGAGTCACGGCGCTTAGCGCAGAGTGCTAGTCTCAGGCTCGGATCGCAAGTGCAGCAGAGGAGCCACACGAAGAAGGAACTGAGGATGAAACTTCCTTCAAAGTGAGAGGTGCTGGGTGAAAACAGGTTTTATGTGGTGTTCCATGTGATCATATATGATATAGAGGCTGATGAGGAGAGATATAGTAATGATTCGCGAGTGACCGACCAGGCCGACGTGTGAGGTAATATGCGATCGCAATCATGACAAATTATAATCGAGTCCCTGTCCTTGCTAGTGAAGGTTTTGCTGGTGGTGTTTGTGGTGGTAGTACTTGGCGGCTAGTTGAAGGTGGTTTCTGCGATAGTGGTATTGAGCCAAGTTCTGCCAGTGGTGATCTTCGCCGTGAACGACGCAAGGTTTGCGGGATGGAGGATGGTGTCTAGGATCGAGGGCGGCGGGCATCGGTAGAGTGATCACCAGTGGTGGGGGTGGTCGGCGTTGTGGGTTTTGAAGCAGGGGTGGCATAGAGGATGTTTGTTAATGCGGAAGTTTATTTCGTTAGATTGTTGTTGCATTGCGCTTGAAGATGGCCGAACAGGCCGATTCGCGCTTGTGTTGGAGTGCTTGGGCATCGGTAGTGTTGATCCGGGGCGCTTGTGATTTGCGTGCCGCTCTTTTGGTCTAGTAGCGGCAATTCAGTTGGCTTCGTAGATTGCTGCACCAGTCTTCATGGCTTTTCTTCAGCTCTGTCGTTTCTGGCGACGTCCTCCCAGTCCTCTGGGTTGATTTGCATACGCTTCAGGAAGTCCTTCAAGGTGTCCTTCTAGGGTCGTTTTTTCCTCCCCTTGTGCGAACATCTGTAGCAAAATCCCCGTAGAAAAGCCGTTTTTGTTATCGTATGTCGGCCATTCTCACCGGACAGCCGTTCCAGTGCAGTTGGACTTGCCTCAGCCTGGTATGGATGCTAAGGATTCCGGTCCGCTCCAGGACTTCCGTGTCCGGGATCCTGTCATGCCATCTCAGCTTCAGTATTCTATGGAGACACTTGAGATAGAAGTTATGTAGTTTCCATTCCTGGTTAACGTAGGTGATCTTGGTCTCCACTCCGTACAGGAGTTTCTTTAAGATGACGGGCTTCTACATCTTCAGTCGAATGTTCAGGTTGAGGCCATGACAATTCCACGCAAGGGCTTGCAGCCGACCGAAAACCTGACAGGCTTTGGAGATCCGTTGAACAATCTTTTCTTTATTCTCGCATTGCGTGACAATTTGATTCCTAGATAAGTGAAGTTTTCCACAATTTTCAGTTGGGTGCTGTTGAAATTGGTTCGAGTAGGTTTTTATTCTGCGCTTGATGGCGGTGGGTACATGACCACTGTTTGGGCTGTATTGATTGTAAGTCCAAAATTGGCGCAGCCTGTGGTGGAGATGTCCATGCTCCGTTGCGTGTCCTCTTCCGTCACGGTGTTGAGGGCACAGATGTCCGCGAAGGGCAAATCGTAGACTGTATTCGTAGACACGCGTTGGGGCCTGCATACGCCAGGTGTTGAGAAAGTGACCGTCAGTTCGGTAGGTGATGCGGGTCCCAGGAAGCTCATCGTGGTAGAAGTTTATCAGTATGGCTGAGAACATGAGATTAAAGAGGGTAAGCAGGCCTGTTTCATTCCATTGGTCCCTGCGAATGCTTCGAAGACCGACCCTTAGTCAGTGACGCGCGCCAACATCTCGTCTTGGAGCTGACGCACCAGGACATGCGAATTTCTGCGTGATTTTCCACAATCCATCGCGATTCATTCTGCACAAAGGTCTTGTTGAGGACGGTTCGCACCTCCTGGCACTGCTGTTGCAGCTGGCTAGCGATGAAAGTCATGGCTGTTGTTCCGCGGTGTCAATGGAAGCCAAATTTACTTTCCAGGAACCGCCCCGGCTCTAGTTGGCCGTTCAGACAAATAAAAAGAACTCGAGTGAAGATCTTCCCAGCGATGTTGAACAACGAGATGCCTCTGTGGTTATCACAGAGTTGCCGGTTCCTCTTCCACTTGTAGAGATCGACGATTCTCATATCCTTGAAATCCAGAGAAACTTGTTCTTGGCACCATATCTGAAATATTGTTGAATATTCCGCCATCATTCGGAGGCTAATAGAGCTCCGGCGGGATTGAGTCGAATGCTGGTGTTTCCCGATCGAAATCTTTTCCTCGGACCGGATTGTTTCTGGTAGAGAAAGCGGAATATCCAGGTCATTGATCAAGTCCACTTTAGGAAGCCGGTGGATGTCAGCATCGCAGATGACTGATGTGCGGTTGAGAGACCTTCTAAAAGGCGTTGCTCAGCCCAGAGTACCTATAAAATATGCAACCTGAACGATGTGGCATCTCCCTTAGAGCGCAGAGAAATGTTTAATTTCTTCGACAGATTGTGCGCAACATTTAGTTTGCAAACCCTAACCGCAATTTTATCTGAAAGTTCGGTTTAAAATTATTCAGCAGTTTATAAATTTTTAAAGCCTTTCTTAAAGTATAAAATTTTAAGGCGTAATTTTCTGCCGAACGAGTACAAGACAGATTATTTTGTTCATGTTTTCTGGAAAATGTATTTTACTGTACAAGGGCATCGAAAAGCAGGGATAAAATACATGCTACTTAAGTAAACAAATTTACAGAGGATGGTTTTCGCAGACGGCTACAAACAATTTTGTTTAAAAGCCGACATCGGGTCGTAACTGGAATATTATGCGATTACACTGTACGATCATGAATATAACAACCCTACTTTAAGAATTTTTCGAATCGAAAACACACTTCAGAATTTCGGAGGACATTTCATAAGAGTGGAGATCTACTGCATATTTACAACTAGTGCTATTTAGATAAAGTACAAGGGTTGAAAAGAAAACTACTTAAGGTCTTTGCGAGTCGGTCCTGAAGCGTAATTTTTTCACTTCATTTCCATTAAGCAAAAAAGGAGACTGTTCCAGTATCGGAACATTTTTTGTATTATTTGGAGCTTTCGAATTCATGTAGGAGTCCATCGTTCAAGACAATAACAGAAACAGAGCAACTCCTGGTTATAGGCGAGTCTAGGCCAATAAAACGATCAAGAATGCGAGTATGGAGGCAACTGCGTAGGGCTATGGTATGCCAGCGTCGAACAGATAAGTCAATTGACTGAGTTCTCATCCAATGCTCAGGTTTCCATTAACTTTCCAAACGCAAGGCAATTCAAGAAGAACTTGAAGCCTGGGCTTCAGGTGGATCTCAGTCGATCCATTTACTAATCTGGCGCCGGCATACCAGAGGCCTACGCAGTCATCTCCAGGCTTGTGTCATTGACCGTTAATTTGCTCATGCGCATAACAACTGCGTTATGTTCTCTTGTTGTCACCACACAAGTTCCAAAACTCAGGATAATGAACAAATAGCTCTGGTGCTCGCCAAGTCGTCGTCTTCTTCGTTACTCATACAAGCACCTGAACGTTGAAAATTCTCATCCATTCGTGAACTTACACTATTCTTAATTATTTTTACTGGATCATGAACTTAGAGGACGCCAAAGTCGACGTATCATCGGATCGTTAGTCCGTTAGGGTGAATTAAGTTTGTTTCGTGGGTGTACAAACTCAAATGCCTTGCTCAAACTTCAAGGATACAAATAAATTTAGAGTGGTTTTAACTTTGCTACCAGCCATTTTGCAGTGGCGTGATATGGCGAATTTTAATATCCACGATTGGACGCAGAAATAGCCCTTAAAAATTACGCTAACTAATTAACTGTTAACAGGCTCTTTTTGAAAGAATCATGGATTTTCTTCAGACTGTCACAACAGAGAAACTTTATACACTATAGTCATCAATTTTTGGCATGTTCCTAATGAAAAATAATTGCGACCTGGTGCGCAAATGAACTTACTTTCCGTATTTGCCAGAATTTCAAGGTCATGTATCGAAACCATTTTTTTTATTTTTAAAAGCTACTTAAAGATATCGACCGGTATTTTTTGAGTTTCCACTTATGCATCTAACTGGTATCACAAAATTGGTTATGATGAATGTCAAACTAATAGAAGACTGGAGACGTTCTTGGAGAAATTTTCAACGTATAGGGACTAGAAACATTTTGATTTTGGCAAGAACGGATGTTAACATCCTGAAATCCGAAGAGCTGTGAAAATGAGGCTATTTTTAGGCCTAGAAACAAATTTTTAAAACTTGTCATTCCAATCTACAGCATGGGTGAGTCTTATCCAGTAAAGGATTTGGCCCTTCCGGTCTGGGTCCAGAGATTCGGATCCCCTGTCACCTTCCAGCTACTGAAACCCCATTTTATAGCCTGTCAAGTGAGGTGAATGTTGTGATTGTGGACATATTTGGTAGACTGCCTCCAGCTTTTGGAATCTCACTCAATCTTATACTGTCAATCCGGTAACCATTCCTGGCCCAGTCAAGGTCTTTCAATTGTCTTTTGAAGTCGGGTATGGTTATAGGAAAAGGAACAGATTGGTTTGGGAGCACGTGAATGGAAATGAATAAAAATTCATACACTGTGTACTCGCGTTTACAGCCAGTTGTCCTAATTTAGCATGGCGTTTACGACAGAAGAGGGGATTGTGAGGAAATTAAGTCGATACCGCACAAGTAACCACGCTTCCACCCTCCCCTATTGAGGATCACCTTTGAGCTTCGGATATCGATCTGGTGAGAGGACGGAGCACACTCAATCCATTCTGCCGCGAGGGTCCAACACAAAGACCTCATAGACAACCTTAACTATAGATTTGGTGTGAAGTACCATCTTAGGAGAGTAGCAGAATACCTTCAACTGACCAAACGGAGACAAAGTTTGTCCAGCTCTTCAGAACTGTATCATGGCCTTCAGATTTGGCAGGGATGTTTTTACTATAGTCATCCATGCATTTATTCATTAGACAAAGTTAGTCGGACTTCAGCGAAACATGCGACGATGGATAGTATGGTTTCTTGCAGAACAAATCTATGGAATAAAAATAAGGGCTGCCAATTAAGGGGTTTGCTGGGAGCAAGAACTTCTGCGTCTAACTTCCTTCTCCTTTATTCATGGGGCCTTCGAAAAAAGGAACAATTAAATAGATTATTAACCACAGCCGCAAGCTGATTAAGGCAGCTGTAGTTTTAGAGAGCTATCAATCGCTTAAAAAAAGATGCGAAAAGTAAAACATTATATGGGGAAGCCTCATCCTAAACCAAAGGTGCTTATCTTGTCTAGTTTAGTAAAACTGAGGATCCGTACTTATTGCTGGAAGGCTGGTAGTAGTAGTAGTAGTAGTAGTAGTAGTAGTAGTAGTAGTATTAATAGTAGAAGTAGTATTATTAGTATTAGTAGTAGTAGTAGTAGTAGTATTAGTAGTAGTAGTAGTAGTAGTAGTAGTAGTAGTAGTAGTAGTAGTAGTAGTAGTAGTAGTAGTAGTAGGAGTAGGAGGAGGAGGAGGAGGAGGAGGAGGAGGGAGGAGGAGGAGGAGGAGGAGGAGGAGGGAGGAGGAGGAGGGAGGAGGAGGAGGAGGGAGGGCGACTCCGCATTGCTGGCGGTCGGAGCGGCGGTGGTAGTGGTGGTGATGATAATAGTTGGCGGTTCGTCAAGAGCGTTCTCACCGGATGTGAGGGATGGAGAGGTGGGAGTCGTCGTCGTCGTCTTCGGCACCGTATTGGCCATGGGAGCTGTGACAGGGAGGATAGAGGTGGTGCCTGCTGACAACTCGCCTGAGGCGGTGGGGTAGCAGGACTGTAATCACTGCTGGCGAGGGTGGTGGTGGACGCCACCACCAGCCAGCTAATTATATAGGCGTTTGCGGAGGAGATGTGGGCAGTTCTCATATTTTTTATTGCATCGGAGATCCGTGCTGAGAATGCTCTGTAGCCTGCGAGCATTCGGGGAAGCACGCCCACCGAGCGTCAGTGAGCCCTCGGGCTCATTTACGAGAGCCCCTTCCCAACCACACAGTGGCTAGTAATATGGACAGAATAAGATAGCTCACAAAGACAGGGAAACTGGCAGATGAACATCACCGAAAAAGACAAGGAACATTGGAAGTGCCGTTTCTGGCTTATTAGCTGTCATCCGCCAGTCAGACCCAACCCTACGTGGTACACCATCTGAGGTTTAAACACGCGACCTGTTGAGTAGAAGTCCAACGTTCTAACCATTCAGCTACGGATTCGTTGTCTTGCCAGTTTAGATCGGGACATTAGCAGATGGGGACTTCACCAATTGGTTACGGGATTCAAAGCAGAACGGAATAAGTGAGTTTTGTAACCGATCGGTGAAGCGTCCATCCGGTAACAAGGGAAATTGGGATGATTCGTTTGACCCAATTGTGAAAAACTCGGTGACCTCGGTGGGATTCAAACCCACGCCAGCAAGGGGAAGGCTTTAGTACAGCCAACGCTCTAGCCAACTGAGCTATGAGGCCCCACCGGGAGCTGTGAGTTTAACCACACTTGGGTTAAGTTACCCGCCCAGCCAACTGCCACGTATGGAATTAACCAATTTTGATACAGTAAGCTGACTGCTCAAGCAGGAGTTTCTAAGCAATTCAGCTAGAATCCACAGCATGACTACCAGACACAATTAACTAGTGGAGGATTTTGGCAGATTTGAACAATTCGTTGACCCAATTGTGAAAATCTCAGCGGCCGCGGAGGGATTGGAACCCACGCCAGCAAGTGGAAGGCTTTAGTACAGCCAACGCTCGAGCCAACTGGATGGCTATTTCTGGCTTATTAGCCGTATCAGCCAGCATTATCTACCTCCAGGTTTCGGAACCTCTGAGAGTCGAATCTGCAACGTTTTGGTTAGAAGTCCAACGCCCTAACCATTGAGCCCCGGGTTAGTTGTATATAATAAAATAATAATAATAATAATAATAATAATAATATAATAAAATAATATGCGGCCACTGCTGGGGCTCGAGAGTGACTATGTCTCGTAATAATAATAATAATAATAATAATAATAATAATAATAATAATATAATAATAAAATAATATGCGACCACTGCTGGGGCTCGAGAGTGACTATGTCTCGTAATGCAATCGCTAGGCTTCATCATCTACGACTTTTAATTAATCCGGTTCAACCGACAGGACAATGATCCCGTGGCTCAATGGTTAGGACGTTGGACTACCAATCACTAGGTCGCGTATTTGAGCTCCATTGGGTGCACAATCTAGGGTTGGGTATGGCTGACTGATGACCCATAGTAAGTCAAAATTTACCATTCCAGTCTCCCTTGTCCTTGTCAATAATGTCATGCTGCCTATGTTGGAAGTTGTAAGATTTTGGCATTGGGGGTTGGAGGAGCTGGAGACCTTCGAGCCACTCTTTCAACTTTGGCAGTGGCAATTTGGCTGGCTGCGCAGATTGATTCCTCAGTCGTCCCTTTTATTTTCCCGGTCGGTTGTCTCCGGACGGAATCCTCTCAGGTCTCCGAATTGCTTGATCAATGTCTGGGAGATTTCTTCAGAGCGTCCTTGTAACGTCGTTTTGTTCTTTTTGGTGTCGATCACCCGGTGCGATGTTTCCGTAGAAGAGTACCTTTGACAATCACTCAACATTCAACTTTGCGAGATGACTGCTCCACGACCACCATTTTATCCATATTCATGGTCAGCCCGAAGTTGACGTAGTCGGAGGTGAATAATTCCAAGCTTCCTCGCATATCCTCCCCTGTCGCGCTGTTGAGCATGCAGTTGTCCGCAAAGCGCAGGTTGTAGACAGAATAGTGTAGATACGAGTGGCGGGTTGCATGAGTCCGGTATTTAGTAGCTGGTCGTCGATCGAGTAGATGATGCTGATCTCAGGACGCTCATCAAGATAAAAGGCCATCAGCATGGCAAAGAACATGAACAGGGAGGCAGTGAGTACGCCTTTGGTCACTACGAATATTTCTGAGGTGGTACCATTGTCCATAAATCGCTCAGGGCAGCCGAATTTATGCAGAATCTTTCACACTCCATTGTGATTCATCGAATATAAGGGTTTCATTAGGTCCACAAAGGTAGTGCAGATGGTGTG
Source organism: Schistocephalus solidus (assembly GCA_017591395.1). Classification (NCBI taxonomy): domain Eukaryota; kingdom Metazoa; phylum Platyhelminthes; class Cestoda; order Diphyllobothriidea; family Diphyllobothriidae; genus Schistocephalus; species Schistocephalus solidus. Next base: position 259,083 of record WEDG01003050.1, read on the forward strand.
CGCATCCTTTGTCATACCTCTTGCACCTGGCGGACGTCAAAGATCATGTCGATTGTTCCAAGGTGTCGTCGGAAGCCACACTAACTTGCCGGGATTAGTACTTGTTCTTGATTATCTTTCAGATGATTGAGAAGAGTGTGATTGAACATCTTTCCGGCAAGTTTGAGCAACAAGTTTTCCCTGCGATTATCACAGAGTCGTCGGTCCCCTTTCCGCTCATGGAAATGTGTGATTTTCGCATCCTTGAAATCCTGTGGGAATTTTCCTTTCTGCCACATGTCTTAGAGCAGTGATGTTAGTTTGTTTATGGTCAGGGATTGCTTCGGATTCCATTTCCTTACCGCTGGGGGGTTTTTGAACGGGTCGTATGTTCCTGGTAGGGACGGCAGAAGGTTCAGGTCATTGTTCGCTTCAACTTAGGGGAGGTTTCTGACCTCCGCCTGGTCGTCGTCAACCCAGTCCTGTTGTTAATGGTGTGCGCGGCCAATGGCATCCCCGGCGGTGAAATGGGTATGTTCCACAGTTGACATCCCTGTGTCTCCATTTTGAAGCTGTCATCCAGAGCCTGCAGGTTTTCCAGGCGCTGGGCTAGTTGATTGCTGAAGTCTTAACAGTGAGAAGATGCATTCACCAGAATAGTATTTAACATAGTGAATTGTCACTTGTATTGTCTCTTGCGAGGTTGCAAATGGAGCCTCGTGATAGAGATGACGTAGCAACGTTCTATCCAACCATAGGAATCGAAGATCCTTTAGTTCACCAGCGCCTCCCATCGGCATCGCCTGCGAACCAGAACTTCGTCTGGCAGCCGTCAGCCCCGCGTTACCTTCTACCGCATCAGAAGGCTGATGGTGTTGGCCAGAAGGAGAGGATGTTCCGCGCAGGTTTACAGCAGAATGAGGCCGTTGTCGATACAGCTGTTTGGATCCATAGGGACCGAGGACTCCATCCAAGACAGTATTGTCTATACTGGCGTGGACAGCAAAATCTCCAAGGAAAACCACTTTATCCGCCTTCGGAACAGTCGCGATGACGGCGTACAGGTACTCGTAACAGGGGTTCTTTATTTCATCACAGCTGATCATTGGAGGAGTCTCGGGTGACGATGGCGGAGTAAGCACCTCAAAGCGGTAGTCGCAAGCTCATAAGAAGGTCGTCAATGCCCTGCAGTCATCCCACGATGTCATTCCAGATGACAAAGGTCACGCCAACGTCACCCTGACGTTGGGCGGTCGCTCCAGGAGAAGGTGTGACCAACACCCACTTCCTTCAGTTGTCCTTTTTCGAAAAATCAGGTCCTCTTGAAGGCAGCGACGTCCACCCTATGACGTGCCAGTACTCGAACGACTAGCTCCATTCTCCCTTCCGACCGGTTGCTTTTCAGCTTGTCTAAAAAGAGTGAAGAATTCAGACCACCGGATTGAGCAGATTCATGCTACCAGTCCGTGGGTGGGATGGATATGGACAGGGGTTGTTTTTGGTTAATTATTGCGAAGGTAAGTTGCATGTCTGTTAGCTATGGTCAGGGGGAAGATGATATGATCCCATCATTTGTTTAAGGCACTGTTTGCAGACCCACCCCCATGATGGCTAAAAAGGACTGCTTCGAACTCCCAGACATCTGCTGGAAGTTACTATAGACCAGGGTTTCATTTAGTTGAAAGTGAATGGAATTAGCTTGGATCGCCTAATGGATTACACGGCGCCTTTTGAAAGTGGGGAGGGAAGGAGGAGGATGGATGGAAATGTAAGAGGAATGGAATTACCGGGTGTGGGGACACATACAACACCATATACGCGGGTAGGCACAACCTAGCTTTAGTAACAGAGGAGAGTGATGTGCCATTTAAGGGTCGTGAGTAGCAGTCACCATTTACTCAGCGCAAATGATCCTACCCACTACGAACTTTACATGGAACCCCATACAGCCCGGGGATTACCAAACAGGGTCTCAGATTGGGAAGACGTAGACGTGATCGCTGAGACAAAAACTTTATTCGACTGACGTTTCGGATTCCAATTCGAACCCAGTTTCAGAGACAGTATCATGTACGGATAATTCGTACACAGGGAGTAACGGTATTTGTAGGATGCAGTCGCTATGCTGTTGCATGCTTATGACAATTCAAGGCTCCTCCTTCATCGAGGATGACTGTTCGCTGGTGCGCTAATTGTTTGCTGTCCCGCCTGCGGATTGTTATCCGCTGAAATTTCATCACATGTGCTAGCGTATGGCTGGATAATTGCTCGGCCACCTGGAGCATCGGCATTGGCGTTGGAAAATGCGTTCACCTGAGCATTCCCCAAGTGGCTGGTTGGTTTTGCCAAATTCGAATCCGAACACCGAATATGCGTTTGGGAGGTTATTGTACCGTTTACTAGACTTGGGGCCTGTAAACCAGGATTCAAACAATTCACTGCTCATGCTTTTATTGTTTCTCACGAGAATTTCAGCCTCATCAAACTTGAATTTTTGGCCGGCTCTCGCCAAATGAGCTGTGACTTGAGAATCGGTGTCATTTTGCCGCACTGTTGCCGCGTGTTCGGCAGTTCGCATTCGAAACAGTCTTAAAGTTTCTCCGACGTAGTTGCTTTTCAGAAACTGCACCAGATCCGATAGTCAGCTCCAGATGTTTCTTGCCACGGTAGTGGGTCCTTTGGTCTCCTTACCTGACGTTGAATGGTTGCCGACCATCAAACATTTAGTGCAACAGAGGACAGTCATCCTCGATGAAGGAGGAGTCGTGAATTTCCATAGACATGCAGCAGCATAGCGACCGCACCCTTTAAATACTGCAACTCCCTGTGTATGAATTATTCGTAATTGCTACCATCTCTGAAGATTGGTTCGAGTTGGAATCCTAAACGTCAGACGAATAAAGCTCTTGTTCCAGCTATCACATCAACTTCTTCTCAATTACTTCCTGGGACTTGCACTTTCGCTTGTATAGGCTCTCAGAGCGTCACACGAAGGACCGCTGTTGGTGCATGCATGCAGTAGGGGGCCAGAGTAGGTCGCCTACAACCCGATGGAAAAGAGTGTAAAAATGCTAAATTACATTTTGTAGTTATTATAGTACTTCTGGCTAAAGTGAAAGTTGACAGGAAGCTACATTGATCGTTAAAGTCAAAACCACGAAAATAATTTATGGAATTGTCGTGAAAATGAACACGAGATCCACTGTCAGATTGGAGCATGGGAAAAGCAGGTAAGAGAGCAAAGGAAATGGATTTGAAAGGTAGAGCAGGGGACCATGAGGATATGGAATAGTGTTGGGCAGGATCCTTGGGACGATCAACGCTGATCTGTTTTATATCACTACGTTGGATAGGAAAATTATTGTCAACACGGAGAGTCGATCTGGTAGGGACCAGCATAGAGCGACTTAAGGAACTAGCTTATTTGGTTGTATTTAGGGGTGATATGTGATCATGAAGATAATTTTCATTTGGATAGACTCCATTAATTGAGGAGGACTAGAAAAAAAGGACCTGCGTAACTAAGCTCTGTCGGTGCCGGTGTTATGGGAGAATCTCGATACTACGAGAGGTTGGGGATAACAGAGCAGTAGACAGAAAAAGGGGCCATTAAATTAAGGTTAAGGTCGAATACAAAGTCTCCACGGATGCCAGTAGTAACAATAGAAGTGGATGACATTTCAATGGAAGGGAAAACTCTCGACCATCCTGTTGGAAACTGGAGAATAGTCTGTTATTCCGATCCATGTGCAGCCTTGGAAGTATATGGGGATCTGTGTGAAGGTGAACATGAGCTGGTATGTAAGGAGGCATTAGTAGCCATTAAGCAGAGACAAGTAACCTGACTTGACGAGCCGGGATTGGTGAAACTGTCGGTCAGAATCCTGCTACGTCAGTGAACCCTGAGCACTTGGAAAATCAGACCCTTGTGAAACAAAACTTTAAATCCTTAGAAATGCCATGCCAAACAAGTCCGTCGGGGACTAAATTATTCGTTGCCTCATACACGCTACCGGAGTGATGATGTTTGTCAGTCAAGGTCATGTTGTGAAGAGATTAATGAAAGAAGATGCTGTGGGAGACAGAAGGGACGATTGGCGGCACCAGTGGTGAACAGAATAAACCATAGTCGGTGACCAATGACGTCCGCACCAACGGGGTAACTGATACTTCATGGCCGGTGAGGTAACTCCCAGGAGAAAGTCAAAAAAGGAGTAAAAAGGCTAGATAGTTCCTCGGTTATCCCTTACTTCTGCCTCGATGTGGTGGTTATCTGACGCTCCTAATCAAGGCACAAGGTGGACAGTAAGCTTAAACCACCTTGAAAAAAGGTGAGAGACCGGCGTTGAAGGCTTTCTTTCTAAAAGGAGACTGACAGTGGTCAGAAAAGCTGAGCCAAGGATGGCCCAGTGAAGTTAGTCCATACCAAAGTTCCCAAGGCAAAGACCCATGGAGAAAAAGCGGATTCTGAAGGTGTACTTCGTTATAAGGCAACGATGACCAGCTCCTGAGTGAAAAACATTAAACACCATCAGTGATATGCATCAGTCCGACTGAGATGGCCAGAAAAGGTCGATAGGCAGATAACAGTAAAGTAAGTGGAACGATATTACCGACAAAGACAAGGGAGACAGGATTAGCCATTTATGGCTTACTAGCCATCATCAACCAGTCCTTCTCAACCCCAGGTTTTGCGGCGCCTGAGGCTCGAACTCGCGACATGTTGGTTATAGGTTCAACGCTCTACGGACTGCGGCACGAGTTCGTTGTCTTTTCGGTTGCAATCGGGAATATAAACAATCGTAGATGGGCGTTCACTGATCGGTTACAGGACTCACTCGTCCCGTTTTGATTTGGGGCTCACTCTAGAGCCCCGCCAGTAGCCGCAAGGTGACTAGTGATGTAGGCAGAATGATATTACCGACAAAGACAAGGGAAACTGAAATGGCCAGGTTCTATCCCGATGGGTATGATAGAGGAGAATGCAAAGAAGGTTTCTAGAAAACCCACTTTATTCTGAACCGACAGAAAACAGTGGATCTTTAGCTCATAAACCCTCGCTTATTTATTATATTCTAGGCGTTCTCGAACGTTCCGGCCAATGGCGGAGCAATTACGGAGAGCGTTCTGGAAGCTTCTGGCCTGCAATATGGTTCACGTTAATTGGTCGCATCTTACGCTGGAATCCCCTCGCAGAAACTTCTCGAAAGTTTGGGCTACACGCGTGCGTGCGGGCTTCGGTGCAGCAGCGCACACTGCTTGGCTGACTGGTTTCCCACGCTTCTTTCTCAGCCAGCTTGGCGTGTTTCGACGTGCGTCTTCACGTGCTCTTTTTGCCTTGGGCCGCGACTCGACTGCGGTTCCCGTCTCCGTAACAGGCCATTTCTGGCCTATTAGCCGTCATCAGCCTGTCATACCCAACCCCGGGCGTTGCGACACCCGAGACTCGGACTCTCTGCCTGTTGGTTAGAAGTCAAATGCCCTACCGACTGCGCCACGCGTTCGTTGTATTGTCAGCTTCAATCAGGAATATTAATAATGATAGGTGGGCGATCACCGAGCGGTAGCTAATCGGTGTAACCACTTTCTTATTTGTATGAACTATATGACTTATTTTATTTAGGTAGGCATGCGGGGTGTAGGGGTACTAGTTAGGGGCAGCACCACACAGCTTGCATTTGGTCGCTCCATTTGTCTCGTACAGGTGGTGAATGCTCCTGTGGCCGCCTCTAACTGGTACCCAACTCTCACCTGTGGCTCCTCGAAGTTGGGTTCTTCCCAGCGGCCACACCCCGGGCAACCGTCACGACCGGCGGGCTAAACCAGGTGAGGGTCTCCGGTGTTGTGTGTTCCTCCACACTTGGTATGTCTGACTCCCGAACTTCCCACCTCCCCCTCTCAAAAATTCCTACGGTGGGGGCGACAGCAACCCCGTAGGCGGCCCAGACTAACTCGGGTCGTTCTCCCACTAAAACAAATCCGTGACCCATAGTGGAGTACGGCAGCCGTCTGGGATGTCCGAGCAGCCCTATTTAGGGATAGCACTGCTTGCCTCCTCGCGGAGGAAGGGGCTGAAAATGTGCCCTAAAAATGCTGGGTCTCACGTCTTCTGCAGCCGGCCGCGGCTCGCAGATCGCAAACTACGCGGTCGTAAAACTAAAAACAAACAACAATACCCCCGTCCCCATCCCCCTCGCCATACTCTCCAGGCTGCTCGGGTGAGTCCACTCACACCGGCAGCCTGGAATGTTCGCTCCCTTTTAGACAATCCTAGGAGCAACCGGCCGGAACGGAGGACGGCGCTTGTCGCTCGGGAACTAACGCGCTACAAGGTGGACATTGCTGCTCTCAGCGAGACCCGATTCTCTGAGCAGGGTCAGCTGGAGGAGGTAGGGGCCGGCTACACTTTCTTCTGGAGCGGCCGGCCAAAAGCAGAGCGATGTGACGCTGGTGTTGACTTTGTCATCCGTAACGACATCGTGGGACGTCTGCCGTGTCTGCCGCAGGGTATCAATGATCGCCTGCGAGCCCCCACCTGCCTCTTCGGGGAGACCAGTTCGCCACCATCATCAGCGCCTACGCTCCCCCAATGAAGAGCTCTGATGCGGTGAAGGACAAATTCTATGAGGACCTGCACGCCTTACTGGCGACTGTGCCGAAAGAGGAACATTCAATTGTCCTTGGTGACTTCAATGCCCGCGTCGGGACGGACCACGCTGCCTGGCAGGGAGTGCTGGGTCCCCACGGTCTCGGTAGCTGCAACGATAACGGCCTCCTTCTTCTGCGCACGTGCGGAACACCGTCTCCTGCTGTCCAACACCTTCTTCCGCCTTCCGACGCGGGAGAAGGCCACGTGGATGCACCCTCGGTCGCGGCGCTGGCATCTGCTGGACTATGTTCTCGTCCGGAGGCGAGATCAACAGGACGTGCTGGTAACCAAGGCGATCCGCGATGCCGACGGTTGGACAGATCACCGCCTCGTCATTTCTCATATGAGGCTCCGACTGCAACCCTCGACGAAGGCCCCAAGGTAAAGAGGCCGCCGTAAGTTAAATACTCTTTTATTAAATTTGCCTGCTCACTGTTTTGATTTCAGCAAACCAAATAACCGAGAAACTGGAGGACCTGCATGCTCCAGATGATACCGCTACCGTGGAGACACGATGGTGTCAACTGCGAAATGTCATCCAGTCCACCGCCCTCGATGTACTCGGACGCGCACACCGTCGACACCAGGACTGGTTTGACGACTATGACGCCGACATCAACGCAACTTACTCGCGGAGAAGAATAGACTACACAAAGCCTACATGGACCTTCGGACTGACGCCACCAAAAGCAGCCTTTTCAGATGCCAGCGCCTTGTACAACAAGGACTGCGGGAGATGCAGGATGCCTGGATGATCCAAAGGCTGAGGAAATCCAGGGTATGCGGACCGCAATGAAATGAAAAAACTTTTTCAAAGCCATCAAGGCCATCTACGGCCCGTGTATCAAGGGGGTCCGCACCGCTGCTCAGCTCTGACGGCACAACACTGCTGACAGAGAAATCGCAAATTCTGAAGCGCTGGGCCGAGCACTTCAGAAGTGTCCTTAATTGCTCATCAGTCATCTCCGATGCTGCCATTGACCGGCTCCCTCAAGTGGACACGAACAATGACCTGGATCTGCCGCCTTCCCTACCGGAAACCATCCGGGCCGTGCAGCAGATTTCCAGCGGTAAAGCACCGGGATCCGACGCAATCCCACCGGAAGTAAACAAGCACGGTGGGCCCCGGCTGATGGCAGAACTCACAACACTCTTCCAGGAGATGTGGCGCCAAGGACAAGTTCCTCAAGATTTCAAAGACGTGACCATCGTCCATCTCTACAAACGGAAGGGGAACCGGCAACGCTGTGATAATCACAGAGGCATCTCGTTGCTCAACATCGCCGGGAAGATCTTCGCCCGTATCCTTCTCAATCGTCTTAACGGTCACCTAGAGCATAGCCTGCTCCCGGAAAGCCAATGTGGCTTCCGCCGACACCGTGGAACAACCGATATGATCTTTGCCGCCCGCCAGTTACAAGAGAAGTGTCAGGAGATGCGAACTCACCTATACACTACCTTCGTGGATCTAACGAAAGCCTTTGACACGGTTAATCGTGACGGACTGTGGAAAGTCATGCAGAAATTCGGCTGTCCTGAGCGGTTCACGCACATGGTGCGTCAGCTTCATGACGGGATGTCGGCGCGCGTCACTGACAACGGGACGGTATCCGAAGCATTCGCAGTGACCAACGGAGTGAAGCAGGGCTGCGTACTGGCCCCCACCCTCTTCAGTCTCATGTTCTCGGCTATGCTGATGGACGCCTACCGTGATGAGCAGCCTAGTATCCGCATCGCCTACAGAACTGACGGGCACCTTCTCAATAGTCGGCGTATGTAGGCTCCAACGCGCGTGTCTACGACTACAGTCCATGACTTGCTCTTCGCGGACGACTGCGCCCTTAACACCGTGACGGAGGAGGACATGCAAAGGAGCATGGACCTCTTCGCCGAAGGCTGCGCCGATTTCGGATTAACAATCAGTACAGCCAAAACGGTTGTCATGGACCAGCCGCCACCCAGCACGGAATACAATGCACCTCGAATCAATGTCAACGGTGTTCAACTCAAACGTGGAGACCTTCGCTTATCTAGGAAGCACGATGTCGCACAACACGAGAATCGATGACGAGGTTGCCCAACGGATCTCCAAAGCTAGTCAGGCCTTCGGCCGGCTGCAGGCCTCCGTGTGGAATCGCCACGGTATTCACCTGAACACCAAACTGAAGATGTACAAGGTTGTCGTCTTGACGACACTCCTTTACGGAGCGGAAACCTGGACCGTCTACTCGAGCCAAGCCAGGAAGCTGAATCACTTTCATCTCAGCTGCCTCCGCAGAATACTGAAGTTGAGATGGCAAGACAGGATCCCGGACACGGAAGTCCTGGAGCGGACCGGAATCCTCAGCATCCATGCCATGCTGAGGCAAGTGCAGCTGCGATGGAGCGGCCACCTGGTAAGAATGGACGACGAGCGACTACACAAATGACTTTCTACGGAAATGTCACTACGGGTGCTCGCCGACAGGGAGGTCAAAAAGATGCAACATGGACACTTTGAAGAAATCGCTGAAGCAACTGCAAATCAACTCGGCGACCTGGGAGGACCTCGCCCAGGATAGACCGGCATGGAGAAGATCAGTGAAGACTGGTTCAGCAATCTAGAAGGCCAACAGGATCGCCGCCGCCAAGGCCAAAAGAGCGGTACGAAAGTTACCAGCGCCCCGGACCAACACCGCCAATGCCCAGGCCCTGCCAACATGCCCGCGCTGTCAACGCATCTTCCGTGCGCGAATCGGCCTGGTTGGACATCTTCGGACGCAATGCACCAACAATCCGACAATTCCAATTTCTATGTCAAATTCGGCCAACCCTCCTTCTGAATCTCCCACCCTCACTCCTGGAATCAATTCCATTACTCCCACCATCATAGAGACCACATCCATCTACTCATCGCCCGCTACCCCCACCACCGCAACCACCACCACCACCATCAGCGATGGGGAATCTCTCCTAAGCTGTACTCAATGCAACCGCACATTCACCTTACGCATCGGCCTGGTCGGTCACTTGCGAACACATCGTACAGAGACCGGTGAGACAGTGCCTGGAACACCATCACACAGCAGAGATCGTCGCCTCCACTGCCCTAACTGTCCTCGCGCATTCACTCATCGCATGGGCCTATACAGTCACATGCGCATCCATGACAGCGGAATACACCACAATGCCGACAACACCGAAACACCATGCGCATCCTCCGCTCCTGCCATTCTTAGCGCCCCTGACACCCCCACTACCATGAATGACATCGCCCCAGCCTCTACCGATTTCTCCTGCCCACACTGTGCCCGCAACTTCAACTCACGCATCGGCCTGGTCGGTCACCTGCGAATCCATCGCACGGAGGCTGGTGAACCAGTGCCTGGGGCTCCGACATACAGTCGACGCGCCCGCCTTCACTGCCCTCACTGCTCCCGCACATTTACACACCGCATGGGCCTATTAGGACACATGCGCCTCCACGACAACCTCCGGTAAACCACCGGGGGCTAAGTGACATCAGCGCACACTACCTACACCAATACATCGGCAACACCCTCACAATCACCATTTACCAGATTATATCACGGTTTCCTAGAAACCGTGGCTGGGAAGTCTGCCAATCTAACGCTTCCACCAGACCACGCCGTCAGCTCAATGTATGTGCTGTGTGTGTTGAGTGGCTGACCAGTGGACTGGGAGTCAGACGGCGATGGCTGCTCCATATCCCCTGAGTTTGTGAATCCTGGTGTGTGCGTTATGGGGGCCAGGACGTGCTGCGGCGCGCGAAGACGGGTACGCCGATCCGTCAGCCAATGCGCCCACTCCCACATCAGGCAACTGACCGGCTCGGACATTAGTCTGACTGTGGGGTTGGGGGAGAGAGTGAGGTCGACAGCTCAGCGCATATTCCTCACTATAAACAATCTGACGCGCTTGAAAATATCACGGTGCGCTAAAAGCCGTGGCTTGGAAGGTTGCCAACTGACGGGATAACTCGGACCGCGTGGTCAGCCCAATGTGTGTTTTGTGTGGAGTGGCTGACTGGCGGACTGAGAGTCAGGCTGCAATGGCTCCTTCTTAATGTGGTCCTTATGGCACCCCCACTCTGTGGGATCCAAGCCAGGTGTGGTGGCACGCCCTGGGCGGCTCCGGCCGCGCCAGCCACCTGTGCCCTCTCCCATCTCCGGTCTTCTTGACTGTGTCATGAGACCGGGCTAAGGTGGGGGAGGAGAAGAGAGTGCGGTAACGTTGAGTGCCGCGGTTGGAAGGTTGCCAACTGACAATTACACCCAGACCTCGCAGTTAGTCCAATGTGTGTTGTGTGGAGTGGCTGACTGGTGGTCTGAGAGTCAGGCTGCGATGGCTCCTTCTTAACGTGACCTCTGGCTATCTCACACATGTGAGATGTAAAGCCGTTCAACCCCCTGTTCTGTGAAATCCTGGTGCTTGTGTTTGGGGGGCCAGGTCGTGTACGTAGTACACGTAGACGAGGTCACCAGCAGCTGCGCCCGCTTCCGCATCAGACAACTGACCGGCTCGGACAGAAGTCTGATTGTGGGGGTGGGGGAGAGAGTGAGGTAGAGAGCTCAGCGTATTTTTCTCACTATAAACAATCTGACGCGCTTGAAACTATCACGGTGCGCTAAAAGCCGTGGCTTGGAAGGTTGCCAACTGACGGGATAACTCGGACCGCGTGGTCAGCCCAATGTGTGTTTTGTGTGGAGTGGCTGACTGGCGGACTGAGAGTCAGGTTGCAATGGCTCCTTCTTAATGTGGCCTTTATGGCACTCCCACTCCGTGGGATCCGAGTCAGGTGTGGTGGCACGCCCAGGGGCGGCTCCGGCCGCGCCAGCCACCTGCGCCCTCTCCCATCTCCGGTCTTCTTGACTCTGTCTTGACACCGGGCTCAGGTGGGGGAGGAGGAGAGAATGCGGTAGCTGCAGCGCAAGGCTACTATCACTTTAAATTAAATCACGCGCAAGTCACCGTCCCTGCTCAACTTTCCCATGAGCATACGGTGGACATCGTCGGACTACGACGGTCGAACTGTCGAGGTAGGCATGCAATGCTGTTGAATGATGGCGACTCCATGGCCTGATAATTTGATTTAATACCTAATACCCCAAATAATCTGGGTTTGGACTCCAGTTTATCATGACCTTCTATCGGGATATTCCTGGCTTAATAGGTTTGATAAGTCAGAAATCGAAATACCAGTTTCGTTCACTTTTCTCGGTGTTCTTTCTTCTAATATGCCATATGTTCAGCGAGTTTGGCTATTTTTCATCCATGCTTTGACTCCGTAACTTCTTGATTTATGTGAATTATTTTGTGTATACCACTGCCAACTACATTTTACTCCTTCCATCATTCTAGGATATACTGGAGAAAGAAGGGAACTGCATTACCACTTCAATACCAACCAAATGCTTGTAAACGCGTATCTGCCTGAGATTGTGGACGTAACCCACGCGCAAAATTGCGACCAAACCGATTATTGCAGTAGAGATCCCTGTAGACCACATCCTTGTCACATGTATTCCCAAGGCTATTTATGTGGTAAGCATCAGCTTAATTGCATCAAATTTTTTTACATAGCAATAGAGGTAGTTATTTACCACTACGGGCAATTGTTGTACTGATAACTGTATGAGCAACAGTGATAGCATGGCACTAATTTGTATAGTAAGAATGGTTTTGAAAGGTGTTGCAACACATGAAACTATAGTTCCTTTAACCTTCCCTGACTGGTAGGAAGTATTTGATTGGGTCTGAGGGTGTGGTTGCCGTGATCTCAAAATGTGGCCTGCTACCGAGGGAGGCACGCATTCGACATCCCTTTAGGCTATTCACTTTTACACCTTTGTCCCAAGTACCGATGGTTTATCTAGGGTCTCTCAGTAGGTTCAGAACTGAAAAGAGAGAAAGCCGGTGAGACTAATCATACATTATTTAAGCAAGCTGCGAACAGGACGTGAAAATAAGGCCCATTGCGTGTCTGTTTATATTATGCATTAGGACGCAAGTAACGGAAAGATTCACTTCTGTGATTGGTTAACCGTTTTTGGCGTACCCGTCATTCGTTTGGCCGATGCAACAATCAAGTCATGTGAACAGTAGTTAACCCAAGAGAACTGCTAACACAGTAAGATTAAATAAGTTGGCAGACTGCAACATTCCATCCAAGCTATATAGATCACTGAGGAATTGGCGAAGGAAGAACGTTCCTCCGTTACCCAGAGCCAAATTCAGCTTATTTTAAGTTAAAGAACCACCACGAGACACCCTGTTTCAGACTGAAATGAGAATTTCTCCTACCTACAACGAGATCAGACAACCAATCATTCGCAAGCTCTCCGATTTCTATTGAAAAAGTTAAATTATGTGGGGTAATCAGTCAGTAGATAACAAACTCTTAAAAGCAGTGTCCTCGAACTGAATCACTATACGCATATTCAGAAAATTATGGCCTCGTGCCTAGGGAACGTCTTCGTTGTGTCAGTTGGGCATCTGCAACAAGGGGCCATTGAAGAATTGGCCGAACATAGAAGGTTGAGCTGGACGCTTTAGATGTTGCCCCAACCACCCAATTTCGATCTGTGAAGAAGTAGTCACCAGACTTCCTCAAACGGAAGTCAACCATAAACACGATTGCTAAACTTGTCTGCCGAAGATAGTTGAGGACAAGTCTTCATCGCGGAGGTGCAGCTCCTCAAGCATATATAAGCTGCGCTACAAGTCGTGTGATCACGACTCAATAGCGACTGGAACACGCGAAGGCGCAATCGAATGGAAGCTTTTCAATGCCTGAGGTATGCAGACCACCGTGAAAATCTCCACAGTCAGGATATGCAATCTTTTGTTCACTGGGGACTGTATGCATTTTCGGTGTTGAGTAAAGGATAAATCTGGCATGGTGGTTTCCCGGTATACATTTCTTGCTATCCATACCCTCCTCCCTCTGATATCCTGTCTTGGCTGAATTCGACCTGATAGTAAGTTGCCTGCTCTTCACCTCTGCTGCAATTGCGTATTTTTTGCTTGAAGAAGCCAGATGATCCATGGGGACGAGGAAGAGGAACGAGGTAGATTTATACTCAAATGGTTCTGCCTTCATTCAGCAAACCGTGATCCTGACGACCATCTCGTACCCGAAACACGAACATCGCACGCACACGGGCCAGATGACCAACAGTTAGCATCTATCAAACCAAGGTTTATGAGTATCTCTCCACTTGGAATTCTCTGTTGCTGCAGATCATATAGTTATCAACTGACGAATAGGTTTACTCGGATCCGACGGCTGAGCAAAGCAGTTCGGCCTCAGTCTATCCCCTTCTCTGCTCCTCTCTCTCTCTCTCTCTCTGGTAAAATAGCTTGGCCAAGTTTGATCTGTCAGTTGGTTGTCCATATGTGCCCTCTGCCATACATGTAACACGTCTTTGTGGTGCTTCACGCCCAGGTGTTTTTTGACTCCACAGAGCATTGGCTGGAACCAAGGCTCGGAAGCAAGAAACGCTATTATACGAACGGTGATCCAATCTTTTGCACGATGAACATGGAATGGGACAAGAAAATAGATGCACCCATTATGCTGAGACTTGAGGATCATCCTAATATCGCCAAGGATCCGCAAGATGGAAGCTATGGGTATATCAAGAATGGCAATGGATTAACTTCCGTCAAGTGCGCTGTCATAGTTACGCCATCGATAAACTTGCAGCAGAACGTATTTTCAAAAGCTACGGAAATAATGATCATCCGTAAGTTAACGTAGATTATTCTACGAAAAACCCTTTTATTGCTTTAATGCGCGGTGTTTGAATGTTTCTGCATGCTCCGTATCACCTCGATTTTGAAATTTAATTGTCAGTTCTTAGGTACGGTAATGATTTGCTGTCTGCACACCCAGTGCATCTCCTTTTTACTGGCTTCTGAAACGCGCTGCGCTACCAGACGATAACATGGTGAGATCGGTTCACGGCACGCATCAATTAGACTGTGTAGCAGCCCTATGGGTCCAAAACTAATGCGCCCGTGGGCTGCGCCAGTCACTGCGCTTAACCACTGCGACCGCTGGTTGACAGGCTGGGACAGTCGACTGTTGCATGGGATAGAGAGAGAGAGAGAGAGAGAGAGAGAGAGAGAGAGAGAGAGAGAGAGAGAGAGAGAGATTGTAAATTAGCACAGTCTCCGCTGCATTAAATCAGACATTTTCATATCTATCCAAATGCATTTGAGTAGTATCCTTGAAGGCTGCAAACTGACGGGATAAATCAATCCTTCTCATGACTGAGAGTCAGTTCCCAATGGCCCTTCTTTATAGGTTCTTTATGACACTATCAGTGAGGTGGGGCACGAGTCGCACGTTTGGTAGTTTGGTACATCAGGAATGGAGATGAATATGTGTATGGTGCGCGTAAAGGGGTTGCCTGGCTTGGGCAGTCACTGTGCCCACGTCTGCATCCGGTCGCCTTGTTATGAGATTGAGGTGGACGAGAGAGAGGAGAGGGAGAGTGCGTTGGATGCTGCGAAAGGCTGCCTCACTATAAGCTATTTCATGGCCAAATCATCGATGCTGCACTCACCCCATGGGACACCTGGTGGGCATCGGTACTTGCGACGGCCAAACTGTCGTATTTTCACCCAGCGCCACGAGAAGGCCGTTGGGGCACAACGAATACCTGCTATTATGATCAGCAATGCAAAAACACCATCAGCCCATCCACACTGTGATAACAAATTCTACTCGCCCGATTGCCCACTAGGAACTGCACCGAAGCGCGAATGGAGGAAAAATTTCATGAAAGTCCCCCACTGAATCCTTTCACGCACACCTTTCGTATTTACGCACGGGGGAATATAATGATCACTTCTGATGATTTTACCATTCAGGAGATTCCAAGAACAGAACTGTACTCTACCAGGGGAGAAAATACTTCCCGTCCTATGGATGGCGATCGAAAGCATGCAAAGTCAAGTGGTAGTGACTCGGCGATCTGGTTTGATTTCAGAGTTAATAGGAGTGTTCCATTTTGCTTCGGGACCATAGTGTAGGCCTTCCATTTGGCCGCATACTGATAGGCAGTAAGCCATAAATATCCCTTAGGGCTGCATTTATCTCTTCTGGTAAGACTATGTCAGATGCAATGGCTGACAAAGCTTAGCAGTCCATTTACACGTGCTTCACACGAGCCGTCCCCAAAGCAAATGCCAGACTACTGTAAGTGCGCCAAGAGTTGGACATGGATGTGAATTCCACAGAGACCGCGTCGTGAAATAGCCACGGTAACCTGATTCTCAGTCCTCCAAAGGACCGACTTTTCCTGTCAGTTGACAACCTCCCAAGCTGTGACTCCTAACGCGTCCTGAGCGATTCAAGCAGCTCGCATTTATTATAATAGGGAATGTGTTGATTTGCCATTAGGAGTGAGTTCCTCAGTATCTTCCTTGCTATTTCTCTCTCTCTCTCTCTCTCTCTCTCTCTCTCTCTCTTCGTTTCTCATGCACCCGTCAACTGTCCACCAGCTGGTCAAGACTTTTGGTGCAATGGCTGACGCACAGCCGGATAAACGCACACAATTAACTAGTCTGATACCAGTTATATTCCAGAGCATCTACATCGCAGTCGATCATAGGGACCGGGGGAGGCAATCCAGAATGTTGGCAAAAATTTAACCGGAACTTGAAACTTGTCAACTGTTTTTGTCTTCTTTTGATATCAGTCACTCAACAACGGGATGCAAACCGCAATGAATAAATTATTCCGAACAAGCAAAACTTCCTGCAAAACTAGAGAAGGTATTATGAGCGTAATCATGCAGGACTCTGTCAGTGGCTTCATAAACTGGTAGACTTTTTGGACCAGGCACTTAACCTATCTACCATGTTATCTTTACCTTGTAGCCTCAACAGACGTCTGCACGATCAAGCCCGAGGCGCCTGCTCTTAGTACTATTTATGATGTCACTCCAAACCAAGTCATCACTTTTGGCATTAGTTCCAAGTTGGCACGTTCGAAATTTAAACTGCGCATCTCAATGTCCAACCCTGTTGACGAGGACAAGGTGATTGTAGATAAAAATACCCTGAAATTTGTCGAGGGTGCACCCACTGGAATCTATACAGTCACATGTGTGATCTACCTTGAAAACCTTGAGGAAACCTCTTACGTCAGCTCCGAACATAATTTATTGTTCATAGGTAAGTTTTATTGCACGATTTTCACAATTCATGGTTTTCCCTGCTGTTTTCTTATCGTGGTCTATTAGTGTGTTCAATAGGAGAGAGAGAGAGGATTGTGTGACTCGTTTGTGCAGTCTCATTGGTAGTACTGCTCGTTTAAATTCATAGGTGATCAGTAAAAATTCCCAGTTCCTCCTTGATGGTTGGGGTTTACCAGCTCAGGAGGCTAAAATTGTGTGTCTTTAGGACTATCAGGTCATCCTGAACCATCTAAAGGTCGTGAGTATCAAGCTTTGGTGTAGTAATGACGAGAGGTTGCGGTTTGAGTTGGGTGTATTTTTAAGAGATAGGATTTAGCCTCCAGATGGGATCAACTATCTCAGCGCCTCATACTGCCGGTCAGTTCTCTTTTTACATATTAACGCGGGTCCTACATCTCCTGAAAATTACGGACTACTGTGCACATGACAAGAATGTTTCAGCCCTGCCTTTTGACCCTGGGGTTTACGGGGTCGAGACGAAACTTGAGACGTAATTTTACAATTGGATGATGACTCGCGTCACGGACACGGCACAATTTCTGAAACGGTCGTGTAAACTTATTTGTTGTTAGAGCACTGCGTATTCGCTCTCAACCTATTCATTCTCATGTTCTCCACCACGCTGATGGATGCGGCCGAGGATTGACATCAACTATCGAACCGACGGATAATTGTTCTAAATTCTTATTCTTAAGGTTTCCTCGAAGGTATCCAAGAGCTAGGTCCATGACATATGGTTTAAAATTGAGTACGGGTTTAATACCACAACTTACGAAATATGCAGCGTACTGTACCCTCTACGTTTCCATTTGTTCTAAATTCGGAATGGCTATCAACACGGAGAAGACAGTAGAAATGCACCAATCGGTTGTTAAGGTGTGCAACGAATGGAAGCCAATGGGCATCAACGGACAAATTCACCTGACGACGAAATAGTCCACCGGATCTCCAAAGTTGGCCATGCCGTTGACCGACTACAGTCTCAGGCTAGAACCACCTTGGACTTCGACACGAAGTTCAAGATATTCAGGGCCATATTCCTAACAACGCTGCCCTAAGGCAACTGAATTTCTTCTACTTCAACTGCCTCCAGAGAAAACTTAAATTGAATTGGCAATACAGAGTAGCAGGCACTGGAATTCTCAGTATTAACACCATGCTGAAACAAATTAACTACGATGAAGTGACCAGATCGTGAAGATGGATGACAAGCGCCTACCCAACTGATTATGCGGCGGTGAAGTTGCAGTGGGTGCTCGTAAACCTGGAGGAAAGAAACAACCTAACAAAGACGACTTGAAAATTTCTCTCAAGCATCTACAATGTAATCTGCATACTCAGGACCGACCGACTTGGGAAAAGCCGCGAAGACTGCAGCAGCACTCTACGAAGCCGACTGGATAACTGCTGCCAAAATCAAAACAGTGGCTTGCGAGTCGCAAGTGCCACTGACCCACCACGCCAACACTTCACACCTTCCAATGTGTCCACGCTATCAACGGACGTTCTGTTCACGGATTGCTCTTGTCAGACGTCTAAAAAATCAATGAACTAATGACACGATAGATACACTTACTTCTTCTGCAAACGCCTCCACTTTTCAAGCACTCCGCGCCGACGACCACAATCATGACCGGCGTGTCCATTTGCGCTGCCCTGCCATCGGCCACCGCCCCCATCTTCAGTGTCATGAACCCCGTGGCGATGAGTAGCCACTCCAACCACCAGTGAGAATCTGTCAAATCTCTGACAACTACTATCTTCACCACTGTCACCACCAGGAATGTGTACTCGAGTCCAGCTTGTTCTCAGTGTGATCGTACTCTTACCTCGTGCATAGGTTTAGTCGGTTACATGCAGATACACTGCACCGAGACTGGTTAACTGAGGACTGAGGACCCCACACTAGCCTCAACTGCCTGCACCGTTCACGGACATTCCGTTACCGCATACATGAGTTTCCATGAGTCACATGAGTTTCCATGCTAGTCCGCAGTAAACCACCACAGGCCAAACCCCATCATCACACATCTCCCTACCAACATATCCACCATACCCGAACCTGTCCTACCGCACCCTTCACATGAATAGACACATAAGTGGGAAATGTAGTCTTAAGCTCCCACTGCATTTGGCAACGACTACACTTTAATCCACGTGAACTTTGAGAAGTTCACCCCCGCTATGTGTGCAAACCTGGTGTTTTGTGTGGGGAACTAGTGATGAAAAGTGAGGTGAAGACGGTAGTCCGCGGCTTTGCGGGCGGTCTCACATGAGACTACCAAAAACCGGTATTTCAGAAGTCGAATAAATTTCAACTTAGTAAATAAAGACTAAGTACAGGTATGCATACAGAAGGGGTGCATCGAAATAATAGAAATTAAAACTAATAATTAATGCAAAATGGTCCGCACATATGCCTCGGCAACTACGTATTATCGAAATTTGTTTCCCAAAATGGATCGTTTTACTTTATTAGAGTTTATTCGTAGGGGCAATTCTATCATTAAGCAATCACCACAGACTGACCTTATGAGGAATACAAATATTTGTTAACAAATCATGCGACAGCCTTTCGGCTGTTGATTCCCGTATCTATCCATAGCCGACTGTCGATAAAACTTGTGTCGACATCTTCTTCGCACGACGTGACGGAACGTAGTGGTTACAGAAGTACCATCCTGCGATTATGTTGCTGCCTTTTACAATTATACCATCCTCTATTTGGCAATCAGAACTTTTGCCGCCGAATCCGTCCCTGTTTTCTTGAATACCATGCAATTTCTTCTACCTGCACTTATCTGATGCTATTGAACACCCAACCCCAGGTGTTGCAACACTCGAGTCTCGAACTTGCGACATCTTGGTTAGCAATCCAACGTTCTAACCCCTGAGCCAAAAGCCCATTGGCTTGTCGGTTTCGATCGGGGATAGTAATAATGGTAGATGGACGCTCACTGATCGGTAACAGGACTCACTTGGCCCATTGTGCCTTGGGGCTCACTCTAGAGCCCCACCAGCAGCCGAAGTGGCTAGGACCAACTTTCGTCCAGGCAGGCGTCAAGGCTCAAGCAGTCACACCAGCGGGAAGAACGACCACGCTAATCTGATGAGGGAATCGAGAGAGTTTCTGAAACGTCCGTTCAACTACCTTTTGGTCCATGAACTTGTCCTTTCTCCTTCATATTCTTTGGGGAATGATGAAAAGGATAAAATAGTTGGACCTCGAATCTTCACGCATATATATATATATATATATATATATATATATATATATATATGAAATGGAACCGACAAAGACAAGGGAGACCGGAATGGCCATTTCTGGCTTATTAGCCATCATCAATGATCATACACAATCACAAGTGCTGGCACACCTGGGATTCGAGGGCTCTAGTCTGAGTTCCAGGGCACAACGGATCACACATGTTCCTTAAGCATATCGATGAGCCCCACACTATCATCATATTCCCGATCACAACCGACAAAATAACGAGCCCGTGGCACAATGGTAGAGTGTTCAACTCAAATACCAAAGGTCGCGGATTCGAATCCCAGGTGTGCCACACTTGGGATTGGGTATGACTGGCTGATGACGGCTAATAAGCCAGAAATGGCCATTCCGGTCTCCCTTGTCTTTGTTGGATCCACCTTATCAACATATGCTACACGTAACTATGCGATCACCTGCGAGAGCTCTAGGCTGAGCTCCAGGGCACTGCGGAACATACATGTTCCTTAAACAGATCGGTGAGCCCCACACTACCATCCCAAGTATATATATACATGTATTGATGGTAGATGTGCATCCACCGAGCGGTTACAGGACGTACTCGTCCTTGTGTATAAGCGCAAGCAGTGAGGCTTAGTATAAAAGATATCAAATATTAGCCAGTTCCAATCGAGTGATAGTTAAGTTCTTGAGGTTAGAAAACCTATTAATGGGAATTAATTATGGGGGATTTGAGAAACCTTTCCAAAACTAACTGTCCTAGGGTGCATTTTACAACTTCAATTTTGAAAATAAATGACCCTATTTCATCGAGTTAATTCACTTAAACTGGCGTTACTTTACTACCGTACGACTTTCGGGAATGCAGCTTGGTTTTATTTTGCATAACAGGGGTTTTCTGGCCCGATTCATGCGATTACATGAGTCAGGGAATCTACTATATGACGGAATACATGTTTTTACAGATGAGGCATCCGATGAGCCAAAGGGAAGTGAAAGATGGATGCTGGCTGGAAGCTCTTTTACTTGCAACCAGTTAGCTGAAAGCGCAGCACCCTCTTCCAAAATCACGGCCCACATCCTGAAAGGTCTAACCGGAATGCAAACTACCGGGGCGGTTGTTAAAACAAGTAAAATAACAAGAGGAAAGGCACTGATTGCCTGCTCCTACCTCGAGGCACATGACAGGCAAATGATCGTTCTGTATACCTTAAATATATGCAGTAAGTTGCCCCCGTTGTTGTTTCATGCATTCACACCTGTTTCATTAACCTTGAGTCTACCAATCAGAAAGGAAAGAATCGAATGAAAGTTTTTATTATTCTCAATAAAATGGCTTTAGTTGGCTGCTACCTACGTCCGTTCAGGCTCACATCAAATTTACCTGATGTTCCACCTTGTTAATAACGGACGCAGAAAAAATGAGAGCCGGAACAAATGTAATTGACTCTGGGTTACTTTCGTCCACATTATGAAAATTCACTTGAAAAGTAAAAATAAATTACCTCAAAATGTTTAGCGTTGCAGGCCAGTTGATGAAGCTGTTATCCTACTAAGTTCTCTAGTCGTGTCATAACAAAAATGAGCCTGTTTTGCAGGCAATAAATGGAGTTCCGAAGAAACCAAGTTGGCTCAATCTCAGGCGCTTCAACCGAGTAGCCTGAGACGGATGATTTAAATGTTGTAGGAAACTGTGCTCATTTACGCTGCTGACTCAGTAGTGGTCACAGGTTTGCTGGCAGCAATGAGACTAAAACTGTAAAGCCGATTGACTGATGGTTCGTGTGTCCGAACCGCAGTGCGCGATCCTGCGCCCTCTCCCATCTCCAGTCTTCCTTACTCCGTCTAAACAACGGACCCAGCTGGGGAGGGAAAAGAGAGTGAGGTGGATGCATCGAAAGTCGATTCGTAGTATAATTCAGTCCAAGTCACCGTCCCTGCAGTGTAAGGCTGTGGAGCACACAGTAAACATAATCGAATTCGACGGTCGAACTTTTAGTAATTTTGTCAGTGTTTACGTTGTTTGGTAGCTGTGAAAGGCGATACAGTTAGTCATCTTAGTATAAAAATAGGCAAAGGTGGTTACGCCAGTGGATAAAATGTCACAATATAGCAGTAAGCAGTTAAATTAGGGCTGAGAATGGCATACATGTAATCGTATGAGCTCCAAGGGTGAAGAGGGTTCCTGTTGGATGAAAAGCCGTTTTCTAATAAGTACTGTTTCATCAAGCACAATTATTGGTCTTTTATAGCTCCACCAACAGTGACCAAAATTGTCCCTGAATACCCTCAACTGGACGGTCCTATTTTTTGCGTTACGAATGAATATCCGTCAGGTATGGTGAACATCAGTTGGATCATTACCGACGCCAAAAGCAAAAAGTACACTGAGGAGAAGAATGTGTTATTTCTGTCGGATTTTGGTTCCAACTTTACTAAAGGCTCTACCATCCAAATAGAGTGTCGCGCGTTGTTTGTATTAGATGCCAACCGCATCACTACTACGAGCTCCATTAAGTTCACCCTCCCAGGTAAGAGTCTAAACACTTGTAATGGTATGGTGTCCTCTTAATGTGCTTTTGGTGTTAGATGGGGAGATTGAGAGAGTTTAATAACATGTTACTTTAGCCTCCTATTAAAACAGTTCACTCTTATATCAGAAGTCACCGTTTGTGATTATGTGTTGGCAGATCTTAAGGTTAAAACCGTTTCACCAACCGATACTGAAATGACACAGATCACCATTTTTATCTTGGCTGGCCTGGAGATATTATGCCAAGTCGACTACTGCACCTGGTGTACCTTTATATATATATATATATATATATATATATATATAGAGAGAGAGAGAGAGAGAGAGAGAGAGAGAGAACGCTGGGGGACCCACTGAGGAGCCGAACCCCTCGTTGCTGTGTCACACAGCAGCAGAAACATCGGCGAAACACGTGTCTGGGCTTTTAGCTAGTACCTATGTCGGAAGACCGGTATAACGTCTTTGCGATATATATATATATATATATATATATATATATATATATCCACATTATCAACATATGCTACACGTCGCTATGCGACTGCCTGTGGAATACTCTAGTCTGAGTTCAGGGCACAACGGAACATAAATGTTCCTTAAGCAGATCGGTGAGCCACACACTATCATCATATTCCCGATCGCAACCGACAAAGCAACGAGCCCGTGGCTCAATGGTAGAGCGTTCAGCTCAAATACCAAAGGTCACGGGTTCGAATCCCAGGTGTTCCACACTTGGGATTGGGTATGGCTGGATGATGACGGCTAATAAGCCAGAAATGGCCATTCCAGTCTCCCTTGTCTTTGTCGGTCATGTTATTCTGCCTATGTACTTAGCTGCCTTTACGGCTGCTGGCGGGGCTTGAGAGTTAGCCCCAAGGCACAACGGGACGAGTGAGTCCTGTAACCGATCGGTGAGCGCCCCATTACCAATGTCAATATTCCCGATCGAAACTGGCAAGACAACGAGCTCGTGGCGCAGTGGGTAGAGCGTTGAACTTCTGCCCAAAAAGGTCGCGAGTTCGAGGCTCGGGCGCCGCCGCGCCTGGGTTTGGGTATGGCTGGCTGATGACGGCTAATAAGCCAGAAATGGCCATTCCAGTCCCCCTTGTCTTTGGCGGTCATGTTATTCTGCCTATATATATATATATATCCACATTATCAACATATGCTACACGTCGCTATGCGACTGCCTGTGGGTACTCTAGTCTGAGTTCCAGGGCACAACGGAACATAAATGTTCCTTAAGCAGATCGGTGAGCCACACACTATCATCATATTCCCGATCGCAACCGACAAAGCAACGAGCCCGTGGCTCAATGGTAGAGCGTTCAACTCAAATACCAAAGGTCACGGGTTCGAATCCCAGGTGTTCCACACTTGGGATTGGGTATGACTGGCTGATGACGGCTAATAAGCCAGAAATGGCCATTCCGGTCTCCCTTGTCTTTTTCGATTTCATATTATCAACATATATATATATATATATATATATATATATATATATATATATATATATATATATATATATATCTTATGATCTCTCTTCAGCCTGACAGAACTACCTCACCGCAACTTATTGATTCATCTTTCCTTCCTTTTTCTGCCCAGTAAGCACAAAATCTTTCAGCCTTAACTACAACAAGGCAACTCTTTCTCTGAGCACGAAGCTGATTCTGCTTGTCTTCTGCTTCCTCGCTGTCATCGTCACACTCTTCGCGTTGCTTCTCCCCGTCATCCTACCTTCCGGGGACACCAGCCCCTTAAATGCCCTTAATTACCACATTCATGCGCGTTTACAAGAGCACGTGCGGAGGCGAGCTCTTGCTGCAACAAGGAAGTCGGAAGGTCAAGGCAATCCGAAATAGAGTCAGCGACCTCGGCAGCGGGGACATTGCCATGGCTCCAATTGGCTCCTATATTAATCGCGCAGATGTACGCAAACCAGTTTCATTACTCTCTGTCACTCCCTCTCTCTCTCCCTCCCTTTGTTGCTATATTATACGTCTCACTGGAGTCTTGTCAGTAATTTCCCTCACAGTTGTTTTTTTTCACCTATCCCCTTGTTTAGTGCAGGCATTGATCTTCGAAGAAAATGCAAAAGTCCAAGATCTGCTTTTAAATTGGTGTACACCGACACGTTAAATACCGATTAAATAGATCTATAGGATGAAGAAGTGTTCAGTTGGTCTTGCGAGCGGAGAAAAAATGAGGCATGGGTGAATGTAGGACAAATAAACTGAAGGTCCGCATATTCGCGCTAGAAGCAGACGTAAGTTCCCAAGGTCAGAATTCGGGGATGTTGTGTGAACCAATCGGCGGTCCTCTCCACCAATCGGACCGAGATTGACAGGTCGGCCTTGCTAAGAATGACGGGCCAAAAATAGCCTGTGAATCCAGTGCCTGACGTGAGCAAATGGTTCATTATTGATTCATTCTTGTATAACTGCCTGGCTATGAATTTGAAAAAAATTTTATACCAGTGGAAGTGATAGTCAATTTGCCATCATCAGCAAGCCATACCCAACCACAGGTCGTGCAGCCCCTAAAGCTCGAACCCGTGATCTCTTTGTTAAGAGTCGAATGCTCGTTGCTATTTTACCCGATCGCAACGCACAGGACCACAAGCCGTGACTCAATGGTTAAAATTTGGACATGCAACCAATTGGGTATGGCTGGCTGATGATGGGTGATATATCAGAAATGGTCATTCCTGTCTCCCATTACTTTTTTCGTAATATATTTATGTACAGTAAGACTACTGACAAAGAAAATGGAAACTGGGAGGTGTGTTTATGGCTTAGTTTGGGGGCATATGTGGAACGTTTTTACCATTAGGTTATGGACGATTGCGATATGGGCACGTTTTGCTAATGATGTGTAGGAAGCTAATCAGTTTCTCAACTTTCTGTCGGTCAGCTAGCACATCCCACTGAGTTTGTCTGGTGAAACTTAAATTTTTTAAGTTCTGTTTTAGAAAATGTTCGTCAGCTTAAGGTGCACCTTTCTGCGTTTGCACGCAGGCATATCTCACTGACTCAGGGGTATCAATGCGGAATCTCGCAGGTTTCTGCCCTTGAGGAAGTATAAGGTAACGTAAAGTAGTGCTACACCAGACAGTTCTCAAAATCTTAAGGGTTCTAACAATAAAATTAAATTACCGAATAGACAGAGTTACAGGGCTCTGTAAGGCTGTCTACCGGGACTGCGTCATTTTAAATTTTATTTGCTTCACACGTGTGCGGTGAATTTTATTATAATTGAATATTTTTGTGTGCGTTGCACGTGTGGTCATAAGACGTATAAACTAACTTCCGGTTTTATTCGATTAAAAACCACGCGACTAACTTTTTAACCACAAATCCACTGTCATCCACTAATTAAGCTCACTTGACCTGCGAAGTAAGTTTCAATAGTGTCAAAGAAACCCAATTTTAGGGTTTTGGCGTCCAAAGGCTAAATGCTTTAATTAATCACAATAGGAGTGACCTCCCTTCCGTTTAAGAATATGTACAGGAAGTTGCACGCGGATGATTAGATTATTTTGGAAAATTTAAGGATATCGATGGTCGGATATTCATACTGACACCTTACTGTATGACTCTTTTGTTCAGGGTTAATATGTAACGGCCGAAAACTTCGAAAGTATCGCCAGTTCGACCGTCGTAGTCCGACGATGTCCACCGTATGCTTGATGGGAAAGTGGAGCAGGGACGGTGACTCGCGCGTGATTTAGTTTAAAGTGATAGTAGACTTGCGCTGCATCTACCACACTCTCCTCCTCCCCCACCTGAGCCCGGTGTCAAGACAGAGTCAAGAAGACCGGAGGCCGGAGAGGACGCAGGTGGCTGGCGCAGCTGGGTCCCATAAGCCCT
Source organism: Schistocephalus solidus (assembly GCA_017591395.1). Classification (NCBI taxonomy): domain Eukaryota; kingdom Metazoa; phylum Platyhelminthes; class Cestoda; order Diphyllobothriidea; family Diphyllobothriidae; genus Schistocephalus; species Schistocephalus solidus. The sequence continues at coordinate 285,559 of WEDG01003050.1, forward strand.
AGCCACCCCTAGGCGTGCCACCACATCTCCATGTTCGGCATTTGTTATGGGAGCGCAACCCGAATAACGTCTTCCGTGCCCTGATGTGGCCCCCGTGTTGGTCCAACGCATCTACCACGTGGCCCGTTTAGGGAGCACATCGAAAGTATCACTCACATACACACGACAGTTCAACCGGCGATTGCGACGAGGTCTACCGTATGCTCCACGGAAGGGTGGTGCAGGGACGGTGTCTTGCGCGTGAATTAGGTTTAAGTGATAGTAGCATTGCGCTGCAGCTACTGAAGTGTCTCCTCCTCCCCCACCTGAGCCCGGTGTCAAGACAGAGTCAAGAAGACCGGAGATGGGAGAGGGCACAGGTGGCTGGCGCGGCCGGAGCCGCCCCTGGGCGTGCCACCACACCTGGCTCGGATCCCACAGAGTGGGGGTGCCATAAGGACCACATTAAGAAGGAGCCATTGCAGCCTGACTCTCAGTCCGCCAGTCAGCCACTCCATACAAAACACACATTGGGCTGACCACGCGGTCCGAGTTATCCCGTCAGTTGGCAACCTTCCAAACCACGGCTTTTAGCGCACCGTGATATTTTCAAGCGCGTCAGATTGTTTATAGTGAGGAAAATGCGCTGAGCCGTTGACCTCACTCTCTCCCCCAACCCCACAGTCATACTACTGTCCGAGCCGGTCAGTTGCCTGATGTGGGAGTGGGCTGCGATGGCTGACGGATCGGCGTACCCGTCTTCGCGCGCCACAGCATGACCTGGCCCCATAACGCACACACCAGGATTCACAAACTCAGGGGATATGGAGCAGCCATCGCCGTCTGACTCCCAGTCCACTGGTCAGCCACTCGACACACACAGCACATACACTGAGCCGACGGCGTGGTCTGGTGGAAGCGCCAGATTGGCAGACTTCCCAGCCACGGTTTCTAGGAAACCGTGATATACTCTGGTAAATGGTGATTGTGCGGGTGTTGTCGATGTATTAGTGTAGGCAGTGTGTGCTGGTGTAGCTTAGCCTCCGGCGGTTAACCGGAGGTTGTCGTGGAGGCGCATGTGTCCTAATAGGCCCATGCGGTGTGTAAATGTGCGGGAGCAGTGAGGGCAGTGAAGGTGGGCGCGTCGACTGTATGTCGGAGCCCCAGACACTGGTTCACCAGCCTCCGTGCGATGGATTCGCAGGTGACCGACCAGGCCGATGCGTGAGTTGAAGTTGCGGGCGCAGTGCGGGCAGGAGAAATCGGTAGAGGCTGGGGCGATGTCATTCATGGTAGTGGGGGTGTCAGGGTCGCTAAGTATGGCAGGAGCGGAGGATGCGCATGGTGTTTCGGTGTTGTCGGCATTGTGGTGTATTCCGCTGTCATGGATGCGCATGTGACCGTATAGGCCCATGCGATGAGTGAATGCGCGAGGACAGTGAGGGCAGTGGAGGCGACGATCTCTGCTGTGTGATGGTGTTCCAGGCACTGTCTCACCGGTCTCTGTACGATGTATTCGCAAGTGACCGACCAGGCCGATGCGTGAGGTGAATGTGCAGTCGCATTGAGTACAGCTTAAGTGAGATTCCCCATCGCTGATGGTTGTGGTGGTGGTGGTGGTAGTGAAGTCGAAGGCGGTGGTGGTTGCGGTGGTGGGGGTAGCAGGCGATGAGTAGATGGATGTGGTCTCTATGATGGTGCGAGTAATGGAATTGATGCCAGGAGTGAGGGTGGGGGAGTCCGAAGTAGAGTTGGCAGAATTTAACGTAGAAGTTGGAATTGTCGGATTGTTGGTGCATTGCGTCCGAAGATGTCCGACCAGGCCGATTCGCGCTTGGAAGATGCCTTGACAGTGCGGGCATGCTGGAAGGGCCTGGGCATCGACGGATTTGGTCCGGGGCGCTGGTGACTTTCGTGCCGCTTTTTGGCCTTGGCGGTGGCGATACGGTTGGCCTCATAGATTGCTACTCCCTGTCTTCACTGTCCTCCTGCCGGGCGATGTCCTCCCAGGTCTTCAGAGTGTCCTTGTAGCGTCATTTTTGAACTCCCTGTCGGCGAGCACCCGTAGCGACCTCTCCGTAGAAAAGTCATTTGGGTAGTCGCTCGTCGTCCATTCTTACCAGGATGCCACTCCATCGCAGTTCCACTGGTCTCAGCATGGCGCGGATGCTGAGGATTCCGGTCCGCTCCAGGACTTCCGTGTCCGGGATCCTGTCTTGCCATCTCAGCTTCAGTATTCTGTATGCACCTGAGATGGAGCCACGCTGGGAAGCGGCTGGGGCATGACAACCATTTTGGCTGTATTGAGTGTTAATCCCAAATTGGTGCAGCCTGCGACGAAGTCCATGCTCCTTTGCATGTATTCCTCCGTCACGGTGTTAAGGGCGCAGTCATCCGCGAAGAGCAAGTCATGGGCTGTAGCCGTAGACACGCGCATTGCGGCCTGCATACATCGACTGTTGAGGTGTCCGTCAGTTCTATAGGCGATGCGGAGCACTGGCTGCTCATCACGGTAGGCATCCATCAGCATAGCAGAGAACATGAGACTGAACAGGGTGGGGGCCAATACGCAGCCCTGATTCACTCCGCTGGTTACTGGGAATGCTTCGGATACCATCCCGTTGTCAGTGACGCGCACTGCCATCCCGTCATGAAGCTGACGCACCATGTGCGTGAACCGCTCAGGACAGCCGTATTTCTGCATGACTTTCGACAGTCCGTCGCGATGCACCGTGTCAAAGGCTTTCTTCAGATCCATGAAGGTAGTGCAAAGGTAAGTTCACATCTCCTGGCACTTCCCTTGTAGCTGGCAGGCGGCAAAGATCATGTTGGTTGTTCCGTGGTGTCGGCGGAAACCACATGGGCTTTCCGGGACCAGGTTCTGCTCTAGGTGACCGTTCAGACGATTGAGAAGGATACGGGTGAAGATCTTCCTGGCGATGTTGAGCAACGAGGTGCCTCTGTGATTTTCACAGAATATCCGGTTCCCCTTCCGTTTGTAGAGATGGAAGATGGTCGCGTCTTTGAAATCCTGAGGAACTTGTCCTTGGCGCCACACCTGGAGGCGTTGTGAGATCTGCCATCAGCCAGGGCCCACCGTACTTGTAGACTTTCGGTGGGATTACGTCAGATCCCGGTGCTTTACCGCCGGAAATCTGCTGCAGGGCACGGATGGTTTCTGGTAGGGAAGGCGGCAGATCCAGGTCATTTTTCGTGTCCACTTGAGGGAGCCGGTTAATGGCAGCATCGGAGATGGCTGATGAGCAAATAAGGACACTTCTGAAGTGCTCGGCCTAGCGCTTCAGAAGTTGCGATTTCTCTGTCAGCAGTGTTGTTCTGTCAGAGCTGCGTAGCGGTGCGATCCCCTTGATACACGGGCCGTAGATGGCCTTGATAGCTTTGAAAAAGTTTTTCATTTCATTGCGGTCCGCATACCCCTGGATTTCCTCAGCCTTTCGGATCATCCAGGCAACCTGCATCTTCCGCAGCCATTGCCGTACAAGGCGGTGGCATCTGAAAAATGCTGCTTTGCTGGCGTCAGTCCGAAGGTCCATGTTGGCTTTGTGTAGTCCATTCTTCTCCGCAAGTAAGTTGCTGATGTCAGCGTCATCGTCATTCAACCAGTCCTGGTGTTGACGGCGTGCGCGTCCAAGAACTTCGAGAGCGGTAGACTGGATGACATTTCGCAGTTGACACCATCGTGTTTCCACGGTGGCATTACAATCTGGAGCATGCAGGTTTTCCGGTTTTTCGGTTATTTGGTTGCTGAAGTCAAAACAGTGAGCTGTCAAATGCAACAAATGAGTATTTAACTTACTTGGCGGTCGCTTACCTTGGGGCCTTCGTCAAAGTTGAAGTCGGAGCCTCATCTGGGAGATGACGAGGCGGTGATCTGTCCAACCATCGGCATCGCGTATCGCCTTGGTTACCAGCACGTCCTGTCAGTCTCGCCTCCGGACGAGAAAGTTGTCCAGCAGCTTCCAGTGCTGTGACCGAGGGTGCATCCACGTGGCCTTCTACCGCGTTGGAAGGCGGAAGGTGTTAAACAGCAGGAGACGGTATCCCGCACAGGTTCGCAGAAGAAGGGGGCCGTTATTGTTACAGCTAACGACACCGTGGGGACCCAGAACTCCCTGCCAGGCAGCGTGGTCCGTCCCGACGGGGGCATTGAGGTCACCAAGGACAATTAACTTATCCGCCTTCGGCACAGTCGCCGGCGGTGCGTGCAGGTCCTAGTAGAATTTGTCCTTCGCCGCATCCGAGCTCGTCATTAGGGGAGCGTAGGTGCTGATGATGGTTAGCGAACTTGCCTCCCCGACGAGGTAGGCGGTGGCTCACCAGGCGATCATTCATACCCTGCGGCAGACAGGGTAGACTTCCCACGATGTCATTTCGGATGACAAAGGCAACACCATCGTCGCGTCGCTTTGCCTATGGTCGGCCGCTCCAGATGTAGGTGTAGCCGGCACCCACCTCCTCCAGTTGACCCCGCTCAGCGAATCGGGTCTCACCGAGAGCAGCAATGTCAACCTTGTAGCGCGTCAGTTTCCGAGCAACTAGCGCCGTCTTCCGTTCTGGCCGGTTGCTCCTAATATTGTCTAAAATGGAACGAACGTTCCAGGCTGCTAGTGTGAGTGGACTATTATTGTTTGGTACATAACTTTGAGCTAAATTCACGTTACATTACACTATAGAGTCGCCACGTTTTCTTTTTCTACGGCTTTATGGATTTCGCTGCCAATAAGCAAATACGTAAGGTAGGTAGATAACCGAATGTCAGCTGAAATATTTTTGTCCAGTGCGTAACCTAACTCATAATTAATGCCGAAATCTCCGAAAGATCGCTTAACACTCGCAAACAGGCCCCAGCGCATGTACAACAACTGTGAAGTAATGATGAAAAATTTTAAGCAAATTAATAAGAAGTAGTTGCGATCGCTTGGATAAGAGGCTTATTCGCCTACATTTCGGATTCCAACTCGAACCCATCATCAGAGACTGTATCAGATACGGGTACTTCGTACACATGGAAATGCAGTATTTTTAGGATGCCATCGCTATGCTACTGCACGCCTACGGCAATTAACAGCTCCCCCTTCAGCGATGGCGACTGCACACTGGTGTGTTAATTGTTTGATGGCCAGCATGCGGGTCGTTATCCGCTGAAATTTCGTCCCCCGTGTTGGAGGGTTGCGTGGTGCTTGCTCGGCCATTTGGTTCACCACCACTGGTGTTGGAAAATGTGTTCATCTGAGCGCTCCCCCAGTGGCCGATCGCTTTGGCCAAACGGAGTCGCAAAACCAAATATGGGTTGGTACGTCATCGCACTTGTTAATAGACTGCGGCCTGTAAACCATGACTCAAGCAACTCGCGGCTCACGCGATTATCACCTCTTACGACAATTTCGGCTTCGCTGAACTTCAATTTGTGGCCGGTTCTCGCCAAATGAACTGCGGTTTGATAATTGGCGTCATTTCGCCACACTGCTGCCACGTGTTCCACAATGCGCGTCCGAAGCAGTCTACGGTTTCTCCGACGTAGTTGCTTTGCCCGCAACTGCAGCAGATCCGGTAAACAACTCCAAATGTTCATTGCCGCGGCAGTGGGTCCTTTGGTCTCATTACCTGATGCCGAATGGTGGCCTCCAGTCTGTGTGTGACTTCAACTCCGAGTGGCGCAAGAAGGCGGCTGACGGCCTCCGATACGTCTTTGACGTATGGAATCACACGCCAATATTTAGGTTTGGTGCAATTTTTCGCTCGTCCCGTTTGCGCATGCACCGGTTGACGAAGTTGCGAAGGTAGCCATTTTCTCTGAACATCCGTCGAATATATTGTAATTCGGCAACCTTGTCTTCCGGTTCACTGCAGTGCGTCTCAACATGCCAATACAGCGTCCTTAGGCAACTGCGTTTGTGGCTGATTGGTTGGTTGCTGTTAAAGTTCATTACTTGCATCGAGGAAGGCCAGCTGTTTGTTTTCTTTCCTCTCCATCGTAAATTGTATGTCCGGGAAGATGCTGTAGAGACGATCTTTGGACATAAGCACCTGATCCCGTTCGATGACGACGAAGGTGTCATCCACAGACTGAGCCCATAATTTGGGTCTGTGGTTCTGGAAGACCAGCGACACCAAACGTTGTAGGACCACCTCGGCTATCAGTCCGGAGATCGGCGAACCCACTGGTGTTCCCTTCACCTGCTCGTAGATTGGTCCGTCAAACGTGAAGTACGTCCTGAGACAGAACTTTAGGACCTGGAGGACTTGGGCGTGTCCGAGGTGATTCTCGGTTTCGTTGTATTTGCTTCGTAGGAGTAGTTCAACGGTCTTGACTGCCAGGTCCTACGGAAGAGAAGTAAAAAGAGACGTGACGTCAAATGATACCATAACGTCGTTTGGCAGGAGGCCTACCCCTTTAAGTTTCTCCAAGAATTGTGTTGAGGAGCTGACAGTGGTGTCTGAATTAGCGGTCAGAAATTTGAGGCGCCGAAACAGCCACTTTACCAGTCCGTACTTTGGAGTGTCTTCGAGCGATACTATGGGTCAGAGAGGAGCATCCTCTTTGTGTACCTTGGGAAACAAACAAAGGCCATGCCTTGGGCTCTCACCATTTTTCAGTCGGTTGGCGTTATTGCATCCGAGTTTTCCTATGCCAACAGCGGCGCATTAATTTCTCGTGTCAGGGTTTTTACGTTTTTTTCGCATGGGACCTAAAACTGGCGATCATCCAGTAGGTATTTGGCTTTCTGAAGGTAGTCTGTTCTGTCCAATACGACGGTGGAACGCCCCTTGTCCGCGGGCAGGATGATGATGTCTCTGCCGGCCTTGAGTTCCCTTAATGCGTCACGTTCGACCTTCGGGAGTATTTTACGCGGTTTATGAGTCATTAGGAGGGAGGAAACCTGGCGTCGGATAACGTTCTCCCTCTCCTCCGTCACTTCCGTCTGATTGATGGCCGAATCCATTGCCACAATCACGTTAACAGGTTTGGTATCAGCTGTGTTGAAGGAGGCTTCGTGTCGTAACACCTGTACTTGCTATTTCATCAGTTCCTTTGACGACAGGTTGTGTACCAGTATGTCGTTTCTGGATGATGTTGGATTAGGCAGCTTGCGGAATGTTTTTCTTCAGTGCTACGTCGCGCGTCAATTTCAGTTCGCGGGCTAGTTCAGTCACTCTCTGCTGAAGCAGTTTCGTGCCGTCCTCGCCCATGAACTCACAGCATCTGGCCTTCTCTTGGTCGACGCTCTGACGGTATTTGCGCAGCCTCGCGTGACAATCTTAAAGGAGCACACTGCTCGCATCGCCAGCTCCGTATTAACCGGGGGTTGGTATGAAACACATTTCGGCAACATGTTATTGTAGAGACACCTGTGCAGAAACCGAATCTGCACATAAGCAGAGGGCAAAGGTTTCCCATCGTCGGGCCGATCGGAGCGCATCAGGCTCAAATAAATCACCCATACAAGCAAAAATGCGAGTTCCAGGAAGTAATTGAGAAGAAGTAGATGTGATAGCTGGAACAAGAGCTTTATTCGCTGGACGTTTCGGATTCCAACTCGAACCCATCATCAGAAACAGTAGCAGATACGGGTAATTCGTACACAGGGAGTTGCAGTATTTATAGGATGCCGTCGCTATGCTACTGCATGTCTACGGCAAAACAAAACGAGTACATAAATCTGCAGAAGTAAAATTACGTCGGTAAAAGCCCTTTTTTCATTTTGTACGTAAAAAGCCTTCAAGAATAAATTTAAGAGCTGAAGTGGTGGTTAGAAAGCAGTCGTCATTTCGGTTACAGTTTCGAAGACGGTTTTACGAAAATGGACTAATTTTTATTTCGTTTCTAGACTGTTTGAAATGTTTTTGACTAAAGAAAACATGTTTTTGCTTGATTTAGTCTCTTAAGACGTCACAGAAATAAAATATTTCATAAATGCACATGATGGAAGGCTTGCCAGTGACTACTAAATTTAAATAGAATTGCGAAAATCCCCAGTAAAGTATCCAAAAGACCATTTGTCGAGCAAACGCGTTTCACGGACCTTCGCAGCAGCGAGACTTCAGATATTGTTATCAGGCAACCCTGGTTTGCACGGCGAAGGTACGGATAGGTTGCCAGCGCAGACCACCTTCATGTGCATCTACTCATTTACGTGCTCCTGTGGAGCAGGTTATATTAGTCACACGAGTCTGCGCCTATCCGCAAGAATAAGAGAGCACCTCCCGGCATGGCTGAGACAGGGGGAAGTTAAGGGCATAAACAAAGCTCTTCTTGCACACACTGTTGACTCCGGGCATAGTGTGGACCCCAACGAAACTCTCTGTGTGATTTACAAGGTCTTACCAAACTACTCTAAATGACTGACTCAGTGTCTAATAGCAGCAGTAGAAGCGATTGCCATCGGGTTGATGAATCCGGTCTTGTGCGCATAAAAGTACCTTTTACAAGGTCCACGCATAGCATGGCCATCGGTCGCTCTCCTGGCCCCCCTTTCCTGCTCTGCTATCAGAACGGCTCTACCAAACTCTCACTGCCACCTAAAACATTACATGTTATCACCCTTCCCCTCTTCACGACAGTTCGACCGTCGTAGTAAGACGATGTCCACCGTATGCTCCACGGAAGGATGGTACAGGGACGGTGACTTGCGCGTGATTTAGTTTAAAGTGATAGTAGGCTTGCGCTGCATCTACCCCACTCTCTCCTCCTCCTCCCCTACCTGAGCCCGGTGTCAAGACAGAGTCAAGAAGACCGGAGGCGGGAGCGGACGCAGTTGGCTGGCACGGCTGGGTCCCCTAAGTCCCAGCCGCCCCTAGGCGTGCCACCACACCTCCATGTTCGGCATTTGTTATGGGAGTGCAACCCGAATAACGTCTGCCGTGCCCTGATGTGGCCCCCGTGTTGGTCCAACGCATCTACCACGTGGCCTGTTTAGGGGGCACGACAGTTAGACCGTCTTAGTCCGACGATGTCCACCGTATGCTCCATGGGATAAGTGGAGCAGGGACGGTGAGTTGCGCGTGATTTAGTTTAAAGTGATAGTAGCCTTGCGCTGCAGCTACCACACTCCCTCATCCTCCCCCACCTGAGCCCGCTGTCAAGACAGAGTCAAGAAGACCGGAGGCGGGAGAGGACGCAGGTGGCTGGCGCGGCTGGGTCCCCTAAGTCCCAGCCGCCCCTAGGCGTGCCACCACACCTCCCTGTTCGGCATTTGTTATGGGAGCGCAACCCGAATAACGTCTGCCGTGCCCTGATGTGGCCCCCATGTTGGTCCAACGCATCTACCACGTGGCCTGTTTAGGGGGCACCCCCTCTTCACACGCGTTCGCTCGTCAAATGGTCTTTTTAAATAGAATTGTCAGATGCAATCGTAAACATATCGTTTCGTGCATATCAAGAGAGCTTCCCTTTCGTAAGAAATCCTTAAAATTAATTCCTGTGTTGGAGTACGAGGAGTTAAGATCGTCCTTGAAATAGCAGCGAATACTTCATGATTTTCCGTGTGTTCAATCGATTGCACGTAAAGCTACGTTACGTTCTAGGTATTTATCGAAACCCTTATGGCATACGTGCAAAAATAGACGAATTCGTTTACAACACTGGTGACCTCGATGCGTAAATGTTGGGAAAGTATCCGTCTGTCCTTGCGCCTTATCCATAAACATCCCCACGTTACATATGCCAGTAAATCGAGAAGAAGATAACGTCATTAAAGCTGAACTTATTCTCGAATTCTATTATCGGTTGTATAAAGTGTATAATGGGAGTAATTAAACAGACTAAAACAAATTGCTTCTGTCAAGACACCTTCAAAAAAAAACATTTCTTAAATGTATTTACCAAAAGTTACATTTCCTAGGTCAATAACCGAATACAGGCATCCAAATAACGGGAATTATTTATAACCACGTAGACATGGATTTCGGTGGAAGCCGGTTATTTTTAAGTCTTGCCATTGCTATCTTTAAATACAGCTCAACTCAGGCCTCGTATTCAGTCCAGTGTATATTTGTGGGAAGTAGCCGATTGGTTGATTGATATGTACACTGCGAAGTCTCCTTCTTAACGCTATTTCTATGGCACGCTTCTGCGCCTGAGATCTGAAGTGATCTTCCCTTGGTGTGTTGTGTTTGGAAGGCCAGATTGTGTCTGTGGCACACATGGACAAGGTCAGAAGCTATGCCAGCCACTGCGCCCATTACAAGCACCAAACAAGTGACCAGCTCGGATATTGAACTGGGGTCTGGTAAGGAAAATAGAGGGTGAGGTCGACGGCTCAGCCCAGGCTCCTCACTATAAACAATCTGACGCACTTGACGCTATCATGATGCGCCCAAACCGTGGCTTGGAAGGTTGTCAACTGAAGCGATAACTTGGACCCCGCAGTCAGCCCTGTGTGTGTGTGTTTTATGTGAAGTGGCCACTTCCGCATCAGACAACTGACCGGCTCGGACAGCGGTTTGACTGTAGGGGTGGGGGAGAGAGTGAGGTCGACAGCTCAGCGCATGTTCCTCACTTTAAACAATCTGACGCGCTTGAAACTATCACGGTGCGCTAAAAGCCGTGGCTTGGAAGGTTGCCAACTGACGGGATAAATCGGACCACGTGGTCAGCCCAATGTGTGTTTTGTGTGAAGTGGCTAACTGGCGGACTGAGAGTCAGGCTGCTATGGCTTCTTCTTAATGTAACCTTTATGGCATTCCCACTCCGTGGGATCCGAGCCAGGTGTGGTGGTACGCCCAGGAACGGCTCCGGCCGCGCCAGAAACCTGTGTCCTCTCACACCTCCGGTCTTCTTGACTCTGTCATGACACCGGGTTAAGTTGGGGGAGGAGGAGAGTGTGCGGTAGCTGCAGCGCAAGGCTCCTATCACTTAAAACTAATTCACGCGCAAGTCACCGTCCCTGCACCACCCTTCCGTGGAGCATACGGTGGACCTCGTTAAAATCGACGGTCGAACTATCGTGAAGTGGCCTACTGGTGAATCGAGTTATTCTTCTTCTTGTGGCCTCTGGGGCACTCCCACTCCGTGTGATCCGCGCCAGTGTGGAGGTGCGTTTAGGTGCGAGTTCTCCGGCTGCGCCAGCCACCTGCGTTCTCTCCCACCTCTGGTCTTGTTAACGTGGTCATGACACTGGGCCCCGATGGGGCGGGTGATAGAGTGCTATAGATGCAGCGCAGGTCTACTCTCGTCCATGCGCCCACCATGTTTTGTGACAAACGATGAACCTCATTAAATCTACGTTCGAACTGCCATGTTTTTGCATAGAGGCCATATTTGCAAGACGCTTAATAAGTTCTTTTAGCACGCCCATGGTCCGATGTCTAAAACTGCTTTATGCCTTAGGTTATAATTTAAAGGCGTTCCACAAAGTGCAAAGGCAATGAATCATGCCCGAGCTCAGACAAATTTCTAAGCCCAAATTAGGGCCAAATTCCGCAATCAGCATGATGAGCAAGAAATAATGCCATAAGGGCATACTTATCTAACAGGAGAGTGGTTTACACACATTTGTCCATTAGGTACTGTATAGAAAATGCTACATCTGATGGTCAGTGGAAGATTGCAGCTGGTCCCGCAAGGCCGGCAAGGTTTACGACTAGACGACCGCCTGCGAAGTCTCCGTCATTGAGCCTACAGCCTATCATTCCATTAAATCCGTTTCATGAAATCCATGCTGACGTGACTGCACGCCGGACAATATACCTGGGTGGGCTCATGCCACCCCTTATATCATGAGGAACGCTATTGTTCTCTTATCTTCTATGCATGGACGCCATAAGACGCAGTGGCACTTTCATATTTCATGCTGTTTCTTGAAAATCTTATTAAGCCTAGATATAGGATTTATTTTACGCATGGAGTATTGTTTAGTGTATTGTCGACTCTAACAAAAACGAGGCCTTCCAGATGTAGTACAGAAGAGAGAGAGAGAGAGAGAGAGAGAGAGAGAGAGAGAGAGAGAGAGAGAGAGAGAGAGAGAGAGAGAGAGAGAGAGAGAGAGAGAGAGAGAGAGAGAGAGAGAGAGAGAGAGAGAGAGAGAGAGAGAGAGAGAGAGAGAGAGAGAGAGAGAGAGAGAGAGAGAGAGAGAGAGAGAGAGATTCAATCACTCGAACAATAATTTTATTTGCCTGACATTTCGGCTTCTCACTAGCACCCGCCCACAGAGACTTTAAGGATGCAGTTTCTATGCTGCCGCACACCTATGACGATTAATGGCTACGGTATTCGTTGAAGATGTTTGAACTTGGTGCGATACTGACTGGATCAAGGCGACCAGTGATGGACGCGATAGCAGTGGTTGACGTGACGTGAAAGCCTCCCCATAAACTTGCCTTATTCGTACTGAACCTTACAGCACTAAAAACTTAGACATTGCATAAGTGATCATATGATAATACACCATATGTCTCGTATCAGAACGGGTGTGGGTGAGTGAGTGGAACGTGCACACGTCTATAATGACATCAGATTTGTGCACTAATTGTCACACTCTCTCCTTCCGGTGAGATTGGGTTCAGTGGCGGATTAGGTGTCACAGAAACAAGAAATGATCGACTCGGATACCATTTGAGTGGAATTTTCAAAGAAACCACATTTAGAAGGAGCCATTTCAGTCTGAAAAGCCCTACGGAGAAGACCGGGTTACCTCGTCCCGAATTTTAGCGCATCGGTATAATTTAGAGCTCTTTATAATGTTTTTTAATGAGGAAATTTACTGAATTAATCCCACTATCTCTTACCTTTCCCACGCGCCAGTCTACTCTCGGAGCCTTTTAGGCATCCGATGCTGGAATTGGGTGGCAGTAAATGACAGCACTCAACTGCCGGTCTATGCCTACCACAAATGACACGACACACGATACGTTGACCGTTGTATTTGGCGAGGCTTGGTAGCGTAGTGATGGTGACTTGCGCGTGCACTAAACGTGCAGCATCTACCGCACTTTCTTCTCCTCCCCCATTTGACCTCGGTGGCATGACAGAGTTAGGAAGACCGGAGGTGGGAGAGGGCGCATATGGCTGGCGTGGCCGAAGCTGCCCAAATGCGTGCCGCCATACTTAACTTGGATCCCACGGAGTGGGAGTCCCATAGAGGCCAAATTAAGAAGGAACGCTTGCAACCTGACTCTCAGTCCACCAGTCAGCCACTCCGCACAAACACACACTGGGCTGACTGCGAGCTCTGAGTTCTAACGTCAGTTGGCAACCTTCTAAGCCACGGCTTTTAGCGAACCGTGATAGTTTCAATCGCGCCAGATTGCTTGCAGCGAGGAGCATGCGCTGAGCCGTCGACTTTACTCTCTATTCTCATTCCCAGGTCCCACTGTCCATTGTCTGAGCCGGTCAGTTGACCGGCACTTTAAATGGGCGCAGTGGCTGACATAGCTTCTGACCTCGTCCGCGTGTTCCACAGATATGACCTGGCCTCCAAAACTCAAAACACCAGGATTTCAAGGTCAAGGGAGTGAGCAGCTTGGATCTCCCTTGTGTGAGCGTGCCACAGAGTTAACGTTAAGAAGAAGCCATTACAGTCTGACTTTCGGTCTACCATTCGGCTACTCTACACTAACACCCATAGGGCTGACTACGTCGTCTGAATGCGATTGTCAGTTCCCTCAGCCGTCTGTGCCCGACATCAAGACAGAGTCAAGAAGACCGCAGGCGGGGTCGGACGGAGATGGCTGGCGCCACACTTGACTCAGATCCACGGAGAAGGGGTGCCATAAAGACCACAGGAAGAAGGAACCATTGTAGCCTGGCTCTCATTCCACCATTTGGCTACTGCGAACAAAAAAACACTAGGTCTACCCAATACTGGGTTGACTGCGGGTCCGTCAAATGGCAACCTACCAAGCCAGGGCTTTTAGCGCACCGTGATGAGCTCAGGCTCGAATCACACATTTAAACGAGGAGTCGTGCTATGGCACTCGAAGACGAGTAAGCCGGCCCGTCAGCCAATGCACCCAGTCCCACATCAGACAACTGGCTGGCTCGGACGGTGGTCTGATTTTGGGGTTGGGCGACAGAGTGAGGTCGACAGCTCAGCGCATTTTTCCTCACTATAAACCATTTGACGCTCTTGAAACTATTGAGGTGCGCTGAAAGCCGTGGCTTGAAAGATTGCCAACTGACGGAATAACTTGAACCGCGTGGTCAGTCCAGTGAGTGCGTTTGTGCACAATGGACGACTAGCGGACTGAGAGTCAGGCTGCAATATCCCCTTCTTAATGTGGCCTTTATGGTACTCCCACTCAGTTGGGATCCGAGCCGCCTCTCTCTTATGCTGTTGGGTTCTTTTTGGGTGTGTGGGCCTGCGCCCTCTCCCAGCTCCGGTCTTTTTTACTCCTTCTTGACACCGTTTTCAGGTGGACGGGTGGAGCAGAGAGTGAGGTAGATGCGGTGAAAGTATATTTTCACTATAATCCAGCGCCAGTCACCGTCCCTGCACAGCATATGGTGGACATCATCGAACACGATGGTCGAACTGACATGCGGCCTAATATGCCCATGTGGTAAGTGAATATGCGTGGGCAGCGCTGACAGTTGGGGCAGATGCAACGAGTGTATCTCGTGGTAACTGGCACTGATCTACCAGGACTTCAAAGATTCCAATCAGCTCTATACGTGAGGTGAATGAGACTATCCCGATGGGGACAGGCTGGGATTTAATCTCCATTGTTGGTGATGGGATGGATGGGATTGACGTGGTATCAGAGGTGACCTCACCGGGGGTGGTGGTGGTCGTGGTGGTAGTGGTCGTAGTGGTGGTGGTCGTGGTCGTCACCGGCGTCGACGTGGGGCTGCTAGCAGGGTCGATGAAGATGACAGCGATCGGCGGGGCTTCAGGAGTGTATGAAGCTTCAGAGTTCTCATGTGCGATTTTTATCTCGTTATCACAATGCTGTCAGGTTAAATTGCATAATATCTGCCTCAGTGGTTTGCTATGTTTAAAACACCTTTACTGTTTGAGAGGGGAATTGCAATGTTTTAATACGTTGGGACAGTATAGGCAGTTACGCCAGCCCCGATGACTGTTCGTCGAACGCCCCGCCACTAGCCCGTCAGACTCATTGCAGTTCGTTGGTGTCAGGTAATTCCCGTAAGTGGAAGTGGATCAAATCGTACTCACCTCAGAACAGTCACTAGAATATATTTTCATCCGTTGTCCTCTCAACATCGCCTTCTTCAGCCTGCATAGGTGCTTTGCGCTACTACTGATATCACAGATACTCTCCTTAAAACCGTACAGAGTCTACTTCGATCACAGTGGTTTAATGTTCTGACACTTTTGCAATCGGCTGCAAGGTCTTCCCTGTGCTGCGGAATGCCTATTGCGGCTGGGGAAGACCGCCCGAAGCTACCGACCAATAAGAGGTCGTGGACACTGGCCTTGGATGCCTCAGGTTTCTCCCAACCTATGCCAGGCGTTGAGTAACTGGCCGTCAGTTTGGCAGTTTATGTCGAATCCAAGCCGAGCACCACAGCAGACGTTGGCAGCTCGGGGAAACAGGAGTCTGAAGCTGTCGGTGGCGAGTACCCATTCATTTGCCGCCACCGATGCTTTCAAAAACGATCTATGGTCAGTGACGTGCGAAATCATGTCCTGCTGCGATTCTCTCTCAATTGGTGCAAATAGTTCCGGGCATCTGAATCTACTCCGGTCTTTGCAGGATTAATATGTCTTTACGATATCCAAAGGCCTAATCGGACTAGATCAGTTTGTATAGAGTCTGATCTGTGGCTATTGATTTTGTTCATTGCTTTTGCGGGCTGTGAAGATCATGTTTGAAGTTGCATTTTCTATAAGTAGGAAAGAATAAGGCTATACGATTCATCTAACCTTTCAACGTCATGATGGAGTCCATCTTCAGAAATAAAAGGGGTAAGAGAACAAGCAACCCATAAGTTTGGTTCCGGTAATTGAATAGACGTCTTCTTCCCTACTTATAGTGTACTTTAATGCAAATTTAAATATGCCAAAGTGTAAAATCTGTTCATCACATTGCAATAAAATTACGATTGGGGACGGTTGTAGACATCCGTCCGTACTACGGGTGATCGTGCACCAAATTCTCGGAGGTTCGAGTTGATGTTAGGACCAGGATTAGGAAGGGTAGGGCTAGCGTTGGGAAGGGGCTAGGGTTAAGGATGCAAGCACCTCCTGGAATTTCGCGCTAGGCCAACTGTAGTAGAGGGGATTTGCTTATTCCTACGTTCAGTCAAAATTACAGCAAGGATCTAAATGTTTAATCACGTCATTATCACTATGCGCTTTGCTACTTATTTTAGGGATATTTGTTAGGGTTAGTTTCGGGGTTAGGGTGAGGTTGGGGTTAGTTGTAGGGTTCTGGTTGCGTTAGGATTAGGGTTAGGGTTCGTTTTAGGGTCACGGTTTATTTTAGGGTTGGAGTTAGTTTTATGGTTAGGGGTAAAATAAGGATTAAGATTTTGGTTTTTTTTATGGTTATCGTTAGTTTAAGCTCGCTGCGACACACCCTTTTTGAATTGTGCGCCGCTTAGTGAACTGAATTGGCGTAATTAAACAATCTACTGCTTGATAATGGGTGGGTCACCGATCTGCTTAAGGAACATGTATGTTCCGTTGGGCCCTGGAGCTCAATTTAGAGCCCTCACAGGCGGTCGCATAGCGACGTGTGGCATATTTATTTACTGCTTATTAACTGCTTTTTGCTCTTTTTCCTTCTGCATGCTCCCACTTGCTGCCATATTTCCTCCACTGATAATACTCCTAATTACCATCATCCCCGTATTCCATGAGACCTCGCGGGTTGGTTTGTCAAGTGATAGATTCTCACCAAAATTCAGCATTACATCTTGGACATCCTCAGAGGGCTGGCGCTGAACCGGTCCATGCACTTTCACGCTTTTTCTGTAGAAACTGTCGGTTCTGCGCACGTTTTGGCCCATGCAGCATTCATAACTTTGCATTGCAAGCACCTGAGGACATATATGAAACAGCAATGAGTCTCAGGCATACTCAAGCATATTCACAAGCGATTTTGGTCGAATACCCAAAATAGTCTTCCCTTGTCTATTTTTTCAGAGCAAAATGCTTCATCCTTTTAAATGAAAACGTTTGAAACAACGCTTGTCCCAATAAACTTGATTCTTAACCAGTAACTACTTAGGTTAGGTCACAGCCTCCTATTAAATTCTGAAAAATAACATTTTTTACTATGTTTAATAATGTTACTGACTGAAAACATATGTTCTAGACAAGCAAGCATCTTATTTTACTAGAATTGAACTGAGGCTTTAGTTGTTATATTTTCTATCAATATTTTGCTCCATGATTGAGAAATTCCTTTCAAGGCATCGGACAGTCATGTGTCCTCCGATTTCTCCCTTTTTGCGGTTAACCTTTCACGCGGTTGTAAAGAGCCGGGCGTCACCTCCAGACTGACGCTCGCCGCTTTTATCTCTAACGATAGACTTCTGTACGAGTTCGAAAGTTCCGATGAATAAAGAAATGGTTCCAGTGATGGAAAAGCCTTCTTCTTCTTCTTCTTCTTCTTCTTCTTCTTCTTCTTCTTCTTCTTCTTCTTCTTCTTCTTCTTCTTCTTCTTCTTCTTCTTCTGCCTCCTTCTACATCACCAGGCATGCAAACATTCGCCTCAGATCCTTTCACTCTGTTTTTGGAATCCCCCGCACGTTATGTGAAGAGAGTCTCCGTTTTAGGTGGGTATTATAGCGCTTGATTTACACGCTTGGTAGAACTGCTGACATGAAAGATCCAGTGGTAGTTATGTCAGGTTTTTCTGTTGCTTTTGTCTTTTGTTTAGTGAACAGTGGTGGCGTCCTTACAGCTTCGTCTTCTATTACGGTTATGCAGACAGTTTTGTGTGTTTAAGCTGTTGAGATGGAACACAGATGCACGAGTTCTCAATAGGAGAAAACACAAAGGTTCCAAATCACAAGGAAGAGGGGGTTTGAATTGAACGAGTTTTTGCTGTGACAAAGGAGCGTGCAGAAAGCGCTGCAAGCAATTTTCATCAATTCAGGCGATTGCCTGGCAGTGTCCACCACTGTGATTCTTCGCCCCGAGTGCGTGTGTGCATCTTTGCTCTATTGGCTTGGCATCGAGATCTCGTGAAGGGCCAAGTCACGCTCGGTCCCAGCAGGGAACATGTGGCGGACAGCAATTCAGCGTGACAAAGTGGCGGCCATCGCGGGAGCAGACTTTCACAGAGTAGTCCTAGTTGTCAATTTCTACTCCAAATAAGTCAACATCCGTAGGTTTTCAGCCGGATATCTTTTGCACTCTCTCGCTTGTCTTTTGGGTGGAGGACTGATGATTGAGGTTAGCCTGGCTTTTAGCGTACTTTTAACAGTCTCTTGAGGCTGTCTGTTGATGGCTTTTCACAGTTTGTAGATGACTTGTTTCGAGAACCCTTTACGTGTTTGGTTCAACGCTCCATGATGCATGTTTTTCCGCAACCTAGTTGCGTTGTCCGAGCTGAGCAGCGACGTCTTTCCGTTGGTTTGAAGAGCACAGACTCTATAAGGCTCCGCAAAGAAGTCCTTTCTTCCACGAGAAACTGCATATGCATAGAGTTATTTTGTCCTCTGTGTCAGCCAGTCGGCTAGCATCATCTCTTCGATTTCGAAATATGTAACTTTTTGACAGATGCGGTGCATTCTATTTTTTTCAGACGGAAGCCACTGGAATCTTTCGTCATTTTGTCAAATGCGTCTATGTTTTGTCGGCGTTCGGATCCAGGGGTTTCTAAAGCAGTGACACGGATGACATCCTGTAGATTCTCTCATTCTTTCACAACATAATCCACCTTCAGGACTTGCCTTTGCTTCCGATTGGTGTTCACTTTACTGTCAACTTCCAGGTTGTGTTTAGCGCCAATTAATATTGTAAAGCCTGCTTTATTTGCCACCTTCATACCTAGAGACTGCTTGTGGAGTTGAAAATACAGCCTAATGTTCGAGAGGAGAAGATACTGGACTCGGCAGCACTGTGCGCCAGGCGTCAATTTCGTCACCACTGATCGTACTTGGAAGGCCTTGCGGAAGGATCGGTTCTTAATAAATGCGAGACTTTGCTAGCAGGGGAAGAAATGTAAGACCGGTTGGTACTTTGATCGGAGAACCAACTTCCCTGGAGGCTAACTGAGCTGAGAAGCTTCTTACGTCCGTGCAATACTATCATCTAACACTTCCAGTGTGCATCAAACTCACAGTATCAGCTCCACTGAGAGTTCAAACCTGCTATTCAGAGTGCGCGAGTGCTGTCAGTCCAATTAAAACAAAGTCACCGCGTTTGCAAACCACCGAGTCACGCAGGAGGGGGGAGGGAGGGTGAGGGAGGGAGGGAGGGGAGGTTGGAGAATATGGGCGGCACCCAGGAACCACCCTTCAGAACCAAGCTTATGAGCGCTGCCAACAACTTTCCGTCTGAGTAGATATTTTCTCAATTTACTTCTGTTGACCCTTAAAGTTACACAACTAATTACACACCTCCCAGAAAGAGGCAGATGTGTCACCTTTCTTAGAATTAAATTGCCCCCCTCTCATACGAGATTCTGGATAGACATGATGAAACGTATCTCTTTACACCTCGCGTCCGTCAAGTGTTCTCACACTGCTGCCGAATTGCCAAAACATAATCCAATTCACGCCCCTTGCACTGTCTCTCAGGTAATTACATTTCCGCATCTACAACATAATTAGATTTCCGGTAAGGCTACCAGTCTGACTCAATTCCACTGACTCTGCTAGGGCTCACATGATTGGATGCTGGTACAGTGAGCACTGACTAACGCTAGCGGTCTTTATTGGCAGAAAACCTATTATGCCTGTTGCAAAGGATTGAAAAAATATATCAGGCAGGGAAGCGCCTCATCGACAGAACCGAATGGGGGAGAAAAAGGCTAGGCGCTTCCAGAGCCAGTCTGAACGGCAAAGCGAACCCAAAAGAAAGTCTTCACAACGGAGAAAGGAGCGCGATGTGAGGGCCTGGGTGAACGACGCGCAACGGCCAGAAATGCACGAGAGCAGCCATCACCATCGTCGACACCGTCATTTTGATGATAGTTTTGAGGACATTCATGACTCCTTCGATGAAAGGAAGGAGCCGATGCGAGAGCGACCGGTATCAGGGAAGCAATATTGCGAGACCCATCAAAAACACAAGCATCATCATCATGATCATCACGAACATCGACGGAAACGGTCGCAGCCACCGCAACAGTCACAGCTGCAGCAACAGCAGCAGCAATCACCACAAGATCTTGAACAGCAGGAGCGAACGAGAGAGCAGTTAGAAATGCTGAAACGTACATCCCTGCGCGAGTTTGGGGAATTGGGACGTCAGATGCGCAGAGCTATGTCATTGAGACGATCGGGTAAGTGGGATTCTCCAATGAATTTGGATACTCTACCTTTGCCTATGGGCCGCCATAAGAGCCGGAGGAAGTGAGCTGCCTGACTTCCCTTCATCTCAGGGACTTATGGGTGAACATCCACTGAAACTTGAACGCATTCTTCCGTTTTGTTTTGCAGCAAATGCCAACGAACCCTACTAAATGATACCCTAAAAGCTATTTAAAATTTATTCTTGAGAAAGATGTCATGGGTCGCCAAAGGTAGGTTCCCAAATCACAAGTAGAGGAAGAGAGATTATGGTGAATGCGGCTTTACTGAGGCCGAGAGTTAACACACCGGAACCTCTTGTGGTTGTAGCAAACATTTCAGCAGGCCATTGGGTGTCGCAGTCCAGCGTTTAGATTCTTAGACCCCTCGCTCCAGGGCATGTGTGCTTTTTCGCCTGCAGCCAATCAGCAAATGACGAAGCGCAGGTTGGCTTCGAGCTTTCGCAAGGCTTGTGCCAAGCCTCACGAGGTCCCCACCGTGACTGAACAAGGAGTGTGAGATGGACAGAAAGGCTGCACGACAAAGCGGTGGCGATTGTGGGAGTGAACTGCCCCATACTCACTCACCTATGGGGGGGGGGCTGATTTCAGCTTATTTCGATATCCGCCCTCTCAGGGATTACAAACCGCTGGCAATGCAGAGGCAACTCCCTTGTAATGCTTCATTCAGTTGGTCGGTTTTCTGTTCTTGTGCTGAATAATTTCACCGCTAGTGGTCAACTGCCCGCGACCTCAAGAGCTGCGTGCCTTTCAAAAACCCACTCTATGCCAACAAAATAGGAAGGCAATTTTTGCCCAACGTTACATTAGGCTGCGTCTGCGGTCTACGACCTGCACATCAGTGAGTGACCGATCTCACGCAAAGTTAACCAGAATGCTGAAATGCGTTTACGTGTAGGAAGTGCCAAATGCGAAGGTACTGCAAAGACGGCAGGATGCTGGCTTTCAAATGCACTGCTTTTCATCTGCCTGCTAAAAAACTTGGTAAAAAATACTACTTGCGTAATATGTATTTTTTCTGTTGATTTTTATCACCAAGTATAAGTTATTTGAAGCAGACAAAAAATTTCCTTTCTTGTACCCACGTGACAGATAATTTGGTCTTCTTGAACTTTATTACTAGAATAAAGGCTATATTTCACATTTAAACAAGTTTCTAATTATGATAATTTTAAGATTGTGCAATACCCAGTATCGTCTTACTGGCATAAAGAAATGTATGGTTATCCGGGAACCATACAGATTTTGAACAAGAAACCCTAAATGCTAATGCTATGGTAGATCGGACTCAAAATTATTCGGGAATTGGAAAATTTGCTGAAAACCCAAACATACTCTTCTTTTGAGTACAGCGGAAGAAAACGTAATTTTCTACAAACTGACTACAAGAAGGAATTTGCTTACTTTAGTTTTCCGTAAAACATATTTAACTTTATAAGGGCAGTGAAGATCAACCAAAAATGCATATGACTTAGGTAGTCATTTTTTATCAAGTATGGTTTATGTGGGCAGCTGAAAAACAGTACATTCAAAAGCCAGCATTCTGTCCTCTCCGCAATAATTTCGCATTAGGCTGTACGATAGTTTATAGTAAAACTCCACTTAAGTAACCCTTCCTAATCGTAAAAACCTTGCAGGATTCTAGTTAACTATGCATGAGCTCGGTCACACACTGTAGTGCCGAATTATGGAAGCAAAGATTGGCCTGTCTCCATTGAGAGGTAAGAGGAAAAGAGAGCAACCGGAGGGTTTACTGGATCTCACACGTGTCCCTTACAGTGGGCCACACGTTGGATGCGCTGGACCAACATGGGGGCCACATCAGGGCATGACAGGCGTTATTCGGGTTGCGCTCCCATAACAAATGCCGAACATGGGGTTGTGGTGGGCCCCTAGGCCCTAGCCGCGCCTAGGCGGGCCACCAGCGCCCTCTCCCACCTCCGGTCTGCTTAACTCTGTCTTGACACCGGGCAAAGGTGGGGGAGGAGGAGAGAGTGCGGTAGATGCAGCGCAAGTCTACTGTCACTCGCAATTCACCGTACCTGCACCACCCTGCTGTGGAGCGTACGGTGGACATCGTCGGACTACGACGGTTGAACTGTCGTGTGGGTGTGTGATGACATGCCTGGGTGCCTGCTCATGCACCCGATCCCGCCCTGGGGTTTTGCTCCTGTCTTGAAACTGCGCTAGGGAGGGCGAGGAAGAAGAGAGTGTGGTAGATGCTGGGTAAGTCCAAACTATTAGTATTTTTATTATACATTAATTCAGGCGCAATTCATCGTCCCTGCATTCAAATTGTTGTGGGACATCATTGGAATTGACTTTCGAAGTGCCGTGTCTCGCACAGGTGCAGTGTGTGATATGTTAGCGTCAGTGCTAACTTACAAGCATGTCGTTTATGTCTCGGTGGGGAAGAGGATGGATGGCTGAGGATGTACCTGCCGAAAGCACTGTACTGACTCTCATGCTCTAGGGATCCACTTTGGATGAGATCTATCCACGTTGGTCTCTTCTGCCTTGAGTAAAGAGACTCCGAGAGATCACTGCACTCTGTCCTGCTTTGTGCTATAACAGATTATGCGTAGAGTTAATATAAGCCATGGATATTGCTTGACGGTTCGCCTTCGACATGGCTGCCCACCGTTTGAGAGAACGCTAACTATGGTTCCACTAGGATATCTGCGCAGTCGTGTACTTACTCAATGTGTCCACCCGCAAATCACCCCCTTATGTCAGTTCTAAGGTGGTTTTTGTCCACGGCAATTTCGAACTACAGAGAAGCTGGCAATTTGGGCTTTACTGGGGAAATGACATTGTACCTTATAGAGCTCGTTAATGACCAAGCAGGTGGTAGTACTTTGAGCATACATTTGACAGGCGAGACGCCATCCGTTCGTTAGATGTAGTTCTCTAATTGCAAAGGAAATGATACAAACCCATTAGACGTGGGGTGTACGCTGCAGCCTTCGGATATCGGAAAGCATTCGGTTCAGCTAATTATCTGAATTTGGGGGGTTGACAGATTTGAATAATTCATTTGACCCAATTGTGGAAAACTCGGCGGCCTTGGTGGGATTTGAACCCACGACAGCTAGAGCAAGGTTTCAGTACAGTCAACGCTCTAGCCAACTGAGCTAAGATACCCCACCGGGAGCCATGAGTTTAATCACACTTGGATCAAGTTACCCGCCCAGCCTACTTCAACGTTTGGAATCCACTAATTCTCACTGTCCAAGCAAGAATTTCCTAAGCAATTAACCTAGACAGTCAACTTACTGTATCAGAATTGGTGGATTCCATAAGTTGCAGTAGGCTGGACGGGTAACTTGACTCAAGTGTGATTAAACTCACAGCACTTGGTAGGATCTCGTAGCCGAATTGGCTAGAGCATTGGCTCTACTGAAACCTTCCTCTTGCTGTCGTGGGTTTGAATCCCACCGAATCCACGGAGTTTTTCACATTTGGGTCAAAGGAATACAGTGTTTTCTAAGATCTCGAACTTTCCAAACACAACTCATGGTTTACTTGTGGGAATCGCTGAAGAGCAAGCCATGTTATCTTGTCCATTCATGCTCCATTTTGAGTGAAACTTCACAAATCCTAAAACCATCTGTCTCAAAATAATCCATTTTGATTCGCTCCTATGGAAAACCATCTCTTAGAGATATCACTGGTTTTGGCTTTTGAGCATTCCGGGAGGTTGGAC